>CAJQZJ010033916.1:451969-481961 GCA_907164525.1 Lophiomys imhausi
GAAAGAAAGAAAGAAAGAAAGAAAGAAAGAAAGAAAGAAAGAAAGAAAACTGAGACACAGACATTAAGAGAAAAAAGAAGGGGCTGGAGAAGATTCAGTGGAATTTGCTGTTCTTCCAGAGGACCAACGTTTTATTCCCAGTAGTACCTTCATCAGGTGCCTCATAATGCCAGTAACTCCTAACTCTAGAGAGACCCAGTGTCTCCATGATCACACATAGCGTATTTGTAACCTCTCCCCACCACCTCTCTCTCCTCTCCCCCCCCCCACTGAAACACACAGTCATAAATATTTTGAGGAAGAAATAAAGTTGGGAGAGGGCCATGATGAGGGAAGGGTCCAGAGGAAGTAAAGGGAATAGATATGATCAACAGTAGAAAATAAAAATTACAAATTCAAGTTCCTTAACTGACAGTAAGACTACATTTTTCATACTTTTAAAATAGCAATCAATGCTGAGACTGACAAAGGATATGTTGGAAAAAGAGCAGTAAAAGTAGGAATAAAAATATAGTTCAAGTTATCAACATATAAAAAGCTGTGAATCTTTCCTATCAAAAGAAACTGATATGCAATGTTATAACCATATAATGCTGGAATCTGAAGGGATACTATGGCAAGCTACCTAGAACTGTACACAAAAAGGCTACAAGTGTGAAAACTTGGAAAATGAATAGACCAACTGGGCAAAAAACTTTGTTAAGTTGATATGGTGACACACTGAGGCTGACAAAGGAGGACAAGTTCAAGAACAACTAACCAACCAACCAACACATGCTAATTAATACAGCACAACAAAAATTAAAATCCCAGGACACTGACCTTTAGCAACAGATCTGACTGACACTATGCCTTAATGTAACAATATAGATTATATTCAAGTACTCTTGTAGCGAAGAAGGTACAAAGTACCAGGTGACAAAGTATGCTTCTGTGGTCCCATTGACTGATCACTTCAGTCAATGAGTTCAAGTCCAGCCTGAGCAACAAAGAAGCTAGTCTCAAAATAAACAGAACAAAACCAATGAAAAGGCAAATAGTTCCTTTGGAACCCACTCAGATTGCCGAGTATGTTCTCCATCCCAGGAGAAAAACAGAGGGATCCTAGACAGATGCGCTTCTTGAATGTTCCTTTTTATTGAGTTTTAAGAAGCTTATCAGTTGGGAAAACAAAACTCTACTGCCTGTTCACAAACAACTTTCAATCTAAAGCAGAGCTTTCACAATGCAGTTTATGTAATTCAAATTTCTCCTCTTATCCCGGGCATCTAACAAGGCTCTACTCTTCCACAGCACAAATTGGGGGTTGAATCCTGACAAAAGAACTATCCCTGTACCTAAAGCATAATAAAGCAGGTTTGTATAAAATGCTTAATAGGCCAGAAGTGGTGTAGCATCCCTTTAATCCCACTACTCTGGAGAGGCAGGCGAATCTCTGTGAGTTCAAGGCCAGTCTGGTCTATCAAGTAAGTCCAGCACAGCCAGGGATACACAGAGAAAAACCAAAACAGCACTTAATAGATGTAGGTTTTTTTTGCTCTATTTATTACAAGTGACATGTGAGGCCTATCACAATTAGTAAGATCAGTCATCAAATAAATTTTCGAAGAATCTATTTTATTGAAATTTCTACAGCCCTTGCACTCTATTATAGCAATTTTATGTGAAATTTCTAAATTTTCCTGTTTGGCATTTCTTTAAATGAGATCTTAGAAATAAAAATATTTTAACATTGAATGTTTTTTTTTTAAAGTATCAAGGACTTTTACAAGTTTACTTTTAAAATGTGGCTTGTACTTTATCCTCACTAAGCAGTATCTTCATTAACCCCATATTCTAAATCCCTGAAACAAGACAGACTGGGATGAAGGTCAATTGGTAGTGCCCATTTCTGGCAGGCATAGGCTCGATGTCAGGACCTTGTCTCCCATTGGTAACACAGCAAGTTCAAGATCAGCCTGGGATACATATGACTATGGCTCCATCCTACCGAAAATTGCTAAGAATCATGATTTTCAGAGCACTGAATAAAAGATGTATTACATTACACTCCAATAATGCACATTTAAAGCATACCATGAATCAGTAATGAAGAATGTAAAATTCTACAATGCAAACCCTCAATAACTCAAACCACAGTCATACCATATATTACATGTGAGTTTTTTTCATTTCTAGTTAAATAAAAAATATTACCAACAAGTAGAGGAAAATATTCATGATTTGCAAGGAAATTTCTTCCAAGTAAAATAGATTATTTAGGTATTTTTAACTGCTTTTTCTAGGGTTGAAGATATAGCTGAGTAGTGAACACTTGGCTAGCATGCCTAAGACCCTGGATTTGATTTCTAGAAACACCAAACAAAACAGACTTTTCTTTTGATGATAGAAAAAAAAAGTAAAACTAGTCTATTAGCTAATTTCCTTCTTTCATTGTCTATTTCATGCTCTGTATCAGCATTAAATGTAGAACATTTTTCTAGAGAAAAGCAGGTTGCAAGATTTAAAATATTTAAAAATTTAATAATAAATTTTTATTTGGCAGATATATGGTTTAGAAATAGAAATTCCAACCTGGATTTTATCACTTCTTTTAATAAAAATGAGCAATTACAGTATTTCTTAGTAAAATGTCACAAAAATTAAGAACTTCAAGTTCCAAGAAAAAAAAATCCTAGCAACTAAATGTTGTGAAAACCATCATTAAGTGTCACTCCTGCTTCAGAGCTTAGGTGCAGAAAGAATGTTACCTACTGTAGCATGAAGAAATGAAAAGAACTAATGAGTTCTAATGAAATGCAAACAAAACTAGAGTTTTGACTCCTAAATATAAATTATTAAAGAACTTACGTGTCTATACTTTGTAAAAGATCAAATGCAAAGTATATATCTAGGTTCAAAAACTGGTCTACTTTGGCTGAGTTTAGAGGCTCATACCTTTAATCCCTGCGCTCTGGAGGCAGAGGAAGGTGGATCTCTATCAGTTCAAGGCCAGCCTGGTCTACCAAGGGAGTCCAGAACAGCCAGGGATACACAGAGAAACCCTGCCTTGAAAAACCAGAAAAAAAAAAAACAAAAACAAACAAAAAAAACCCAAAAAACAAAACCCCTCAAATTGGTATACTTTTTAGTCGAGACTATGTCATGAAGAAATAATCAGAAGGGTAAAGATATTCAAAGATATTCTGTCTACACTATGAAACCTAAGCAAGAATTACTTCATTCTGATTCATAGTTTAGGAATTAAATTGTTATAAACAAACCAAAATATAATAAATCAAATAATAGAAAATTTAAATTTCTCTGTGGTACATAATTACATGCAATTTTGAAAAAAGACTAAAAGAGATAAAAATCTGTTCTTTTAAAGAAATACTTTTGGATAAAGTGGAAAACTGACAACATATCTAAAAACACCTACAGGACTAGCTATATATTTGTGTACAAGTGTATGTGTGTGTGGGTTTACATGTATGCAGATACAAATTTTAATAATTGTACCAAGCACCATTTTATGAAGCAATTTTACTACTTAAAAACTAAGCCTCTGCATAGATTATCAAGATTTATGCTTCTTAAGATAAAGATGTATTTTTAATCCCTAGACTCTGGCACAAGTAGACAGGTTACCATCAAGCTTTTTGTAGGTGATAGATGCATAGCTAACAATGAAACACAAAAAGTATGCACTCCTTGTAACAATATTAACTATGAAGAGAAAATGCTGAATGTGAGAAAAGGAAGCCAAAACAGACCATGAGGGGAAAGGGGTCTATATCACCATCAGGTTACAAGGGGGACTTCTGAAAACATGTTTATGAATTTGTGGATCACCACTGTAAGCATTTATACATAATTTCACCTTCAGACTCTAAAGCAGTCAATCTTAGTCATTACTGTAGTGTTTTTATACTTATCACTCAACATAAGAACTTTGTGGCCACTAAATGGAATAAAGAGAAAATACACAGGAAATGCTAATTAAGGTTTGTGTAAAGGTTTGTGCAAAGTGTGAAAAGAGGCACTGGGCTAATAACACAATGGATCCATAGCTGACCTTAAACAACTTCAAGGGAGAACAGAGGTAGAGAGTGAAAGAGGAAACGTGGCTAGTTCTTCATTAACAGTTTCAGAAGTCTCAACTGTGTGTGCATGATGTATACAAATCTTACCTATATAAATATAATTTGTTATAAGATGTAGGATAATGTTAAAACATTAACAACTCTTTTTATTAAGACTATTTTATTTTTAAATTTTCAAAATATAAAAATAATAAACATGGATATTTAATAAACAACATAATTCAACTATAAATAATAGAAGTGTTGACAACCCACACAAACACAGTCACTATAAACATTCTGTGCATACAAGAGTAGTTTTCTAGTTCAAGTTTTACCTTTTTCAGTTCAAGTTTTATCATCACTTTTAAAAATAAACAAGGAAGCTGCTACAGCTTAACCAGTTACCTTCGCTCCACTGAAAGAGCAGGGAATTTCCCCCATGCCAACACGCATTCATGAAATGGGATAGTTATGGGCACAGGTACTAACCACTGGACAACCCAGTCTTCATACAAGAAAAGACTCCTTTGGTGTTTTCAGATTCAACAACAGTCCATAGAAACTGAGTTAAAATAAACCACTTATTAAAGGAAATCTTGGGCCAGACAGTATGTTCTGAAGTATTATCACACTCAAAACAGGTTTAGGATTCTGAGAATCAAAAGTAAACATGTATGAATGCTTCACTGATACTTAACTGTATCTTAAGAACATTCACTAAGGTGCTAGAATAAAATCTTGAGGGCAAAACAAGAAACACACATCAATGGAAAACTTGTACAATGTAATAACTCATTTCTTTATAACTCATCAAATATTCTGTAAATATCTGTAAGAAATACTCTGCCTTTGGTTGAGTAAAGGACAGATGGGAATTTAAAGCAGAGTAAAATTACATAATTATTTTAGGTCTAGAAAAGTTTTCCATTTCAAACATGAGGAAAAAAAACATGCTTCGGTATATCATTTTTAAATGCTATTCAAATTAATAGCCTTCTTATCAAAATAAACTTTTCTTTTGGGAGAAGCTGGGCACAAATAAGGACACAGTCATTCTGCATCAGCTTCTTAAATTATTAGGTGTTCTCTAATGGGACTGGGCTTAGCCAGACTCAACATACACCACTTTATAATTCTGCTGCTAGCTAGATTAAAGTGTAAGCAGTAATAGATTTAAAGGCTAGCAAAGACTAGAGAACAGATCCAATGACACTGAGAGGTCGTAGCACCAATGACTGTTTCCTAAGACACTTGAGGGGCCTATATCACTTTAAAGTGTTATCTTGTAAACAAGACCAAAAATATTTAGTTGATCTGTATTTTGAGCATAAATATTTATAAATTCTATTAAAAAAAAACAAATATAGCATGACTAGAGCGACCAATAGTGTAAAATCTAAGTATATTGAAAAATATAAAGATATATAAAACGCTTCCAGAATGCAATCATGCAGAGGTAAACTGCTACATTCAATTACACAAAAATGATTCTGTACAGTTATGTACACATAGCTCCATGATGAGTCTATTCAGGAAAAACTTTAAAAAGAGATTCTCTAATAACCAATGTATAAGGACTTATATGTAACTGACCAAATGAATCTCCCAACAATAAAAAAAAAAGGCAATGATCTTAAGGAGAAATCAACTTGACTTCTGATCCCCAAGGGCATACTTCATTTTGTTTTGCTTTGTTTCTACTTCAACAGCAAAAGAGAAAAGCAGTGACAAAATATGTTAATGTGACAAGAGTGTGTAGCATTCACCTATTAACCAATCAAAAGTTGCTGGCAGGCATGGTTTCTTCACACAATGTTCTTTGGCTCTAAATTAAACAGCTACAACACTACTACTATAAAGCCTTCTATGAAAATAAAAAATATCAACTATTCTAATAAAACATTTATGAATTCCTCATGGCTCTCTGCCAATCTGTAAAAAAAGAAAAAAAAGTGGGTTGGGGGTGAACCAAACAAAATGCCTTGTAGGCTATCTAAATCATTATTTAGATAACAATTATCTAAAATACATGCTTTTCCTTTAACCATGCATGTATAATCAATGTGGATCAAGACATATAATTTATGAGTTTTTTACATTTTAATACTCAATGAAGACAATTACAATGCATACTCAAGAGGGAAAAAGTGTTTGCAGGGTATCAGCTTTGTATTAAGAATAGTGTGACTGAGTAGAAATTAGAAAAAAGAAAGAGAGAAAATCAATATAACTTGGACTTTTCAAAGTAAGAGTGTCTATCACATTTCAATTCTCAAATACCTCTAAGAATCTATGAAAGAATACTCAAAATAACTTAGTGAAAAAAGTATTTCTGGTGCACTATAAAAATAATTTTGTTAATTAATATTTTGAATGATAACTTTAATTTTACCTTTTAGGTTTAAGCTAAATACTGCTTACTAATAACTAGTACATACACTTTTAAAGTAGCTGAAAACTATGCTTTAAAAATAAACACATAACACTATTTCCCCTTGCTTACAATTGATGAAAACTGTATAAATTAGACAAATTTAATAGATGTTGCTCAATTTTAGAACCCATAGGTTATCATTTATTGTTTGAAAAGAAATAAAATTATTTTCCTTGTCTTGGAGAAGTTAAGAACAACAGCAAAGTCTGTACTAGAATAAGTGTCCCTGGCAATCCCATCAATTAATACACTCAAAAGAAATAGACAAACTAATTACAGTATGTAAAAAGCACTTTAGTCTGCTCAAAACTATTTCAGTGGCTATCCTAATTCAATAAACATATCCTAAAAATAAAAAAATTAAAGCCAAACTTATGTTTAACTTTTTAATTCATTTTCTTCATTCTAAACTGTTCAATTAATGCTCTCATAGCTTTATAGACTTCCCAGATACATTTCTCAGTTTGCCTGAGACGTAATACATGTCATAAGGAAACTAAAAGGCCTTGTTCCTTCTCAAGGTGTTTTACAAATTAAATGGCTCTAGAGTAAGGGGAGAAAGCATTTGTGAACATGGTCATTAACATTGCACATTTGATACACTCTGGACTCAGATGTACTTGTACAGAACTGTAAAGATAAAATGGTCATCATAGTACATGTAAACATCTATTCAGATTGATAAAGGGCAAACCAAACGACAGAATGATATTATTAACAGTCGTCTCCACACAGGACAGGACAGAGCTTGCTCGTGCAGTCACAAAGCTAAATTCAGGCAGTGATGGTCTCTCTCTGCTGAAAAAAAGAGAGTACTTATTTAAAAAATTTTTTTAATAACAGAAGAATCCAAAATTCAAACCACAGTAAAAACTATCTCTAGCCTATTAAAACATTTTAAAAAGTCTACTTGAGAAGAATCAAAGCAAAAGTTACAGACAAATTATATCAAAGATTATCTTTGGGCTAAAGTGGTTTTAACAAAACCTTTCTGCACCATGCTTTCTAAAAATATTAAAGTGTCAAGATCACAGCACTACAAAATGGCTATTATTGAAATTTTTGCATAGAGCTGTGAGTAGGCAGAGAAATTTTTTAAATCACATACAAGCCTCAAGTCACTATAAATAAACCAAAAGCAAAACAAATTTCTTAGTTTCCCAATGATTTTCAAAATAATTACAAGGATATTTTATTTCCTTAAACTCCATACAATGATCATTTAGTTCTTTAATCATCTTATGACATAAAATTCTACACCAAGCATCAAGTGCAACAACAAAAATTTTTTAAAAAAACACATAAGACAGGGCCTGGCATACAAAGGAAGACTAACTTTAGATGGGCAAGATGAGTGGATGAAATAAAGAAATAAAGGGGAGATTTAGAAAAGATCAAATATAAAAAGTTGATATAAAAAAGTATTTAAAATTGCTTTCACCTATTAAGTAATGAATACAGGAAACTAACAAACTACAAAAAAATTTATTATCAAGTTAGATTCTTTTTTTTTACTAAGCATATCTGTTTTCCTTAGAAATAACTGATAGTGGCAATAATTGATATTCAGGATTCCTAGGAGAACTGGGCAGCTGTTTAGAAGGTTATGTTCCACTACTAAGTGTATGTATGATAAGAGACAAAAACTAATACTGTTCTTTTCTGCAGGACTGCACCCAAACTGTAGAGCAGGTAAGTTTCTCTTGTAGTTCAAGGAATTGGCAAAAGTAATTTCCTTCTATCCAGGAGACAGATTTTTTCTTTTTTACTTATAGTTTATAGTGGTTAGTATACTGGTAGTTAAAATCTATGTTATTAAGTATCCATTTTTAGTTCATAGAATTTTAGAAGAAAAAAAGTCCTGGGAGAAAAATCCAGAATCTAGAATTTCTTTTAGGACAATCTTGTTTTGAAGGTTTAACTGACTAGGGGTAATGGCACTTACAGATATTTATATAAATGCTAAAAGCTACTTTTCTGTAATTATCTTGTATTCATTATAGGATATTTATTTTGATAAAATCTGCATAGCACTCTGATATAGCCACTGATATTTCAACAAACCAAATAAGCAAATGTCTGATTTTTGTGCCATTCACCCCATTGTTAGAGTTGCAAGTAAGATTGAAATACAACCTCTCTTCCCTCTCCCCAGGAAACAGGTCTGGTAACAAGATACTTTCTTCAATGAGGCTTAGCCATACTTGCTACAAGCAACCAGCTAAAATAGTGAACTCTTATCTTCACAGTATACTACTGGTTTGTTACATTTGACCATATTACAATGAAACAGAGCCTATGGAATATTTTCTCATTTCCTGCAACAGGTTTTCATTAAATGTCTGGGGTTCAGTAACTTGTTTTAAAAAAGTTACAATTATCCAATAACATTTAAAACATTGTTTAGAGATTTAAAAAATATGCAACATGACAATCATCCCTTGAGGTAATCCTAATCAATCTTTTAACAAGAAATATGTAATTTCCCCTGTGGTTCCTACATCGCCTTTAGTCTTTGTCCCACTCCCAATTCTACCTGTACAACCAGAGAACCAGGTGTATACAATAAAGCATCAAACTTATTAGAAGAGCTGTAGAATTAAAAAGGTTTCTACTTTTAGGTGGCATACTGTAGAAGAAAAGAATGGAGATGGAAAAAAACTGATATATATCTGGGTTTGTTGAAAAAATATGATAGGTAAGTACTTTTTTATAAAACCAAGTTTAGAAGCAAAGAATAAAGTTATAAATGGGACTAGCAAGAATTTGGAAATATAGAAGTTTACCTGCAAGCTATAGGCTAAAGGTAACTTGTGCTGGCAAATGCAAGCATTTAGAAACATACACAAAACTTTAGCAAGAGGTATTATATAAAAATTTTATAATCAAATCTAAGTAGTTTCTACTGATGAGAAAAACAACACCAGATAGAAATAATTGGGTTACAGATATAAACTGTTTTGGAATCGAACACTAATGTATCACCGAAGGACACTATAGAAATAAAAGAGACCTCAGAGATCATTCCATCCAGGCCTTTCCCTTTATACATAAGGAACAAACTCTGCATAAGGCAAGAGACTTGTCTAAGGCTATGGAGTTAGATCCACAGCTGAAAACAAAATCTGAATCTCTTGATCCTTGTTTAGTTCTCTATACTAGGTCACCAATGAACCAAAAAATTTTAGTGAAAAGGTCTAGATTGGTGGTTCTGAGCATTTCTAACCATGTACTCTAATAAAAATCCAAAAGATAAATTAGTCCCTGGAAATGACTACAGTATTTAATATTATACAATCTAAAAGTCTTAATTGGGGAAATGTCAGGATTGATTCTACGTGTCTACTTCCATCACTACTTGTAACCCTGTGATGAGACATATACCACTATCATTTAATAAAATGGTCCCAGTGACTGAGGAGACTATTAGATTTTTAGAAAATTGATAAGAATTAACAAGGGAGGTAATTGTCATCCTCATTACTATAAATTTAAATATGCATTCATTCATTATTTCATCCAACAAACATTTAAGTGCTCATATGAGCCAGGTTTTACTATAAGCAATAGAGATAAAAAGATGAATAAGACATGGTCCCCTTCCTAGAGGAGCTTGCAATTTAGTGGGGGAAGACAGACATATAAACCAGATAAATTATATTACAACATTAAATATTATAACAGAGATATGAACAAAGTGCTTTTTAAAAGGGTAAACATATGAACTGCCCAATGACAAAGAAGTCTATTAATTCTGTGCAGTATTTTGAGGTAAAGACTATCATGGTTACTATAAACACAATCATATGGTTGATTAGTAATTAGGAAGGAGGCAGCAGCAAAGTTCTTTGTAAAGTTGGTACTGAAATCACAAAATGTCTATATTAAGAATCTAGTACTTCCACTTACTTGCTATGACTTTAGGTAATTCACTCCATTTCTAACAGCCTGTTTTCTTATTAGAAAAGTGAGAACTACCATCTACTTTAAAAAGTGTATTAGGTTTTAAATGAAAAGTATCAATGTGTATGTAAAGTACTAGTATTTAGAAACATACTCATGGAAACCCAACAGCAACACATCACTAAGTAACATTGATAATTAAATTCAGATTAATGCTTATAAAAGTACAACTGTGAATCTAACGAATACAGGGATTGTAATTCTCATACTAGAGGACCAAATCATATTTGGTCTTCTGATTCATTCAAAGCATCATGACTTAAAATATTTTAAATTCTTAAGTTATTAGGCAATTTCAGGCTAGAGAAACTGATGAGCTATTTATGAGCTTAACTGAATAGAACTAGTAATTTCAGCTACAATTCTAGGGAAATTTATAATAAATTTTGAAACTATCATCAAACCATAAAGCCAAAAATAGATTGGAGACTTAAGTGGCCTTGGAAGGATTGACTTTCTTTATAATACCTGTTTGGTGTAAAGAGAAGGGACGTGAGCCTCTGCCAATTTGGCATCTTTCACGACTACTAAAAAGAAAAGAGAACAAACTTACCTAATGAATCAGAATAGCAGCAGTAAACACACAAGAGACTACATAAAAATACACCACAGTCTAAGTCAAGTTTAGAGTCATTATTTCAGCAAATGTGTACTAATTGCAAGTCAAACATGCCTTATAAAATGGTCCTGCCATAAAAAAGGACACAACTATATCCCCAAGTGTAAGGGGTAAAAGACACAAAAACATTAACCAAGTTATACTAGGGCCAAAGACTGGTACTGGTGGTATTAGTTTTGGATTGTGTTGGTCCCAAAAGGGAAGAAAGTAGTATTGCTAAAATATAGTTAAAAAAAATATTCTCAAGAAGCAGAAATACTTGAAATGAATATAAAGATTGTAAAAGATATAGTAATCTAAAACTGGGCGTGGTGGTGCACGTCTTTAATCCCAGCACTTGGATCATAGAGGGAGGCAGATTTCTGTGAGTTCAAGGCAAGCCTGGTCTACAAAGTATATTCGAGGACAGCCAGGGCTGTTACACAAAGAAACCTTGTCTCAAAAAAAACAAAAAACAAACCAACAAAAATAATAATCTAGTAATCTCCTACCCTCATTCTACAGAGAATATATTTCCTGAAAAAGGTTAACTTTCAATAATTATATTCACGTGCCAGAGAAATCTACTTACAAAAAAAAAAATTCACAATAGTGAAAGATTTTTATATAAGTATAGTAAATGCACACTTAAAATATCAGACTGGAACACTTACCAAACAGTGTTTTCCTAAAGTAGTATCTATAGTACATGTCTTTATTCATACATCTTCAAATGGTCAAGTTTTCTTTCATACATCCAAAATGTAATATGAAGTTGTCTTATTCACCAATGTTAGCGCTACTTGAGGTCTGGTTCCAAACTAATCAGCCTGCTTTTAAATTTTAAGACATCTGTTGAAAATTTATATGATCAAACCAAACTGAAGTGGTATAGATTTTAAACATTGGATTGTACATCATTGTAAAGGTACCAGTAATCATTATTATTTAGGGATTATAGCTTCTTTTGATAGTTAGGGGGAAGGTAGATCACCATCTGGAATGGTCTGTTTCATTTTCTCTCTTTTTTTTTCTTTTTTTTTTTTTAAGTCAAGGAACATTGTCATGGATTTTTTTTCTTTTTTTTCTTTTCTTTTTTCTTTTAAGAGACCATTCCACTTTATTTTTAGCATCCAGATGCATAAGGACTCATATGTAAAGCAGTCATACACCATTATCATTAACACCCATGTGATAAAATACATACACAAATCCAACAAACGGCTAATACATAGTAAAGCCTAAGCATACTACTATGCAATATTATGAATACATAACTTGGAGACTTTAGTTAGAGTACTATGTCATCTATTCATTTTTTTAAAACATTCATTAAGATTTTAAATGCAAATTCATTCCTTATTTGGAGAAAGACAAAATCTTCTATGTTATAACAAGTATTGGGTCATAAGTATTCAAATCTATTCATTAATTTTACAAATAACCCAAAGAATTCTGTAATGTTCAATAGAAGTATGTAATAAAAACATTGTATATGTTCTATTGTGATGTCTTTAGCAATTGTTTACTGAAATAAAATGCAAACATCAATCTTCAAAATACAAGATCAGAAGGTAGTTTTCTTCTCTTTTATCTATTTGTGAAATCCATCTTCATCATATTTTACCAAAAATCATTTTTACAAATATGTAAAAGTACATTAGATAATACTAATGAAACACAGGTAGAGTTCTAGCAAATGCAGATCAATGATCAGTCAAATCATCTTCTCCAAGAACGAGATTCATTGTCCTCTTCTTCTTCATCATCATCTTGAAGTAATGAGTCATCCACCAAAGACTCTTCCTGAAACTTTAGGTTAAGATGTATTTAGGAATTTACCCAAAAAAAAGAAAAGAAAAGAAAAAGAAAAAAAGAAAAAGAAAAAAGAAAAAAAAGAAAAGAAAGTAACACTTTTAAACACTGTTCTCTCTCAAGAGTTAAATGCAAGAGATTATTTCTACACCTAGAGCACTTAAGAAAACAAAGTAAAGCAACCTTATCCAATCCATCTCTCCACAGTACCTGTTCTACTGGTTAATGAAGTAAGCAAAAAAATATCAAATGAAGACTGTGTACATGCCATTTTCCCTACTCTAACAAATCATCTATCTGCTGTACTTCAAAACACTGATCAATGCTTCTTTTAAAAAGCATTTTTCACTGACTTATCCTAGCTCTCCACACTCAACCAACCAAGGACTTATAAAACTCCTACCACAATTTTAAATTCTTTTTGCTATATATAAAAACCTTTTTCTTTAAAGATTAAAAAACAAAACAAAACAAAACAAACAAAAACCAAAAAAACCTGTCTTTTCTCCATGCCCTTCATAAAAGCTTCTCAGACTGCTTTCCCAAACTTTTCAAAATACCTAATACCAGGAGCTCTCCTGCTTTTCTCCCCATTCAATTCAAACTCATGGAAGGACAAAGGTATAATCTAAAATATAAAATGACAAATCATGTACATGAGTTTTCAATACACATTTATTCTTGCATTTGACTATGGATATGTGTAACAGACTTGAAATGCTCTGTAAACAAAATGAAGCAGCATTATGGAAATCTAACAGATGTAAAACAGAATGTCTTAGTTTCTTTACCTTACCTTTATTTTTAAACTTGTTCAAATTTTTCCTATAACTTTTTCATTATTAAGCAAGACAGAATTGCTTACTTTAAATCTTTTTTTTTCTCGAGAGCTTTTTAAATTCACCATCCTTCCTGTCCTCTAGGCCTTTTAGTCCACTAGCTAGTGTTACCTGAGAAAATTGCAATCTCCCATGCTTATCTTAAGCTATAATTCTGCAGAAAATGCCTCTCTCCACTACATTCCTAGCCCCAGCACATGGTCATGGAACACTATTTGATCACTCAGGGCTTGGCTCTATTGGCAGCAGACCTTTAAGATTATTGTGGACAGACACATTCATTCTTTCTTGGAGGTTCCTGTAGCATGTTGTTCAGATCTTCATTAGGCATGTCAGTATGCCTGTTATTGCAATTAGTTTCCTCTGTTCCTGCCACCACCCTCCTTTCCCAATTATAAGCTCCTTGATGATAGGGACCGTGTCTTATTCATTTTTGTGCCTATCACAAAATCTACCACATAGTAGGTAGTCAGTCACTCTAATGAACTAAATCAGTATGAATTTAAAAAGAAGGCTAAAATATTGAACAGCAATTGAGTAAAATAAATACCCTAGAACTTAACATATTACAAGATTTCCTGTGGATAAAAATCTAATAAATAATTATTTTCTACAATAATTGAAAACTGATATATCACATATTCTTTTTGGGTTAGCAATCCACAATTCTTCTCGTTAATCCAGAAAATATAAAGTTGTCTGCATTTATCTGATTTCTCCTGTCTGGAATATGGCTTAGGAATAAAAGTATTATGTTAAAAAATCACAGCCATTAAAAAAAATCACCTTTTATAAGTAATTTTATAAGTGAATAATGATGTGAAAAAAGTTAACATACTTCCTCTTCATCAGGTTCAACTTCTTCAGTTTCCACAGCTGAAATATTACTTAACGGTTTATTCCACGCCAGTTTTAAATCCTGCCCTTTGAATCGAGCTCCATGAATTGCAGCCTAAAACAATTAAGAATATGGGAGTAAAGAACATTAACAATTTCCGAAGAAAAACTGAATTTTTTAATGCCTAACAATTAACAAGCTAAATTCAAAGATGGTCACTTACCTCTCAATTTACTATTATAATTACTATTTATAGTTATTTACTTCTTAAAATCATACTAGTGATGTAAAATGTTTTTAAAGTAAACAACAATTTCTCATAATCAAGTAATATTTCATTCCTGGCCAAAATTTGAGTAGAAAAAAAAATGTTGTCAGTTTACAGTATAATTATACAGTCTACTACTTAGACAAAAATCCCAATATACATCAAGATTTTGGCTGTAGATTCTGAATCAATATCTATTTTAAGATCAACAGACCACAAATGAATTTTACATTCCAATTTACAACTGATATATATAACTTCATTTATTAGGAACTTTCAGCAAAAAACAAATTTGCATATAAAGTATATTATTTTCAAAAATATGATCAAAATCGTTGCAAAATGTATAACTACAACCTTTTGTTTGTTTGTTTTTTTAAGACAAGGTTTCTGTTTATTTATTTGTTTAATTTGTTTTGGTTTTTCAAGGATTTCTCTGTGTAGCCCTGGCTGTCCTGGAACTTACTGTATGGACCAGGCTGGTCTCAAACTCAGATTATCTGCCTGCTTCTGCCTCCTTAGTGCTGGGATTAAAGGAGTGTGCCACCATACCAGTTTCATTTTATACTTTTTTAATAATTCAAATGTTAACTCACACAATATAAAAACCTAAGCTATAACCAGCACTCCATAAATACTTTAGGATGGAGTGCAGTGATATTGAAGTCAGAAGAGGACCCTGGATCCTCTGGAGCCACAGTCCAGGTGTCATGCACTTCAGACACCAGCTGGGGACTGAAGTCAGGCTCTCTGCAAGAGCAGGGTCTGCTTTATCCACCACCGAGCCACCTCTCCAGCCCCTCCTTAAATTTTAGTTATATTTTTAAAAGATAGTTGTTCTTTGATTTTTAACAGAAAATTGAAAATTTTTATACAACTTACCAGCCTTTTCCTTGACAAATATGCTAAGCCTTCACTACATTAAGGTAATATTTTAAAACATTTTAATGTATCTGTTTATGGTTTTAAGTGTGCTAATGCTTATGTATATGTCCATATAGACCAGCAGTTAACACAGGATGTCTCAGTCACTTTCCACCCTATGTTTTAAGTGTTTTGAGACAAGATCTCTCATTAAACCTAGAGCTCAATCCGGCTAGAATGCCTTACTTGCTAACAAGCCCCAGGTTTCTACTTGTGTCTAAAAAGATTGTCTCTCTGTCTCTCTCTAGTGTGTGTGTGAGTGGATGAGTATAAAAGTGTATGCTCTGTGTATGCAGGTGCCCTAGAGACCTGAAGAAAGTGGCTGTCATAGCCCCTGAAGCTCAAGTTACATGTGGTTATGATCTGCTACACGGGTGCTGTGAATCAAACTTGGATCATCTGAAGAGCAATAAGAGGTCTTAAATGCTGAGACATCTCTCCAGTCCTGCTTTGAGTTTTCTTGAGGCAGGGTCCTGGGTTTTGTTAAGTTAAGCTGTCCTCAAATTTCCCAAAGACTTTAGCTAACAGGTATCTTGTTTTGGCTTTCAGTTTGAACTTAAATTTTAAAACTTAAAAATGAGGTATAATGCTTTAAATGATCACAATTTTTCTTTTTAACTTTCAAAAAAGATCATTTTTTGTTTTGTTTTTTGTTTTTCAAGACAGAGTTTCTCTGCATAGCCCTAGCTGTCCTACACTTGCTCTCTGTAGACCAGACTTCAACTCACAAAGATCCTCCTGCCTCTGCCTCCTCAGTGTTGGGATTAAAGGTATGTACCACCACCACCCGGACAAAAAAGTCTTAATATAAAAGATCCAGACTTGTGGCTGGATAGATGGCTCAGCAGTTAAGAGCACTGACTAGTGATCTTCCAAAGGTACTGAGTTCAATTCCCAGAAACCACACAGTGGCTCACGATCATCCATAATGTGATCTGATACCCTCTTCTGGCTGCAGGTGTACATGCAGACAGAACACTCATGCATAAAATTAAATAAATCTTAAAAAAAAAAATACGGAATCTCAGAGTCGTCTTGAGTTGCATTTCTGTAATGTTTAAGGATGCTGAGCATTTCTTCAAATATCTCTCAGCCATTACGGATTCCTCCTTTGTGAGTTCTTGGTTTAGCTCTCGTCCCCATTTTTTGAATGGATTATTTGGTTTCTTGGTGTTTAATTTCTTGAGGTCTTTATAAATTATGGATATTAGCCCCCTGTCGGAAGTGGGGTTGGTAAAGATTTTTTCCTCATGCCGGGTGGTGGTGGCGCATGCCTTTAATCCCAGCACTTGGGAGGCAGAGGCAGGCAGATCTCTGTGAGTTCGAGGCCAGCCTGGTCTACAAAGTGAGTCTAGGACAGCCAGAGCTGTTATACAGAGAAACCCTGTCTCGAAAAACCAAAAAAAAAAAAAAAAAAAAAGATTTTTTTCCTCAATCTGTAGGTTGCTGTTTTGTTTGAATGACAGTATCCTTTGCTTTACAGAAGCTTGTCAGTTTCATGAGGTCCCATTGCATTGATTGTTGGTCTTAGAGCCTGAGCTATTGGTGTTCTGTTCAGGAATTTGTCTCCTGTGCCAATGAGTTCGAGGCTTTTCCCCACTTTATTAGATTTAGTGTGTTGGGATTTATGTTAAGGTCTCAAGACAACTCTGAGATTACATCTCACACCTGTCAGAATGGCTAAGATCAAAAACTCAAATGACAACACATGCTGGTGAGGTTGTGGAGAAAGAGGAACACTCCTCCATTGCTGGTGGGAGTGCAGGCTTGTGCAACCACTATGGAGGTCAGTCTGGTGATATCTTAGAAAACTTGGAATGGCTCTGCCTCGGGACCCAGCCATACCACTTCCAGGTATCCACCCAAGCAATTCCCCACCAAACCACAAGGACATATCCTCATCTATGTTCATAGCAGCCTTATTTGTAATAGCTAGAAAGTGGAAACAACTCAGATGTCCCTCAACCAAAGAATGGATTAAAAAACTGTGGTACATTTACAAAATGGAATACTACTCAGCTTTCAGAAACAACGAAATCATGCAATTTGCAGCCAAATGGATGGAACTAGAAAAGCTCATCCTGAGTGAGATAACCCAGACTCAGAAAGATGCAAGTGGCATCTACTCACTTATAATTGGATTTTAGCCATAGAGTACAGGATAACTATCCTACAACCAACACACCAAAAGGATCAGGAACACAGACTTTGTGTCCCGGTCAATAGAACAATTTGCCCTAGGGGTGCTACCATGTAGGCCCCCAGTGCAAGAGGAAGCTCTTAGCCCTTATATGACTGTTGAACTGAGAGGGGCTGATATAAAGGGTGGGAGTGGAACCGGGAGGGGTGGAAGGGGGGCACTGGGATGGAGATATAACTTGAAGTAATAAATAAACAAACAAACAAAAAAGATACAGACTTAGATCTTGGCTCTGGAGTTGCAATGAAGGGGTAGAGCATACGTTTAACATACACAAATCCTAAGCTTAATTCCAGCATTAATAAACAAAAACCCTGTATTTTGAAAGATAAACTCTAACATCAGAAATTCCTATTCTACAAAGTAATCTCCTTTTGCCAATATCTTCACCCCATAACTTGATTATTTCAGGGTTCAAGCTGAACATGTTTCGAAGACTAATGAGATCTAGTCTTTTACCTGTTAAATGCCCTGAAAGTAACTCCTATCAGTAAGCTCTTATCAATGTTCAATTGTGCTGGCAGGGAGTAGCCACTTACAATGATGACACAAAAACTGAGGTTTGCTTAAAAACCTCATTTGACTATCAATTTAAAAGGTTCAAAAGACATCTTCATCTTTCATTCACACAGGTTTAATTATCTTGATATAAAACAAGGACAAATAGTTAACATTGCCTTTATTTTATAATGTCTTAAAGAATCCACAAGACAAAAAAATTCACACATACACACCTCACTTCCTTTTCCCTGTTATTCTTTGGAGATAACTTATAGGGTAAAGTACTTCCTACATAAGCATGAGGACAAGAGTTCATATCTATAGTACCCTGTAAATGCCAGGAAGGCATGACAGTCTAGCAGTACTCCCAGCATTCTGGGAATCCTTAGATCAAGATGAGATCAGGGAGAAACCCTACCTCAGTGTAAGATGAGAGCAATCAAGGAAGAGACACTGGACCTCAAAGTGGTCTCCACAAGCACATGAACACACATGCAGGCCCACCCAGAGATGAGTGGTCACACACTCACATCCCCACACCCCTACACACACTCCTTGAAGATACTTTTGAGGTGTCTTTTTAAAAGACAATTAAAGTGCAGGGCCATGGTGGTGCACACCTTTAATCCCAGCACTTGGGAAGCAGAGGCAGGAAGATCTCTGTGAGTTCAATGCCAGCCTGGACTACATAGTGCATTCTAAGACACCCAGTGCTACATAGCAAGACCCTGTCTCAAAACAACCAAACAAACAACAAAGAAATGAATTCAAAGTAGATTAAGATAACAGTATTACAAGGACCCTAGAAGTTATAGCCACATATCACCTCTTGGACAAATAACAGCAGTCTATTCAGGAGTTTGCTCAGCTAGAAGTGCTTTTCTAGAACTCATCCTGCTGGGACCAGAAACTAGTAGGTGAAGGATAAATAAAAGGGGTAGGCAACAGAATTGAACTTTCTCTGAATCTATCTTCAATTACTTTTATCATTCATTCTACTAATTCATGCTTTGTTCTGGGCTAGATAAAATAGTAAACAGTGGTGCCCCTAACTTTTGTAAAAAGAACTTACGGCATCTTCAAGTTAATGTAATCTTAAAGTCACCTTGATGTCAAATTATATACACACTATATTATAATATATATTATATATCATATCATATCACATATTATGCAGACTTCCTAAGAAAATAAGGACATTTCTTTGTGGGCACTAACTTTCACTTAAAACATTCTAACTTCTGTCAAAGTACAATTACTCAGTAAGCTTGAAAAATAATTTATATTAAAACTTAAGGAAATACTAATCATTTAAATCTGAAGTTTTAATAAATTATTTTAATACTTACAGCTTCTGCCTCTGCTCTTGTCTTGAATGTAATTATCGCATGAAGTGAAGAGTCATCAATTTGACAATCCTCAATCTCACCATATTGCTGTAAATTAACAAATTATTTCCTAAAAGTAAATGTTTTGAAATATCTAAAAGCCCCAATGGCATTAGAATAGTAATAAACATAGTCCAGAATATATAATAACTCATACGGATTAAGAGATAAGTAATTCATTTCATTGAATACTATCTTCCAATCTCAGCTCTAAGCTTATACTATCCAAAGCTAATAACATTATACTCTATTTTAATTATAATGGATAAAACAATGGTTAAAGTCTGTTTACCAACCTTTCTGATTACAACCTCAGGACAAGATAAATTTGTTCTCAGTATACTGAATTATCAGAACAAACTACGAAATTCTAGTATCGTTTCCAATAAAACAAGGAAAAGATTCCATGAATGTAAGCAGTTTTTCCAAGCAGTCAAGCAAATTATCAAGATAAAGCTACAGCACTTTTGATTTACAAGTTTAACTGAGTATGTGCTCACTTACTATGCCTTCCACTATGGCATACACAATTTGGAACACTTAAATACTAATATTATGCCTGGCTTGAGTTTGTTGCATTTTTTCCATATAAAGGAAGACTTTCCTAAACAGCAATTTTACCACAGAAGAATTAGTCCTTTATATGTTAATATTTTCCTTCTCATTCCAAAATAAAACTACAACCATATAAAAATTAATGCAAATTTTTGTGAACGAATTTAAATTTGAACAAGTTACTTAATCTCTTCAGGTTTCATTTCCTCATCTATAAAATGAGCACAATAAAGGCTTTTCTTGCATCAATTTGACTACATCTGGAATTAACTAAGACCAAGGGCTGGGCACACCTGTGAGGAGCTTTTCTAAATTACATTATGTGAAGTGGGAAGGCCTACTTCTTATCTGGTTCTTTAAGGTGGGAATACACATCTTTCATGTGGACCTTCTGAGGCTGGAAGACTGACCCACTCCCTCTGTTGGGAGATGGTCTGCACAAAGGAGATGAATGAAGGAAGCTGACCGTCTACTGCTGCTCCTGCTTCTGACTAGTCTAGTCCTTCTCTGGCATGGATAGCTTATTTCTGTGGGATTCCACTGCATACTGAAGATCAGCTAAGACATCGGCCTCATGAATTGAACAACTACTGCATTCCTGGACCTTCCATTGGTAGATAGCCATTACTGGACTAGCTGGACCAGCATTCTGTAAACCATTCTACTAAATCCGCTCCCCTCCTCACTGTGTGTATATAAATAAAATAATTATAAGTTCTGTTCCTCTAGAGAACCCTAACTAAATCAGTTAATTTCTAATATCCACCTTTAAGTTTTAGCTGTCCTAATTACTATTATTACTGGTCTCAGTGGAAAATTTTTAAGAAGCATTTGCTAACCACAACTGTCCTAACAGTCAATGGTACTTAATCTCTCCCTCTCTTGTACTCAGAGATAAAAAAGCCAAACTTTGAGATGTGCACTCTTAACCCTAGTATTTTTCATAGATAAATTACAACTACTAACTTTGAGCAGAGCTCAAAATCTCCATTTATGAAACAATTTCCACTCTAGGTTTCTGAATATTTACTTCTCATGCCCCCTACTCTTAAAAAACACTATTATAAAAAAAAAACTCACCTTATTTGGATTATTTTAGCTATTGATTGCTAGCCCCTAATTAGCTAAAGTGTCTATATGCGAGACACTTTAACTATCTGGATCTCCTTTCCAAAAGTGGGAAACAGACCTTGGGCTTTAACTCCAAGCATTTTTGCAGTCCTCACTCTTTATCTCTCTGAATGCAGGAAGCAGAGGGTTCTCCAGACTCCTTAGCCTTAACTACTAATCACTTTAGTTACATAGCAATCATTTCTTTTAAAACTTCCTTATGTGTGGATGCAGTATTAAACATAAATTGGAATGAGTGTCAAACACTGAAATATAAATTTCTAAAAGATGAAGTCATCTGTATACCACTTACAAGTTTACTTATTCGTCTAGTTTTCCATTTCATTTTCACTAATTCTTAAGTTTTCCTCCACTGATCTTTTCATCACATGCCAGGGCAAACATGCCTCTGAGTCACTGAGGTGTGTGTTTAATAAGCTATAATTTACTTCAACTGATTTGTGTCAAACCAATGTATCTAAAAAGAGCAAGCGTAAAGAACTAACAATTCTTCCTCTTTCTGAAGTAATTACCAGAATAGCCAGGATAATACTGATGTTTAGTAACTCAAGTTCTGGATAACACTAAAAACTGAAATAGTTAAGATGAAAGGTAAGGTGGATATAATCTCCATTCTGCACATTAGCCTAATAAACCACAAAAGTTCAAATAAACAATGGATGAATAGGAACTAGAATCTCCTCTTTTAAGCCACTGTATCACCATTAGATAAATCCTCTTAAATTGTACCCTTGCTCTGAATAAGGAAACTTTTATATTATACATCAAAAGTGTAGCTTCCTTCAGTTCTATTAAACTCTATGAAGAACATATTATTAACAAAACTCTAGTTTCATATTTAAAAATCTAAATGATTTATATAACATGCCAATTTTTCCTTAAATTATCAACATAAATGTACTGGAGTTTAAATTATTAACCTTAGAGTGTTTAAAGGCCTATCTTCGTTTAAGAAGTACAACATTTCAGCTGGTCAGTGGTGGTGCACACCTTTAATCCCAGCCCTGGGGAGGCAGAGTCAGTGAGTTTGAGTCTGGACTATAGAATGAGTTCCAGGTCTCCCCAGGGCTACACTGAGAAACTCTATCTTGAGGGGAAAAAAAAAAAATTTACATTTGTCCCAAAGAAACAAAAGGACTGTTTCTATTTTATAAATGAAAATAGAAGACTATTATTGATTAAGGCAGTCCTGTGTATTGCTGAATTTAAATTACACGTCATTTTTGTAATTTTCTCTTTACTTATATCTATTAACCTGAGTAACAATAATTAGCATTATTTTGCTAGAGTAACAATTATTAGTCTTATTTTGCTAGGTGGTAAAAAAGTACCGCAAAATGAGGAAGAAGATCTTCTCTATCACTCTCTGTAAATGCAGAAATCTCCAAGGCTCTGGGTCGGTGATCCACCACAGCATGTCCAGGCACACCTCGTCCTCGACCTCTACCCCTGCCCCGGCTGTGAACTGCACCTCGACCTCTTGTATGAATTCCTCTACCTCGGCCAGATGAAAGAATTCCTCTTTTAGCAGCCTAGAAGAAACAGATAGGTTACACAATATGGTAATTAGACATTTGGACCTCTAATCTGAAATGCCTAACTTTGTGTTTCTAAGCTGAGAGTTTCAAATTTTGAAATATTTGTATTGACTTTACTTGTTGAGCACACCAAGTTTCAAATTAGGAATACTACACCTGTGTTAACTCAAGCTAAGTGTCACATTTTTGAAAATGATTCAAACGTTTATGCTGAGAAAGTATTTAGATAATCACATAACATTAAAATTTCTAAAATTACTAAATGTGCTCTCTGAAAGTATTTAAAATAAGTTATTCTGTCTCTTTCTGTCATATAGGTCCCAGGGAACAAATTCAAGGCATCAGGCCTGTCAACAGGCAACGTTACACATGGAACCATGTTGCCACCCAACCCTTCCTTCTACCCTCCCAAACTAAGTTCCTACTCTAAGATATCAAGGAGACATGACCAAAGAACGGTGACTCTGGATCTCTTAGTAACAAAGAGTGCTGGACATCACTTCTGAAGTCGAGTTAATACCGGCTACAGCATGACTGCATTGATAATAAACATTTTTACACTGAACTATGGCCCAGCCTTCCAAATTTTATGTAATTTTCAAATAAATGCTTCTGTTTCACTCTCTGTTGACTCAACTGCTGTAAGTTTTCTCAAATGTATTATTTTGATCACACACACCATAGAACAAATACAGAATGTTAATACTCTACCACAAAATCTCTTTTGTGTGGTGCACCATTCCTTCACCCACAAATATTCAATAAACACCTGTGTCAGTAGTCCTCAACCTCAAGTGCGATTTTAGGGTGTGCAGTTGGTACACTCATCAAAGTGCTTACCATGCAAGCATGAGGACCTAAGGTGAACCCCCACACCTACATAACAAGGACAACATAGTGTACATCTGTAATCTTGGCCATCAGGGAGACACAGACAAGCAGCCCCTGTGCCTTGCTAGCCAGCCAATCAGCCTAGCCAAATCAATGAGTTCCAGGCTCAGTGAACTCTAGTTAAAAAAAACAAAAAACCCATGAAGATTGAGGACTTTAATTTCTGGCCTCTAGCCTCCACACATGCAACATACACACAAACACATAAAAAACAAATACACTAGTTCAATTTCTAGACAGGTAAATTACACAGGACTTGGGTTCAGTTTCAAGCATCTACAGTCCCAGGGTATCTAATATCCTCTTGTGACCAACATGCATGCCATCCATGCATGTAGTACATATACACACATGCATGCAGTCAAACACTCATTCAAAAATAAAGTGCAATTTGGGAGTAGCTCATCTGAAATTTAGCAATTGACTGGATATGGAGGTTAAACAAAGGGTTGAATCAATCAAGTCCTCTCCCACAGTTCTAGTCTGAGTAACTACACACACAAACTTACCAAGCAGATGAGCACAATGGTGAATATGCTGATAAGGATGTATGGCATCCAACTAAAAATGTCACATCCTCACATTACCAAAATATGAAATCAAATGATAATGCTAGATGAAATAAATCAGGCACAGAAAGACAACTACTATAGGAGTTTATTTACTTGCAGAATCTAAAACAGGAATCTTACAGAAACAGAAGAATGGCTATTAGCAAGGGCTGTGTTGGTGTGAAGGGGAAATGTTGGTCAAAATGTACAACAGAATACACTGTATCATTTGGAATAGCATGTTGAGAACAGCTGATGAAAGCTTGCAAAATATCTGAAAAGAGCTAGGGAAGGAAACTTTTAAATGTCTTTTCATAAGAACTTGAATATGAGAGGTGATGGGTAGATTACTTTGATAACTCATTCCATGATATATACACATATTAAAACGTTATATGCCATACACATACACATTCTGAATTGGTGAATTAAAAAAACATTAAAATAAACAAAATTAAAAGGGGAAAAGCTGAGAGGTGGTAGCATACACCTTTAATCCCAGCACATGGGAGACAGGGGCAGGTGGATCTCTAAGTTTGAGGCCAGCCTGTTCTATAGAGCAAGTTCCAGGACAGCAAGGGCCACATGGAGAAGCCCTGTCTTGAAAAACAAACAAACAAAGGAAAGTATACTCAAATTAAGCAAAATAACCTAAAATATTTTTTAAAACACATTATTTTTGTATTTTGCAATATACTAATTTTTAAACATTGTTGCTAAATATTAAACAGCCATGTTTTATAACAGAGATCAATTTCACTAGAAGTTTCTCATATAATAACCATGTAACTAAATTATAAGAAGTTAGTTTATTTTATCTTTTAAAACATCCACAGCACCATCTATAGGCAAAACTTAAAAAAGCATGTTTTTCAAAAGATTTACAACTCTGTCTGATCTTCAGCAATTTGGCACAGGATGAATGTATGATTTTATATATACAAAGACTATTTCCATACACATACCTATAAAGCCTTTAATTGTATTTAACACCAAGAAGAAAACAAGAACAAAAACAAAATAGAACAAAAATTCAGTAGAAATGGAGACACCAGGGTATATAGGCAGAAGCAGTGTGTCCCCAAAAGGCAATTTCTCAGGCCAGCATGATATATCAAAGGGTCAAAGCACTCAGCTCAATTCTTGAGATTACATGGTGAAAGGAGAGAACCCACTCCTACAAACTGTCCTTTGAAAATCATATGCAAGCAAATAAACAAACAAATGTAAAACTGTTTAAAAAATATTTTCTCCAGTAGTTTTGTGAAATCAATTTGCCTCTTATCTCCTATTCCAACATCCACATATACACACACACAGATATTTGGTAGACACACACATACACACACTCACACACGGTATTCAGTAGTTGTTAGAGTACAAAAACACATTCTCATGTTAACCACAATTGGATCTGCTTCTTTCAAGTGAACTGTGTAGCTGTGATATAACATACTTCCAGCTGTAATTCTGTATATTTTCTCCTAAGTTCAGTGACTTCTTCTCCAGCTTGCATCTTCTTATATAAATCCAATTCTGTGTCAAGCAATTCCTTCTGCATCTGAAAGTCATTAATGTTTCAAATAACAATTACTAGTCTGACCTTATGTAAACATTTTTATAAGATATTTTTTCACACATTCACATCTGTCACCTTTTATTTTGTATTCCTTTTTTGGCATGGGGTAGTTATACAGTCAAGTTTCTCCTGTGTTAGCCTCAAAAATGCCAGGATTATAGATAATGTTTTAGGGGTTGATGTGGAAGAGAAATCTCCTATGTATATCTTTTATACACTTGTGAATCACATTAATATGAGTTACTAGAAACAAAATTTAAAAAGTTAAACTTAACCAGTAAGAATGAGGACAGCAAAAAAAAAAAAATACATTTATACAAGGGAATACTACTCAGCTATCAGAAACAAGGAAATCATGTAATTTGCTGCCAAATGGATGGAACTAGAAAAGCTCATCCTGTGTGAGCTAACCCAGATTCAGAAAGATACACATAGCATGTATTCATTTATAATTGGATTTTAGCCATATAGTAGAGGATAACTATCCTACCACCAACACACCAAAAGGATCAGGGACATGGACTTTGTTACCTGTTAGCGGGACACTTTGGCCCCCAGTGCAAGAGGAAGCTCTTCACCTTCCTATGACTGATAAACTGAGGGGGCTGAGATGTGGGGCACCCCACATCAGAGGAGTAGGATAGGTGGGAGAAGGATGGACCAAAAAGGGTGAAGAGAGGGCATTGTGATAGAGATGTAACTTGAAGTAATAAATAAATATTATAATAATAAAGAGAAAAAACGAATGAGGCCAGGAAAAAGAATCCAAAACTGAAAACTAACAGAAATAGACCCAACTATCTAATTAAAGGTATTTTTTAAAAGAACTATATTGTTATAAGAAAAAGAGCCTTTTATTGGACTAAAAGGGGGAGCTGTTGAGGAGAAAAAAGATACACCTTAAATTAAAAAAAAAAGAATCAGATAGGGTAAGAGAGTGAGACCGGGAGGGGGAGAGGAGGTGACTATGACTGAGATGTAACTTGAAGAAATAAATAAATGTTAAAGAAAAAAAACTAGAAGTAGACTGCCATCACAGTCTGATTTAATCTTTAATGGGTACAAATAGTTTACAAAGGATGCAAATAAAATTTGAATCCAACTTAATTGTTGGAAAGAGTACTGCAAAAAGTTTAGAACTTTAAAGCATTTCCTCTAAATCAGGGACAAGGAAAGGATGCCCACTCTTCCCATATCTCTTCAACATAGTACTTGAAGTCCTAGCCAGAACAATAGATAACTAAAGGAGATCAAGGGGATACAAATTGGAAAGGAAGAAGTCCAATTATCCCTATTCACAGATGATATGATAGTATATATAAGTGACCCCAAAAATTCCACCAGAGAACTACTACACCTGATAAACACCTTCAGCAAGGTGGCTGGATTACAAAAGTAACTCAAAGAAAATCAGAAGTCCTTCTTTATACAAAAGATAAATGGGCCTAGAATAAAACTAGGAAAATACCCTTCACAATAGCCACAAACAACATAAAATACCTGGGGGTAATTCTAACCAAGAAAGTGAAAGACCTGAATGAGAAGAACTTCAAGTCCTTGAAGAAAGAAATGAAGAGGACCATCAGAAGATGGAAAGATCTCCCATGCTCATAGATAGGTAGGATCAACATAATAAAAATGGCCATCCTACCAAAAGCAATATACAGATTCAATGCAATTCCTATCAAAATATCAAAAACAATTCTTTACAGACCTGGAAAAAACAATTCTCAATTTCATATGGAATAACAAAAAAAAAAAAAACCAGAATAGCTAAAGCAATCCTGTAAAATTAAAAAAAAAAAAAACCATCTGGAGGTATCACCATCCCGGATTTCAAGCTGTACTACAGAGCAATAGTAATAAAAACAGCATGGTACTGGTATAGAAACAGACTAGTGGATCAATGGAATCTAATTGAGGCCCAGAAATTAACCCACACACCTGTGGTCACTTAATTTTTGACAAAAAAAGCCAAAACCATACAATGAAAGGACAGCATCTTCAACAAAGGTACTGGTCTAACTGTAGGTCAACAAGTAAAAGAATGAAATTAGACCCATACTTATCAACTTGTACAAAAGTTAAGTGCAAGGGGATCAAAGACCTTAACATAAAACCGTACATACTACATCTAATAGAAGAGAAAGTGAGGAAAAGTCTCGAACTCATTGGCACAGGAGACAACTTCCTGAACAGAACATCAATATCTCAGGCTCTAAGACCAACAATCAATAAATCAGACCTCACGAAACTGAAAAGCTTCTGTAAGGCAAAGAACACTGTCATTTAAACAAAACAGCAACCTACAGATTGGGAAAAAATCTTTACCAACCCCACATCTGACAGAGGGCTAATATCTATAATTTACAAAGAACTCAAGAATTAAACACCAAGAAACCAAATAATCCAATCAAAAAATAGAGAACACACCGAAGGTGGTGGTGCATGCCTTTAAGCCCAGCACTCAGGAGGCAGAGGCAGGTGGATCTCTTCAAGTTCAAGGCAAGCCTGGTCTACAAAGTGAGTTCAGGACAGCCAGGGCTACACAGAGAAACCCTGTCTTGGGGGAGAAAAATGGGGAACAGAGCTAAAGTGAGAATTCACAAAGGAGGAATCTCTAGTGGCTGAGACACTTGAAGAAATGCTTAACATCCTTAATCATCAGAGAAATGCAACTCTAGACAACTCTGAGATTCCATCTCACACCTGTCAGAATGGCTAAGATCAAAAACTCAAATGACAGCACATGCTGGCAATGTTGTGGAGAATCAGAAACCCGCCTCCACTGCTGGTGAGAGTGCAGGCTTGTGCAACCACTATGGAGGTCAGTCTGGCAATATCTTAGAAAACTTGGAATAGCTCTACCTCAAGACCCAGCCATACCACTTCTGGGTATACATCCAAATGATTCCTCACCAAACCAAAAGGACATCTCCTCAATTGTGTTTATAGCAGCCTTATTTGAGCAGCCTTATTTGTAATAGCTAGAACCTGGAAACAACCCAGAAAGAATGGATTTTAAAAACCTGTGGAACATTTACACAATGGAATATTACTCAGCTATCACAAACAAGGAAATCATGCAATTTGCAGCCAAATGGATGGA
The DNA here is from genome assembly GCA_907164525.1 of Lophiomys imhausi. Taxonomy (NCBI): domain Eukaryota; kingdom Metazoa; phylum Chordata; class Mammalia; order Rodentia; family Muridae; genus Lophiomys; species Lophiomys imhausi. The sequence continues at coordinate 481,159 of CAJQZJ010033916.1, forward strand.
ACTAGAGAAGCTCATCCTGAGTGAGCTAACCCAGACTCAGAAACAAGCACATGGTATCTATTCACTTATAGTTGGATTTTAGCCATATAGTGCAGGATAACCATACTACAATCAATAGGCTGATAGAAACAGGAACATAGACTTTGTCACCTGTTAGTGGGACACTTTTCCCTAGTAGAGTTGCCATATAGGCCCCCAGTACATGAGGAAGTTCTTAGCCCTCATATGACTGCTGAACTGGGGAGGGGAGGGGGGTCGGACTGATATGTAGGGACATTCCACTACAGAGGAGTAGGATAGGAGGGAGAGGGGTTGAAGGGGGGAAGGTGAAACCAGCAGGGGTGGAATGGGGGCACTGTGATGGAGAAGTAATAAACATAAAATTTAAAAAAAAAACACTCTTAAAAAAAAGTTTGGAACTATTCTGAATGGATTGTAGGTCTAATTGAATGAATGAATAGATTTATGTTATGAGACCAAGTTTTCATCATGGAAACTGGCAGTGGAATATGAATTTTAAAAAAGAATAACCATATAATATATATTAAAATTAGAAATATCAATATGGCTTTATACATATAAAACATTGTACCACCTATATCCCATCATTTGTACCATCTGAAAACAACATGCTCATTTGTTTGGTTCATTTAGATTAAAACACCTGAGTTTTTCTCTTTGCAAATAATCCATTCTGGACAGTGAAAGCAGGTTACCTCCTGTCACTAACCTTTATAACTAGTTGTAACTAGTTAGAATACACAGTTCAAACTTCTTGTCACTAACCTTTATATCACTAACTA
>CAJQZJ010033916.1:481971-527955 GCA_907164525.1 Lophiomys imhausi
CACTAACTAGTTACAATACACAGTTCAAACTTCTTGTCACTAATCTTCATATCACTAACTAGCTACAATACACAGTTCAAACTTCTTGGCCTCGCAATCAAGTATCCATACCACTTTGTCCTTAACAAGATTATCCATAATCATTTTCTAATAGTTGACTTCACAGATTTAAGAACTAGGAGAGTTGTGAATAGTCAGATTCTAAACAAAATATATATTCAAGAAAGCAAAGAAAAACCTTAATATAATGTTTGATACTTCTAAAGTTCTCTTTAAGATTTATCTGTACTTATGATGTTCTTCACATAGTAAACTGATTGTAATTAAGCTACTGTTGGCATTACCAAGTCTTCTATCTTCTATACTGAAAGTCTGTCAGCTTTACTGAGAACATGTAAACTAACACTTATGGGTTTTTTTTTTTTTTTCCCTGCATGTGTATCTGTGCACTGTATGTGTTCAGTGCACTTGGGAGCCAAAAGAAGGTGTCAGATGACAGTTGTTAGCTGCTAAGTGTTGGAGTTGAGCCTGGACCCTCTGAAAGAATAACAAATGCACTCAATCACTAGGCCATCTCTCCAGACCCACTTTTGATAGTCTTAATAACATGACTATATGAATAACAAAAAAGAATACCTGAGTCTTTGTTTTTATACTTTTTGGAAGACAGCGTCCCGGAGATGTAGATTTGACCTCATCTTTCAACTTGGTAATATTTTTTGTCAAAACCTCTAATGTTTTCATTATTTCTGCTTTATCTTCAGACTTCATTGTTTTGTTTTTCTCTAGTTTTGAAATGAGCATCTGGCAAATTTTAAAACAGAAGTATGAGAGACACTCCCACTACTGACAATGAAAAAAATAGTGCAAAATAGTTAAATACTATTTTTAGTTTATATGTTCTCAACAAAGCTGACAGACTCAGTCAGTATAGAAGACAGAAAAAGAGAAGACTTGGCAATGCTGACAGTAGCTTGATTACAATCAGTTCACTTGTGAAAACCTTTATTATTACTATTAGGTTCTCTAAGAACATAAGATCTGGACCAGAAAAGTAGAATGGGACACCACACAGAATTATGTTCTCTGAGTTAAGACAGCTTCAGTTTTTTACATAAAGCATTATGGTTTCTCTTTATTGAAGCATATCCAAAATAAGATGGATATGCCAGGAGTGGTGGCACATGTCTTTAATCCCAGCACTCAGGAGGCAGAGGCAGGAAGACCTTTGTGAGTTCAAGGCCAGCCTGGTCTACAAAGTGAGTCCAGGACAGCCAACGATACACAGAGAAACCCTGTCGGGGTTTTGAGACCATCTTACCTTACAGTCTAAGCTGGCCTCAAACTGAGCAATGTGACAGCCTCAGTCTCCCCAGGTACTGAGACTATAGTAATGCACTATTGTGTACTAACAAAACACTGTTTCTCTATTTTTACATTTCTCTAGCTAACACTCATCATAAAACACAATCAAGAACTGACTTCTAATGATATGTCATAAATTAGACTACTCTGCTCCTAACAATGTCAGCCAAGAAATACAAGTCACATTAATATTTTTAATTATTTGTTTCTGTGCCTGTGCCATATGCAGACAGATGCTGATGGAGGCCAGGGACGGGTGTCTGCTCCTGTGCAGCTGGAGTCACATGCAGTTGTGTGCCACCGCATATAGCTGGAGGAACCCAAAACTGGGTCCTCTGGAATAGGAACAAATACTCTTAACCACAGGATTTTCTCTCACTGTCCACATGTAATCTGAAGTTTTTTCAATCACATTAAAAAGATTTTTTTTTTTTTGGTTTTTCGAGACAGGGTTTCTCTGTGTAACAGTCTGGCTGTCCTGGACTCACTTTGTAGAACAGGCTGGCCTCGAAGTCACAGAGATCTGCCTGCCTCTGCCTCCCGAGTTCCAGGGTTAAAGGCGTGCGTCACCAGGCCCGGCTATTAAAAAGATTTTTAAAAATGGAAACTTAAAGTTATTTCAGTCATTTACCCTAGTATACCAAAATCTGTATTTCAACAACAAAATTACTGAGATATTTTTTCCTTCATAATACATCTTTGAAATCTCTTGTATAATTAACATTTTCACCTCAATTTGGACTAGACACATTTCAAATGATCATAGTCAGATGTGACTTTTTACTACTCTATTGTATAACATAGGAAAGTAGATAATCCCAAATTACTGAAGTAGATTTCAATAACGAGAAAAAGATTCCATTATTCACTGACCAAACTACTGTACAGTAACATAGCTAAATGAACTTATTTTCATCTCATGTTGCTAACCAGTTCTACATAAACTATATCCATCGCTTTATATAAGTTTCTTCAACTCCAGTGCTAGTAACTAATGTGTATGATACACTGATTTAAGTTTTTCACTTTTACCACCACCAATGACAGTAAATCTGCATTTCACTGTGAATTAAATAGATTCAATTCACTACAAATAACAACACTGGTAATTGTGCCAAATTTAACTTTACTATTTTACCTTCTGTGTTTCAATGTGCTTTTCTAAAATTTCTTGCTTCCTTTTTCTTACATCCTGCTGAAGTTTCAGTGCCTCCTAAAAGAAGAAAAACTATCATGAGTATGACTAAACATAAATAAAGGAATACAAAAGAAAGGCATTTTAATTGAAGAAGCATGGCAACAAAAGCAATATAAATGTTTGTGTCTATACAGCTCAGACCATTTATGCAAGTTTCAAAGATGAAGCAGAGGAAACTTCCCTTCACAGAAAAAATGGTGGAAAAAAAGAGTATTTACTGCTCCACAAGCAAGATCAAAGGAGTTAGTCTTCTTCCCTTGCAGTAAGCATCATCGTAATGGCCACACACACATGCACACACGCACACACGCACACATGCACACACGCACACATGCCAGCACCAAGTGGAGAAGGCTTCCTGTAGGCACATTTTGTATATTCTACTCTCCAAGCTCACCTGTTTCTTTCTCTGTGCTTCATTACTGTCAACTGCAGGGGTAGAAACTAGTAAAGTTTTCTGTGCAGCCTTCAAAGCAGCTGGGTTATACACCGTTTTTGTAAGGCCAGTAGATGTAGACAACACCTACCAACACAAATTCAACTTCTTAAAAAGATTGTTATCAATCATATCAATAATTTCTTAAGTCTTGTTTTATAAGAAACTACAACTTTAAAGCATTTTTACCTAAAACTAGATGTTGACCTAAATGTATTATAGAGTTATAACCAAGTCACATTTCATGACTTCAAATGAATGGTATGAATCAGTAATTAAGTCCTAAAAACAAACAGACAAAAAAATCCCTGGTGACTTATAACAAAACCTATAACAAAACCAAAAACAAAGCCAAACATGTAAAATATGAAATCAAGGGAAAAAATAAGATTGGTACTACTGTACTTGTGAATATATTAATGCCTATCTGAATAAAGCAAAATGTAAATAACCACATGAGAAAACTGAATGTTGCCCTACAAAGCATTTAGTGTAACTGTAATCTGTAATTCCAAAATAAATGCAGCAGTCATTCTCCATTCCCTAAAGGCCATTCTTCCTACTTTAAGTGATCTTCACCTCACCTCTTAAACCAAGCTCAGATGTAGTGCAAGCCAATGTCCTACCCATTTATCTTTTCTTTCCAATACTTACAGATTTTTATTCCTTAAGCCGTGACATAAAAATACCATTAAATCTGTTAGGAGTATTAGCTACTTAATAAAAAATTTAAACAAAAAAACAAAAAGAACCTGATGATTCTTGAACCTAAGTCTCAATGACACAGAATTACGAGACTGGTTAACTTCAACTTGAGAGGTGGAGTATCCTCAGTGTGCTTATTGATAAAACTGGGAAGTTCATCTTGATAGTATCTAAAATACAAACCCAAAATTCTCTCCTTGAGCAGACACTATTTTTTCACTTGGTTTATCACTATACTGTTAGTACAAAAAACAGTAAAATCACACATGATAAATAAAAAAATATTTTCACGCTAATTAAAAAATGATTATAGGTTGAAGTAGAAACCCCTTTAAATCACAAGGTTTAATTAAAAATAAATAAATAAAAGACAGTGCTGACAAGCTACTTTTTATTTCCTTCACTAAGTTCCATGAGATGACTGGCTCTTAGAAAAGAGAGTATCAACAGAATCTATGAAACCTAAAGAAGTAACCATGCACCATGATTTTCCAAAGAAAATATTACTGCTTCTAATGTCTTAAGGAGTTCTGGGCTAAAAGATGATACAAACAGATAGAAGAGTATAAATGAGAAATATTACCCTATTTTTTAGCTACTAACATGTTAACATCTGATGTAGCATAAAAGTAGCAATCTGGAGACCACTTTCTGATCTTTTCATCATGAAATTAGAGGACAAAAACATGGGCAATTTATTACTCTTCAAAGCATCCATGCATGTCTCAGAATCTAAATGAAATAAAAACTATCATTATTCTAGCTTCACAGAGTACAACTGATGTTTAAAAGGTAAAGGAAAATAATATTCTACATGTATCAAAATTTCATGGGTAATTTTCTTCAAAGTAAAAACTGCCACATATTACTAATAAACATGAAATACTAACTGAAATATTTGTATTCGTTAGAATACAAAATACAGAGTTAGTTTATAGTCTAACTTCAATGACTATTGTGGAATAATTCTGGAGAATTTCTTTGATGTTACTTTACCACGTCACAAATCACTAAACCATACCACTATACAAAGGAAAGGCTGCAAATTATGAGAAACACAAGACAGTCTACTTTTAAGTCTGAGTATACTGGTTTGTTTTTTTTTTTTTTTTTTTTTGGTGAGAATTCCCTAACAAGTTAAAAAAAACTATCAACAGAATAAATAACTTAGAAATCTGAGTACCATGACACTATTTCCAGCATTAAATATGCTGTTACAATAAAATAATTCATTTAACTTAGCATTCTCCCTACTTCAGTAAATAAGGAACACACACTTTTAAGATCATCTTAGCACTTCATGTCAGACTAAAGAGAGTTGGCTCTAAGTGAGCATCTGATAAGAGCAGAGCCACTTCCTTGTTTCTACAAGCTGCCTCATATATATATAACCACATCCAAAGCCCTTATCCAGTGATTTCCTTCAGCAAAAATTGGATTTATGTGAAAATATTCTACAAATCCCAATCTCAAGGACTCCTATTTAAAATTAAACAATAAAGAAACAGCAGTAAAGCCCTTACAATTATAACTGTATTTCCAACAATGGTGAAATGCAGCCCAATTTCAAAGGTGCCAAAATGTAAAATTAAAACGTGTCTTAGAAATAATGAACTGTATAAGATTTCAAATATTGCTTTTTATTTGAATCTATTGAGTTCAAGAGTTTCACTACTAGAATGGTAAAGAATATCCACATTTTTCAAGTCTAAAAATCTCAGCAGGGCAGTGGTGGAGCATGCCTTTAATCCCAGCATTTAGAAGGCAGAGTCAAGTGGATCTCTGTGAATACAAGGCCAGCTTGGTCTACAGAGTGAGTTCCAGCACAGCCTGGGATGTTACACAGAGAAACCCTGCCTTGAAAAACAAAAGAAAACAAACAAAAATTTAAAAATGTGTCCAAGCCTGGTGGCGCAGCCTGTAATTCCAGCCCTTGGGAGCTGGAAGCAGTAGGATCCAAAGCCAATGTCAGCTATGTATGAAATTGACGGCCAGCAGCACATGCTCAAGGCTTGACCTCTATTACTGTCAATAAACAAATTAATATATATTTAAATTAAAAACAGCAGAGGAAGCCAACAAATCCAACATACAGGATTAGGTTACAAATCCTAAGAACATGAAGCATGGACAAAGGTCTTAACAAGTAAACACAATGTTTTCATGTGCTGCAATTTTCTAGGTGACATAATACAAGCTTAACTTCAGGTGTTATGACTCTACTCACCTTCTGTCTCAACTGCTTGCAAGGTTTTTTTTTGGATTTTCTACATATATAATAATTATGTTAGGCATATATAAACAGTTTTCTTTTCTCTTTTCTAACTTTTATAATGGCTGCATTGGTTAGACTCTATGGAAGAAACTGAAAGAAAGTGACTAAGTGGACATCTTTGTCTCGTCCCTAATCTTGACAGACAGGAGATATTCAGTGTGTCTCACCAGTGAGTTTAGTGTCAGTTCTGATGGTAAGGGCACAAACATTCTTCATCAAGCAGGGAAGTTTCTGACTGTATTTCCCCAAATGTTTTCCTAACAGGGTAATAATGCAAGGTTTTTCTTTTCCCTTACAATGCTAATGTGGTCGGTTACACAGATTCTGAAAGTCAAATCATCTTGAATTTCTGGACTAAATCTTTCCTGGCCATGATGTATTATGTATTATGTACACTGGAAATTGCTAATATTTCATCTGGAGTACATGTGCCTATGTTTGTAATAGCTGTTAGCCTGTAATTTTCTTTCTTATAGTATCCTTGGTCAGTTTTTGGTAGCAAATATAAACCCAGAAGATGAGTTAAAAAGTCTACTACGTCCTATGCTTTTAATAATATCTCCTATGACTAAGACAAAAGTCAATTCTCTAAATTGGTAGGAGGTTACACTCCATCAATATATTCTTCTTTCTTTTTTCTTAGATTTATTTTATATGTATTAGTGTTTTGCCCGCATGCTACATATATGTACTATATGCATGTCTGGTGCCAAAAGAGGTCAGAAGAGGGCACTGGATCCCCTAGACCTTCTGAAGTTAGGAAGTGAACTACCATGTGGGTTCTAGAAACAGAGCTGGGTCCTCTACCAGAGCAGTAAGTGTTCTCAACTGCTGAGCCATCTCTCCAGTTCCCTCATCTGTATTCCATATGTAAAACACTATCATCCATACCGACTATAAGTAAGTGCAAAAAAACAAACATGTTCTTGCTTAGACTGGAAGGAAAAGACTACTCTGAAAAAGAAAAATAATAATAATATGAAAGGATGCAGACATGTCAGATTAAGTAGCTCTAACAGGTATTTAAAGCAGGAAAGAGAAACTACATTTAATTTTAAAAGTATATGAAGAGTTATGCATATAGGAGGATTAGTATGCTCAATCTTTTTGATTAAGTATCTATTCAGTAAATCAGAATGTTTATTTACAATATTGTTTCAGAGCACACAGATATACATTCTACAACACTGGCCAAATAGAAAATTCTGCAGAGAAGAATAAGATTAGAATAAGATTTAAAGTTTTATTTGTAAAGTATTTTAAAGATTCTTCTCAAGAAGTACTTTTAAAAAACTTCACTTAAGCTGGGCATGGTGGTGCACGCCTTTAATTCCAGCACTCAGGGCTATTTTATAGTCAAATCACTGAAATGATTTTCAACAAAAATCATGAAATGAAAAACTGAAGTCTATAAATGAAATATAGCTCAATTATACCATACAATTTCCCATTTTTAAAAATTCCAAATACAAATATTAACTTATCATTACAAGGAGAGTAATATACATCTCAGATTTAAAAACACATTAAAAAATCTACATCCTATAAAAAACTTAGGATCTCAAACTGGTAAATGCCCTCCAGGAGAAGTAGCACAAAGAAGAAGGTAGAGCTAGACTAGACAGATAGGTCAACATAGACAAAGGGACAAAGAGTGAGACAGAAAACAGTGTCAGACAACACAGCAGACCTTGGGGGTTGGAGGACACAACACAGTACACAAACAGGCACTCCTCAAGGCAGAAAAAACTATACTGTACAGCCAAAGTAACAGAACAGCAATTATTTGGGGGGGGGGGGGCTATGGACTGTGAACCAAACAAAGCAATTGTACCCAATAAATTCAAATTTTCTATTACAAATAAAGATACTACTGACAGAATGGCAACAAAATAAAACTTAAAGAGGAGAACGATAAGACATCAATTAAGATAAGGCACCCAAAAGCCAGAGAACTGAAAGAAGTAGAGAAAAGGGGGTAGACTATAAATATATGCATAACACTTTTAAGGCTTCAAGACTATACTACTTAGACAATCATTCCTAGTGGGGGAAGGCCTAGAAATTAAAATTAACTTCTATATGGAAAATAATTCATTTTAGCCACTAAGATGCCCAAGAGGAAAGTTGGATACAGGCTGAACTTCAAATTTCCAGCAATGCTGAAGTTTAACAAAGTAAATAATAAATACAACAGTACTCTAAAGAACAAATGATGGCAGCTAGATGCTTGATTCACTTTCAACATGAATTTCCTCTGTAATCTTCAGTCTAGAAAGAACAGAGACTAGAAACTAGAGAAACAAATCTTTTGGGGTTTTGCCATACTTGGTTTGTACAGAAAAATGTCTAAAGGGTAGTACCTAAAAACCTAAGGATGAAATCAGCATACATCTATTCAGAAGAAAGATCCATAAACAGCCTTTACAATCTGTATTTACCTTCTTATTTAAAAAGAAAAGTGTTGTAAGGCCTTATATGAAAAACTGTAGCAATACATTAAATTGCCAATAGTCAAATAATTTATAACATCCTTCCCATTTACAGCCTAATTTTATAAGTAAATAAAGCAAATATTAGCATCACCAGTCTATAGGTAAGTAAAGAGATTCAGAAGGGTTAAGTGCACTGAATTATCATGCAGTTAGTAAACAAGGAGCTAGGAGTCAAACTCGGATAACATTCCCAGCTCATGACCCTTTCTATTAGACTACCAGAGTTTTCAAACTAAAATGCACAATGTCTCTAAAGAAAATGAATGTAAAAGAAAACAAAGAATGGAGCACACAGAAATAAGAAAAGCAAGTATTAAAATGTTGATGTAAAAAGGGGCTAGGCTAGTATTTTTATTTTTCAGCAAATAGGAATAAGAGCTATCAATACTATTAAGAAGCAAGAGTTTGGAGCTATGAAAATAAAAAATAAAAAAAATGAAGATGCCACCTGGAAAACATTTATGAAGCCAAGACAAACACATCATGCTATTCTTACCTTTTCAGTTGCTGAAACAGATGGCTTTGATACAAAACCCAACCTGTCCTTCACAGATAACTTAGTTACATTCTAAAAAAATTAAAACGGACATATTCAGTGTTTCCCCAAACATATATAAAGTCTGTTGGGACTTTGAACATCCTGATTCTACTAATAAATACTGAGTTTGAGCATAACAATACTAGCCACAGAAAACTGGGCCTTTAAAAAAAAATGGGAGAGAGAAACAAGGAGAAAGAAGAGGAAGGGGAAAGAAAAAGAAAGGATAAGGAGGAAGTATGTGTGGAAAACCAAAAACGGTCTTTAATATTGACCATAAAAAATTACAATGTAAACTCTGTCCTCATGTAGTTTGTTCCTAAAGGTCCTTCCTGGAATTTTATATTAACAAGTAGAAACTGCACATTTTAAAATAGCTTTGAATATTTAAAATATAACCCTGTTTCATAAGCTTAAAAATAAGTATCATTTATTCCTAAAGTATATTTAAAAGTAAACACACAATAGTGATTATTTAGATATGGCAACTAAAAATTAACAGTTTATACTGTACATTCTGAACCTTCATATAGAATCTCAGTATCTTACTCAGGAATTATCTGAAAAGCTAACAGGGCATCCATTATCTAAGTAGGATACTACAACCTAGCCCAATTTTACACAGCAAATCTTGAAACATCTAGAGAAAAAGGAAAGCTAAATTTCTAAGACTGAGAGGATAGAAACAAGAAACTGCCACTCAAGTATGCAAGTGGGAAGAAACGACATATGTATGGAGAAGAGAATCCCAGTCAGTAGTAAGTGATGCAAAGTTCTTAGCAGGGCAAGTGAGTACTTAAAACAACATATCATCAATCAAGCACGTGTAACCTGGTGGCTTAAGTCTTCCCTTCTCAAAAGTTTTCTGTTCATTCTACTGCATAATTACCGGGAGATAGAACTCTAAGTAAAAAGATAACAGAAAAAAATAAAATTTAGTGTACTGAACTTCACTCAGGCAAACTTGTAAATACATCTCCACCAAGTGTAAAGAGGTCTTTCTCATATGTATTAACTAGGAAAATGAATTTAAGATCAAAAAGACAGTGAAAGTGTTATGGTAAAACTTATAGGTGGAGTCAAAACTATAAATACCGTAGTCCTGTGAACATATATCATTAACTCTAATTGTAGTTATCAAGGGAGATTTCTTGGTGGAGAACCTATTTGACAGAACTGCTAACCAAAGCTGCTACTTACCTGGGGAAGGTCTGAAGCGGCGCTCTGGGCTTCTGCTGGCTCCACGGTCCCTGAAGGCACAGGGCCCAACCGTTCTTTGACTGACTGCTTCACAACAGGTAAAATGGGCTGCTGAACTAATGGGTGTATTACCTCAGAACAAAAGAAAAATTAAAACAAGCTAATTAATAAAGGAACATGAAGCAAAACGACGATAATTTTGTACTCATGTACCCACATAAAGAAAGTTTAAAATGCACCTTATAATCAAACTCAACTGTCTTTAAATTTTTTCGATGTATATAAATTTTCTTTGCAAAAAATGAATTATAAAAGTACAAAAAAATTATATCACTGTCTTAACAATCAAAAACCACATTACTCTATAATACCTCTCAAAAACAAAAAAAAAAAAAAAAAGAGATAGTATTTCCCCTAGGAAGAAAAGTAGAAGGAAGGGAAGGAAAAACATATGTCTTTCTTTTTTTTTTTTTTTTTTTCTCGAGACAGGGTTTCTCTGTGTATTGTCCTGGACTCACTTTGTAGACCAGGCTGGCCTTGAACTCAAAGAGATCTGACTGCCTCTGCCTCCTACATGCTGGGATTAAAGGCATGTGCTACCACACCTGATGGAAAACCAAATTTCTAAGAGCACTGTGTAAATTATGAAACATATAGCCACCACTGAAGGAGTTACTACTTCTCAGCAACTCTTGTTCTAGATGCTTTACACAAAGCATCATATAAAATTAAGCACAAAAGGTAATGGAGGAATAGTTTGGAGAAGTCACTTTCTCATGTCATTGTAGTTAACAGTAGTAAAGCCAAGTGTCACATGGCTCAAAAGCCTCTGCTTCAGCACTGGAAAAAGACCCCAAGAAGTATAAGACAGCACACAGATTTCTCTCTTACCTTTGGTGAAGTAGTCTGTAACTGCTGAGTAGTTCCTTCTCTGTGCCAATAAACCTTAATAAAGCGATTATTTAATACTGCTTCTGTACTTGAGATTGCTTTCTTTGCTTCTTCATATGTTGCGAATTGGATAAGGGCACCTTCAGGATCACCATTATAGGCAACCTAAGATTTAACATATTGAGAACAGTTTACTTCTAAAGGAATTCGTGGCATTAGAGAGTTAATTTCTTAAGAACCCAAGATAATGATCCTTCCAAATAAGATCTTGTCATCGTGTTCCTTACCCCTTTGTTATCTATACAACATGCCAACCTTGTCACTTTCACAGTATTTCCAAAAAGCCTGAGAAAGTTCTTTGTTTTTTGTCTGTTTGCTTGTTTATTTGTTTAAGGGAATAAGGGGGCAGATCTGAGTGACATGGCTTGAAATCTAGGTTTCAATGTGGAAGCATTTTGATATTTTTAGTTTCACAAAACAAAGAAACACAAGTCAAAGCCAGCAGCTGTCAGCCCCAGCACTGCTGGTAAGCGGCATGTAACTTGTGAAGCTGTTGGTATGTCACGAGATCATTTAGAGGAGCTGCCCTAAAGCTGTGCTGGGTGGTATTATGTCAACTTGACACAAGCATCTCAGAGAATGGAACCTCAATTCAGAAAACTCGTCTACAAGATCTGCTGTGCACAAGCCTGTAGGGCATTTTCTTATGTAGTGATTGATGGGAAAGGGCACAGCCCATTGTGGGCGGGGCACCCCTGAGCTGGTGGTCCTGGCTGTAGGCTTCGAAAGCCATGAGGAGTAATACCATAAGCAGCACCCCTCCATGACCACTACATCAGCTCCTGCCTCCAGGTTCCCGCCCCATTTTAGTTCCTGTCCTGACTTCCTTTGATGATAAATAAACTGTTTTCTCATCAGGTAGCTTTGGTCATGGTGTTTCATCACATCAATAGTAACTCTAAAGAAGACACAAACTCTCATAGGTCCCAAGGCTCTCACAAGAGAAAACTGTTCAGCAGTCAGCAGGACCACTGACCCCCTCTGACCTACCTTTAGTCTAATCAGAAGCCAAATGAACAGCATCACTTCATCTTTAATAGCTCTTCAGGTATTTCATTAGAGTAACAGAGAAGATGCTAACGCAATATCCAACTTTCCAATCTTAAAATCTAAACACATTTTCAATTTCTTTATAAAAATTTTCTTAAATTCTTTAAATAATTACTGACAAAATCATTCCACAGCTCTTACCTGTAAGTTAACCAATGTTCCAAATCGACTAAAATGTTCATTGAGTTTGCTGATATTATTTAATTCTGGAGGAACTTTCCTAAGTTCAAGTTTAGTATTTTCATTTCCAAATTGAACCTTCTTCGGGAAACCTGGGCTGTTTGTCCTATTAAAATTTGGTCTGTAAGCAAAAATCAAGTTGATCAATATATTAATAAATCCTGACTCCAACTACTACAAAGGAATAAAGTTTTACATGTTAAATGGATGTCCTAAATTTAATACATTTTCCTCCAAAACTAGAAGTACTAGTTGATAAAGAAATTTAAATTTTTCTTTCAAGCAACAGTTTCCAAATTAGTAGTGTTAGTATCTTTTATGGAAGTCACCTTAGAAGGTTCACTATACTGAGAATTTCAGTTTCTTTTAAAACCCAGTTATGAGCTGGGTGTGGTGGCACATGCCTTTAATTCCAGCACTGGGAAGGCAGAGGCAGGCGGATTTCAGTGAGTCCGAGGCCAGCTTGGTCTACATAGTGAATCCAAGATGGCCAGGGTTACACAGAGAAACCCTGTCTCAAAAAACAAAAACAAAAAACTAGCTACATGAGTATGTTTCTGTTTTAATCCCAGGTATGGGATAAGGGCTGCTTCAGATCATCCACAGTCATTAACTACGATTGTGCTCTAGGAGGGGTGCGTGATTTTTGCCAGCTGCAGATAATTTAATTCTGAGGACTCTGCAGAGGGTATAAATGGGGAATCTCTGAGAGAGCCAATGGTGACTGCTGCTGTGTTTTCTATTGCTGGATTGCTAGAGATAGTCTGATGATGAAGATTGGACTTGCTTTTGATAAACGCCCTATTACCCAGCCTTTGACTTGCATTTCAGCCTTTCTGGGCCCCATGACAATGCCCTACTGTCAGCTGGAAGTAGTTGCAGAAAAGAGTACACTGTCCACCTAATGGGTGAAATGCTATGTCAAAAGGAACTCCCTTACATAGGCTACAAACGGGTATCTATTTCCATAATGCCAACTGATATATACTACTTGGGCCCTTGGTTCTGTTTCTCCTGGTTATGCTTTATGCCCTTTATATGATTAATGCTTATAGTCCTTTGAACTTTTGTCAGAGATACACCACTGACATATTTAAAGACCCACGATTGGGTCTCTCTATGACCTAGAGAAAGGGGGAAATGTGGAGCCTGACTGAATTCATCTTGAAAAAAAGATTCCATTTTGTATTAAGTCTGACTCAGAGCTAACCTCCAGAACAACAAAATGTACCCGACCTTGTATTCCAGGGGTGTTCCCTCGTCATCACCAGATAGTCCACTCTGAGAAAGCACCCAAAAAGTCTAAACAAACTTTCTGATGGTCAAGCTGACCACAGCTGTTTAGTCAGTAACAACGAGCCAATCAGAAATGGACATGACTAGCTACCCAAATGTCATCCAATCATTGGTAAAGAACCTGCTTCTTTGCCTGAGTCTCTATATAAACTCTGTACTTTTGGGACTGGGGGCTCTCAACTCAAACTGCTGTGTCAGTGAGTGTTGAGAGTCCAAGCTCTGAGCTTGAGTAAACAACCCTCATGTATTGGAGTTGACTCCTCAGTCCTCTTTGGGGGACTCGAGAACTGGGTAGAACATTAGGAACCTGACATCCCCTAATCAGCAGGAAGTAGTCCAAAGAGGTCTACGACCCCTTTTCCCCCTAACCTTCTACCTGGTGTTGAGGGTTGGAAGGGACTGGAGTAGAGAAGGGTGGTAGATATAAGAACCCAATAAAATAGCTTAAAAAGTATGCCTACAGTTCACCATATCTTTTTTATTTCTACACTTTTCAATTTTCATTTAATTAATTTTAATCAAAAAAAGTATTACTATCTGCACTCAGTCAAAATGTACATACAAATTTTGTTCTATTTTGCAAGTCAACTTAATGAAAGATATTACATTAAGACTTTTGTTAATTTTAATTTGATATAAAGATGACCTATTATAAGTTTTTTGGGATTTGTGTTGGTTTTTGTTTTTCTGTGTAGTCCTGGTTGTCCTGGACCTTACTATGTAGACCAGGCTGGCCTCGAACTCACGAGATCCACCGGCCTCTGCCTCCCAACTTCTGGGATTAAAGGCATGTGCTGCTACCACCACCCAGCCTGTTTCCAGTTTAAAAAGAAATAAAATTACTGGAAATATATATATTTTTAGCACATGAAAAAAGTAATACCTGTGATACAATGAAGTTACCCTTTCCCTTTTACGTTAAATCACAGATTTAATCACAAAACCGAATATAGAAACTATTCCTTCTAAACTATCAAGAGCAGCCCTCATCTCCCTTCATGCATGAACATGTATAAACGTGCTGTCACACGCTCCAGTATTCATTCATTCATATTCTCTCTCTCTCTCTCCAAAGTTCTTTCTGGCCACTCAGTGCCTCTTCCTCCTCTCCACCCCAAAAGCCCTTTGTAGTTCCTAACCTGCACACTGCTGACATCCACATTGACTACATCCTTTCTCTAATGATGCAGGGCTCTGCACCATCATCCTGTGCCCAGCTCCTAGTCATCAACACAGTTAACATGTATAAAGAGGTGTTTCTTTTAGAGGTGGAAGTGGAAAGAGGAAATTTTGTGTCCTGTATCACACCATTTTTAGAAGAAAGCTTTGTAGAGCCAAACCAAACTCATACATTTCTAGAAAACCAAAAATGTAGCTGAGAACAGTCTACAGATCAGCATAACTTAAATTTTTTAAAAGAAAAGATTACATGGTCATAATAATATAGTAATAATCAATGTACCACAAAATTCTTCAATATTCCCTGTCATCTTACTTATCAAACCATGTCTTCTTTGTAGAAACTCCAGGTTCCCCAGAGCCAATGGTTCTTTTCCGTGACTCTGAATCCACTACTATCCTCATACTGCTCTTAGTAGGAGGCTTTTCTGTGTCAAAACAAACAAAAAAGTCCACATTAGTATTTTATGTTTATCTCAGCTACTTTTTTAAATTCCTATGAAAATGTTCAGGTTTTCTATCAAAATGAATATATTTTATAAGCAAAAGGACAAATATACATTCAAATACAAAAGTCCAGGGGAATTTCAGTCCACTTTTTAATTTCACACTTAGTTCTCAGAATCAATAAGTGCTTGTGCCAAATTAAAATGTGACGCTGTAGGCCACTCCCTCAAAGGTACAAATCCACGCCACAACTTCAATCTGCCGTCCCTCTCACCAACAACCAAAGCATAAATACATAAATAAGTCAACTTGACACTTTAAGTTCAGTTTTGGTTTTTTTTTGTTTTTTCGAGACAGGGTTTCTCTGTGAAGCTCTGGCTGTCCCGGACTCGCTTTGTAGACCAGGCTGGCCTCGAACTCACAGAGATCCGCCTGCCTCTGCCTCCCGAGTGCTGGGATTAAAGGCGTGCACCACCACCGCCCGGCTAAGTTCAGTTTTAAAATGAAAGGCACAATTATAAACTCAAACATAACAATGAAACTACCTTTGCAAATCAACAAATATACTACTTAAATACCAACATATTAACATAATTGAAAACACATTTTAAAAGACATATATTTCACATTGGTATTTACATATTTCTGCTAAAGCAAACTTAGTACAAGCTTGTCTTATATTTTTGCAGCCTGTTGTCTTAACTAGGCTTCTACCTCCCGATCTCTCCTGTGACACTGGAACATCCCACCAACACTTAATATTACAGCTCACATTACTCCATATTTACAAAAGAAACCTTGGAAAGTTTCTACTTTCACTACTCCACTCTCTCTCTACATATTCCACAGCTAGCCCCAAGAGATATCTATATTCGACTATCTCGGCTTTCTTACCACACCCATTCATTCACTAGTCCTCTGAAAATCAGCAGCTGCTCCCATTACTACACTTAACTTGTTCATGGGAGAAAAATAAATAACTGATGTCACTATTTGATACTTAAACCTGCAAATATTCAGGAGGTTTCTTGGTATTCATTCATCTGTATGTGCACTTTGCCTGCAGGTATGTGTACCATGAATATGCCTGGTGCCTACAGGAGGGGTCAGATTTGAGCTACTATGTGGATGCAGGGATTGAAACCAAACTCTGGTCTTCCACAAGAGCAATACGTGCTTCTAACATCTAAGTCACCTGTCCAGTTAGTTTTACATTTGCTGCTGTTTACTATTTCCCCTCTTAGACATCACCAGCTTTGGATTTTCAGGGATCCTTTTGTTTGTGGCCTTTTTGGCATCATTGTTTTCAGTCACCCATGTAAGTAAGCTCCTCTCGTCATTTGGCTCTCTCTTCTCACTCCATAATCTCCCCAGTGTCTACTTGTTCTACTCTCATTCATCTTTCTCAGTGTTTCTCAGGAGTCTGGGAAGGATGGGGGGTGGGGGATTAACTGACAATAAACGAGAAAGGCTATTTATGCCTATATTAGTCAACAATGCAGGACTCTGTAAGGCTCATTCTAGCATTCATTACCTCCATATTTATGATTTCAAAATAAGTAATTTCTAGTCAGCTGTCTCCATGGAGCTCAGACTTTAAATATGGATATTTCTAATCAGATGACTTAAAAAGTGTAATAACTAAACAATCACAAAATTAAATTTTTCTACCAATCTGTTCTTTCTGTAGCAAATATGGATATTTCTAATCAGATGACTTAAAAAGTGTAATAACTAAACAATCACAAAATTAAATTTTTCTACCAATCTGTTCTTTCTGTAGCAAATGGTACTATAACTTACTAATTACTAACACAGAAACTGGTATTTCATTTCAGCCTTTACATTACTTCTCTTCTAAGCGCCAAATTTAGTAAACCATGTTGTCAATTCTCTGTATTAAATATAAATCTTCCCAGATCCCACTGCTGCTACCCTAACCAGCTCAATATCTGTTTCAAATTCCTACATGTCTTCTCTGTGATCTCCCACACCTCTTCATTTTTGAGACAGAAAGTTGAGTTCCGTGGAAGAATATCTTGGTATGTTTTAGCCACACCCTTTCTCTGGTTGACTGACTTACCCTGCACTTGTGCAGCACATCAGTGGGAAGATGACACTAGCTGTAGTTTGTCTGGGTAGTAAGTGGTACACTCATATCACTACTTCTCCAACAAGACTTAGTCTGATTCCTGTTTCCCACACTTAGCTCATTGTTTTTTGAAAACTCTCTGAGCTATTCAATATCCTTTTCCACTTTAACATAATTCTGTTAACTAAAAGCTAAGAAACCAAATAAAGGTTTTTTTCACCCAGCAACTGATGCATTTGCTACATCTCTATTTCTCATTCATTCACTTTCACTAAGACTTACTTGAAAATAAGTATTAAAAATGAAGTGCCTCGTGATATGCAATTAGCAAATATATCTAATAGCTGCATGTTATCATTTCCCACCAATATTATCCTTTCTATACTATTTTTCTGATTAAAACTGACAGTCCTAGCCGGGTGTGGTGGCGCACGCCTTTAATCCCAGCGCTCGGGAGGCAGAGGCAGGTGGATCTCTGTGAGTTCGAGGCCAGCCTGGTCTACAAAGTGAGTCCAGGACAGCCAGGGTTACACAGAGAAACCCTGTCTCGAAAAACCAAAAAAAAAAACTGACAGTCCTGGATATTCCTTAGCTATTAAACTCTTCTTCCTGCCTATATATCCACCTGTGGGAACATCTATCAAGTTTTCTTCCTTAGAATTACAGAAAGAATTATGAAGGTGGGGGCACAATGGAGCCAGAAGCATGGCACAGACTGGTCCAACTGCCACCACGCTGGAGGACACTACAATGTGCAAGTATGGGGTGGAGAGATGGGAGAGAAAGAGAAGCAGAACTGGAGATGCAAGCAATGCCTGATGTGAGTAGCCTGCAATGTACCTGAGCCACTGGTTAAGTCCCGATCCATGCTGCCACTGAGGGCCATGTCTGCATCCATGGCCACACAGCAGCAGGAGGCAGTGATTATGTCCATGGCTCATATTATAAGTAGAAACCATGGGGACATTCCTGGTCACGACAGCCTCCTGGGACCATGTTGATATCCAAGGGCTGTGCAGAGCTGGCCCTACCCCTCACGGGCTACAGCATTGGGTGATCTAGCTGGGACAATGCTGGAGAGCTTGCCCTAGTAGTTTGGGTGTGCAAGAGCTAGTGGACAACCAACTCAGCTACCACCCAGGCCCAGATAAAGGACTTTGAGTAGGCCCACTCCAGTATCTACCTCATCTATGAACGGCTGTAGAACGTAAAGAGGCCAGTCCTACAAATCTCCATAACACAGGGGAACAACAGGATATTAGAGAAGAGTCCTGGTGAGGAACCAGTATTGAGAGTGTAGCAGAAGCCAGAGGGTTGAAATCAGATCAATGATTCATCACAATGAACACTTGCAAGTAAAGAAGTGTAGACAAAAGGGTATACTTTCAGACACACTGTGTGACACACTACAGCTTCCACCATGAAATAAGTTTTGTGGTTGTTTTATTTTTGGGGGGAGGTTTCAAGAGAAAAAGTGGCTATGAAGGGATGGAGAGATGAGAGGGATTCGGGTGCATGACATGAAATTCACAAAGAATCAATAAAACATTTTTAAAAATTATGAGGGCAAATATAGCTTTTATATTAGAATTCCATGGTCTAAAGGAAAATGGCCTAAAATGTCTTATTTAATCATTACCCCCATACCAAAATTTAAAGTATGAAGCATAAAAGTCTACTTATCAAATAATGTCCCATGATAAACTAATGCCATGTTCAGGCTACCAGAAATGCATAATAATTACATAATTTATACTGTAGCTTTTTATGCTTGTGTCATAATCTAGAACAAGAAATTTGAAACCTAAAAATAAAGACTGATAAGAACATACTGGGATGAAAGGGGATTGAAAAGAGGCATGGCATTCATACAAACAACCCTCCATTTAAGTGCATTCCTAAATCAGCTGAAAAATTAAAAGCAAAGTTGTTAATGTAAAATGTATTTCTAAACTATTGCACAAAAATATACGTGTCCAAATGGCATTAGAATAATCATTACACAATAATGACTCTATGAGAAAAAGCATTCATATTTCTAAATAAGTGTACATTTATCTTTCGATAGGAAGCACTCCTTGCAACATTATTCACAAAGAGCTGAAATTACCATAATGCCAATGGCTACATGGTAAAACTTAACATGCATGATTTGATATCTCTTCCTTCTCTCAATCACAACTAGAAATCAGTCTGGCACTGGACTGGGTTTACAAATATTATTATACAGTAGCACCATACATTTATGCCAATCCAAAGAAGCAAAGCTTGAGTGAAGTAGGAGTTACCAGTAAAAGCAGGTAGTACTGATATGAGTTTTAAAAAAAATTTGGGGTGGACAGATATCTCGGGGTACTACTCTTACAGATGGTCTGAGTTCAGTACTCAGCACTCATCAGGCAGCTCACAACCACCTATAACTCTAGCACCAGAGGAACTAATACCCATTGGTGGACTGCTTGGGTGCCTCCACTCATACACATACTCACTCACACACAGCAATACATAATTTAAAATGTGTATTTTTTTCTAAGTGCTAAAGTGACCCAAAGAAAGAAAGAATGCTTCTCCAAACTAACCAGAATAGGTGAGGAATTCAGAACATGAGTAAACATTAAAAAACAAGTATCATCTTAAGGGGCTACTTTTTCATTATAGGCAATGTGTATGTCTCATATATAGAAGCAAATGAAAAGGAAAGCTTTTTCTTCCTGCTACCATTGATGATAATTCTTGGATTACCTTAGGGAGAGTTTAAAAGTGTACTGGAGGCCAGGCATGGTGGCACACACCTTTAATTCCAGCACTTGGGAAGCAGAGGCAAGCGGATCTCTGTGAATTCAAGGCCAGCCTGGTCTATAGAGTGAGTTCCAGGACAGACAGGGATTTTACTCAGAGAAACCCTGTCTCAGAGTGGGGAAAAAAGAAAAAAAAAAGGTGTACTGGAAAGAAGAATACATATGAAAGATTCTGTGATACCTCAAAGGGGATGTAAATTTGAATTAAAATGTTCCTCACATCCTTCTTCAACATCCTTTTCAAATTAAAGGGAGATATTCATAATCTGACAGATCCCAACACATAACAGCAATAAAAAACCTCAAATTATAAGTAATGAATTTACTAATCTACAATAGGTACTGTTATTTAAATCGGTCATTTATATGCAACTGACGAGTCTTGATAATTTTAGTCTCTCTAAAGACACCAAAAACAAAAAGAATTGGAAAGCAAGTTAAAAATGGCATGATATCCTGTCCCTAGAGGCATTGCAGATATGGCTGCTGTGTCACATGCGCATCAATCAGTAGGTGGCAGAGAGGAGAGAGGCTATGTCTACATTCAGTGTTCTGACCTATGAACATCTGAATGAATAGTAGGCCTAATAATTCTGGAAAAAGAAAAAAAGCAAGTTGGATACCAACACAGCTTTGGGCGTTGGGGTAGCCTGTGATGACTACCAGACCAGAACTAGGCAAGCACCAGATGGGCTCCCAGGACAGGAAACAAACCAGAAGCTAAAAGAACTCTGCCTGTCCCTGGACATGTCCCTGGAGTTGTGGGTGAGCCAGCCATGAGAGAGTGAGTGTCAGAAAGCCTGTCCTGCCTTCTGTCTGCCATGTGGTGGTGTTGGCTAGGGAGAGATGCCCCCCTCCCTTTTGCCCTCACCACCACTGGCTGACAGGAGATTTGGCCCAGATGGGGTCACAAGAGCAGAAGGGCTGTCCCTGCCCCTCACATGCTGCAGCACTCGGGAGAGCAGGCCCTGCACCTTGCCTAGGCAGCACACTACAGCTGGTCCTGGACATGGGGGTTGTGGGTGAGCCAGCCCTGAGGGAGTGAGCATGGGAGAGCCAGCCCTGCCTTCTGCCTGCTATGTGGTGGTGTTGGCTAGGGAGAAATGACCTCCCCTCCCTTTTGCCCTCACTACCATTAGCCAACAGGAGATCTGGCCTAGATGGGGTCACAAGAACAATAGAGCTGTTCCTGCCCCTAACGTACTACAGCACTCGGGAGAGCAGGCCCTGCCACCTTTCCATAGTAGAACTGGCCATGCAAGTAGGGGATGCAGGTCCCAGAACCAGGGATCTGAGTTGCCCCCCCCCAACATCTACCCCATGGATGAACTGCTGGAGTGCAAAAAGAGGCCAGTTCCACACCCCAAAACTACAGGCTCTCCATGACACAGGACAGTTTATCTAAGAGGAGTTCCAGTGAGGTTCCAGGATTGACAAAGTAGCAGAAACCAGTGGCCTCATACCAGACCAAGGAGTCATTTTAATGAACATCTGTAAGCAAAATGTGTGGACAAAGGGGAAAATTGTGGGACATACCGAGATACACTGCAGCTTCCACAATGAGCTGTTATTTTTTATTTTGGGACAGACTGCAAGGGTGGAGGGCGGGCTTGGGGGGAGGTGGGAGAAGAGAGTGAACAGGGAGCATGATGTGAAATTAACAAAATAAAAATATTTCAATTTAAAAAATCCAAAAAAACTAAAAAAAAAGACATGATAAAGATAAAAGACCTAGTTCTGCCTCCATAATATTTTGTCTAATAATCTTTCATATCCTTTATCAAATACTATCTGTAACTGCTACACTGTTTCAAACTGATGTAAAATCTAGCTACAGTTTCATGTTAGTAGACAACTCCTGCTGTGCTAGCTCACTCTAAACTTTAGTTTTTAATAATTCAGCTAAAAAGTCTGTCTCTCCTAGTTTAAAAAAAATGAGTCAATTACTAGCCTATATTTCCTTTTGTTTAAAAAAATGTATGTGCCAAATTTTAAGATGTCAAGTGTACAAACAAAATTGCACAGTTTAAGTTTCAGATAGCCTCACTATGCACACTAGGACAGACACTAAAACTGCAATCATTACTGTCACCAGTGGGTCTCAATCTTCCTAACAGGACAACCCTTTAATACAGTTCCCTATGTTGTGCTGATCCCCAACTATTTAAAATTATTTTCGTTGCTACTTCATAACTGTAAATTTTCTACTGGTTATGAATTATAATGTAAATATTTTTGAGATAGAGGTTTGCCAAAGGGGTCGTGACCCACAGGTTGAGAACCACTGGTTTAAGTGACCTAGTAAGTCCACAAATGAAAGAAAACATAAGAAACAAATTATCTGAAAAATACATAATTTGGGGGGATTTTATAAATATAGAACTCATGGCAGACTACAGAATCAAGTGAGTAAAACTACAATCTCTTCTTTATGTTTTCCTCCTTTCTAGTGTTTTGTTTGTTTATTCGTTATTTGGTGGTGATCAGCCCAGGGCCTTGAGCACGATAAGCAAACATCCTACTTCTAAAGTGCACCCCATCCTGCTTTCCCACTATTAACATTGTGAACGTAAGAAAAGATTGATCATAATACCTCTTGGTGGTAAATCCATGTCCCCTGATGTCAGTCCTATCAAGTTAGGCCTTTGTGCATGCACTCTATGTCTATACATAGGTCTGGAAGTATTTGTTATGCTTGGGGCTTCAGGATTGTAGCCATCTGTATCATATGTATCTGGTAACACAAAGTGTAATTAAACAACAATTATTTTAAAATTTTGGTAACTTTTAAACATGAATAATAGAAAAAGTAAACAATATAACTTATCATTAATAAACAACATGTAACTAATGTCTTTTAAATACATGGTGGTTCTATAAAAACAAAAAACATTATCAATCGAAGAAGTCTACCAAAAGATCCCACCCAACTGGGTGACAATATTAATTCATCAAGTCCACCTTGTACTGTGTAATTTTAGTGAGAAATTCTGTTTTAAAATAATTTTAACTCACTAGACATGTTTAAAGGTCTGTTGTAAGGGGAGTTAGATCAATATAAATTACATTTAGTAAATATTTAGGGGCATCTGATACAATCTCTTAAAAGGGGGCATGAAGATCAACCTGGCATCTGTGGGCACTTGACATGGCAGCATATAGACTAAAAACAGGGTTTATGGCATGGCTTGTTTTCAGCTGCTAATAGCCTTACAAAGTGTGCGGAGCCCAGGTTAGGCTAAAGCCAGGTGAAATTAGGAGACACCCTATTTAAGGATGAAATGGGTGGAGCCGGAGAGTTCTCAGCTAGAGAAGCAAGATGCCAATCAACTTGTATCATCTGGTGTAGCTGCTGCTAACAGATGGAAAAGCAGATCTCAAATGGAGCTGAAAAAAATACGTCAGCTCTGATCCTTCAAAAGAAGAGCTTTTATCGTGAAGCAGAAAGAAGCTAGTGAGCAGAGAAGGCTTCAGCAGGCAGTAAATAGCCAGAACTAAACCCCATGGCACAGTTTTTGCCCTGAGAGGTTCAACCAGTTCAAACAGTGGCCTAAATAGAACTATGGCCAGCCCCAATGACTGTGGCAGAACAGCTGAGTGGCTAATACAAACTGACCAAGTTGGTCTACCGACAGCTGAGATTCCAGAGAGAAGAAAGCCTCAAGCATCATTTATAGTCAAACTGCCATAGGAATGCAACAGCCATTTTACCCTAAAGGACCTACATCTGAGGTGTTCCTGCTGACTGAGGACCTGCCCCAGAGACTACATCCTTCCAAAAAGTTAAGGTTATTTGTTGGGTAATAGCGGTTTATAGTTATTCTTAGGGCTAGTTGTAAGGTAATAAGTGTTTATATTTGTCATAGTGCCTATAGTTATTAATAAATACATTTGCTATTAAAAGTTTCAACTTCACTCTTTTTTAAAAGTGCATTATATTATGAATTTAGAAGGGACAAAACTGCACCTGCAGTAAAAAGAGAAGGTGGAGCAGGAGGAGGCTGGTGATGAATGCCAGTTGTTACTACAGTAGGAACAGAGCTGGTCGCAGAGTTGGGTGGTGCATCCATACCAGATGGCTGCAAAGGAGGAAGTGGAGGAGGTGGTCCTGTCAAAACCAAAGAATAAGAAATATCATCTGAAAGCAAACAAATGAAATAAATTATTATTCATTCAAACTTGATATTATTTTATCAAGCTAAAATGTTTTCTACAAAGAGCAAGTTCTTACAAGTTAGTTTTTTTATAATATATCTTTAATCTATTACAAAACAGGTTTTCTGTAAACTATGAAAGACTAAAAACAATAACATATGTAAGTCCCAGGCTTTTGCAAATCACAGTAACTAACTTATTAAAGGCTGAATCATGTCTGATATTCAAATGGGAGTACACTTGTTTTCTACCAGGCATGTATGGGCTTACTTCACAAAGGGATGTTAACAAAAATGAGCAGGAAATTATTAATTTCATAAAAAGCCTATAAGTGAACAAAAAAATACTAGGGTACAAATTTATCTACTGACCTGTGACAGGTGGCAAACTGGGTGGTAATGGGCCTGGAGGTGGCACGGGAGGTCTGAGATTCACGGGTGGCGGTGTGAGAATTGGAGGAGGTGGAGGCAGCCCAGGAGGAGGAGGTCCTTCTACAACAGGTGGCTGTGCTGGGAAAGGCAGCATGCCAGGCAGATTCACATCTTCTACCACTACTGGGTCACTTCCATGATCAAAAGGACACATGTCTCCTCTCATACAAAACCCCTTTTCTATAAATAAAGGATCATTAGAAATAAATGCAAAAGGCTCTGAAAATATAAACTATCTCTGAGTTAACATATCTAAACTAAGAATATTTTCAGTATTGGTAAATTTAGTAAATTATAATTTACATTTTTATAATACTTTTCTTCATTCCTAATAATATAAGCAATTATCAGCTAATATGCTTACATACATAATAACAAAGAAAATTTAAATGTGCATATTCAGTAAGTAAAATAATATAAACTTACATATAATTTTTGGCAAATATGTATCATTACTTAATACACCAATTACTTAAATGTCTCATTTAATACTAAAACCATATTGCAACTATGATTTCAATATTAAACAATCTTCTATAATAAATCCTTAAAAGTCTTTGGTCCTCTTTGAAAAGTCTAACATGGGTCCTACATATATTCCAATAATCACTGATTTCTAAAGAATGATTTGATCAAAAGTGTTTAAGTGAACAGATTCCTTGAAAAGTAACTCAGATGGTAGTGAATATTTTTTGGCAAACTCCAATAATATCACAAATTCAATCTACATTGTTAATAGCAGTGAAATACTGGAATATATTATGGAATTCACAAAATGACAAAGACTACTCTGTCCTTTCTAATACCAGAGGGACTTCCTTTTGAATATTTATACAATCTAAACAAATAATTTAGGCAGAACTCTGTACTGTACAAACCATGTAAATACAGAATAAATTAGGAAAACACATCATAAAACAGTTAAGTGCTCTGACTTACCATCATAGTCTCTACACCGTTTCTTTGGCATTGGTGGCCTTACATAAGAGTTGTGATCTACCTGATCTTCATGAAATTCTGACCAACTTTCAGTGGTGTTATTACCATGATGAGTAGGAGCAATTACAGTAATGGTGCTGCTCAACGTAGGTACAGGATAGTGGCCAGATGAAATATTAGATACTGAAGAGACTGGTGTGTAATTATTTTCTAAAGGATCTGTTCTATCCAGGTCATATTTAGGTTTCACGAGGTCTCTTTCTGCAACAGAATATAAATAACTTATAAAACTATATTCTTAAAGGAAAAAAACAGGTCTAAAAACACTGATAGCTTTTGCTAAACATAGAAAACAGTTCAAACTTTGCATAAATGTTTTCCTTTTGAAAGTTACTTAATAGCTCGCTGATCAGAGTACCGAAGTAGCTATGAAGTGCTCACCCTGCATGGGACAGTTATATCACTTTATCTTGAACCCCAAAAGATTCAAGAACATTTGAAAAAGAGGCAGAGAACCAAAATCCAAGATTATTAAGAGCCAGAGATCAGGGAAGACTCGTACAAAATAATGTGTGGACTTGATAAGGGCATTGCATTCATGAAGTGGCTGCCAACAATCAAGCCAGTCAACACTCCAGCATAGAGAGAGAAGGGACTCAGGAGTTATCCACTGCTGATGGCTGCAGGTAAAGAGAGAAATCAGTTTACTTCAGTAGTATGGCCTATGGTGAGCTGGCTCTGCTACAGTGGTGGTGACCTAGACGACTTATGCACATATACCTTAGTCTAGCAGGACTGCCAGAGCTACAGAGTGAAACCATGTCTCGAATAAAAACAAAACTAAATAAACAAAATTACATCTTTTGAAAAAGCATTCGCAGAAGCCAAGCATGGAGGACCATGTCTTTTTGGGGGAATGGAGGGTGAGGAGCATGCCTTTAATCCCAGTACTCAGGCGGCAAAAGCATGCAGATCTCTGGGTGTTTGAGAATAGCTTGGTGTACATAACCAGTTCTAACCCAGCCAGGTCTATGTAGTGAGAACTTCTCTCCAAAAGAAAGAAAAAGAAAGGCAATCTCAAAAATCACAGTAAGAAAGATAAGACAAATCATTAAGCAGCACAGAAGGCTTTTGCAGTAAAGAGCTGCAACCAAGTCACAAGCACATGGATTACCAACCTCTGCTCCGAGTTCTGCTCCTGCTCCTCGTCCTGCTTCTGTCCCTGTCCCTGTCCCGAAGCCGCTCTTTGCTCCAGCTTCGACTCCGGCTCCTGCTGTAGCTGCGACTCCTCCCTCGCCTTCTGTTATACCGGTCTCTGTAAGAGTCTCTCCGAGGAGGGTTTCGATCATAATCTCGCTTTCGAGAACGGTCATCTTTTTTCCTCTCATCACGGCTTCTAAAAAAATGTATCATCACATTTATATGAATAATGCTGAAATAAATGAAGAAAAAGTCCTCCAAATTTGTAAGTTGTGTCATTATCATAATACAAAGGCAACTCCAAAAACTGAAAACTCTGAGTTCACTTATACTTATTCTACAAGCTTTTAAAAAGAAAATCAAATCTATTCCATAATTCTTAGTCTTATGTACAATATTTACACAACTATGTATCTACACGTACAGACATCTACATGTCTTATATTAGAAATAGCCTATATATAGTCACCTTTGCATGTTTCACCTATATCATACTCTGAACACTTTTGAAACCATAATAGGAAAATAATTCACACTAAAGGGAAACTTCAAGCCACCCCTACCACTGCAAAACAAAAACCTCAAAAAAGAAGCTTAACATTTGCCTAATTGTTAAACATGTTTTTATTACTATTATCATCATCATTATTATTATTATTAGAGATGGGATCTTACTGTATAGCCCAGGCTGGCCTGTCATTTGCTCTATAGACAAGGGTGACTATTAACTAACAGAGATCCACTGCCTCTGTCTTCTGAGGGCTAGAATTAAAAAATGGTTGCCAACATACCCAGCTCTATTTTTATTATTATTATCATAAACAGGTGTTATTACACATGTTTACTTATTATAAACATGTACATATATTTACTATATTCTAACTTATGGGAATTATATTATCCTTTTCCTCCTTTTCTGATTTGGAGATAGGCATTCTTCTGCCCCCCCCCCCCCCCAACATTCCTTCTAGAGTCATTATTTGGAGTGTTAACACTTTATATCTCCAACACTTTGTCTTTTTATATAAATGATATCCTCCATGATGTAATAATTGTATCTTGATAAGTTATAAAACAGAAATCCCCCCAAAATCTCTCATTAAGAGGCACTGGATCTAAAGTTAAGAAAAGCAATAAAAATAGCAACTAAAATACAAAGCACTGTTCTAAATCTCCCTCCCAGCACATGGATCAGAACTAGATGTTCTTGGTAGCAAAGGGCCTAGTTATACTTCCCAGGAGAGTAGCAGTGCTGGGCTCAGGTGATGACGCACATGCCTGCAATGTGAGCCCAGCACTCAGAAGGCAGAGGCGGGATTTGCCATGAGATATATGCTACCTAATTGTCAAGGTCCTGCCTCAAAAGAACAAAGCAAATGTAAATACTACTTGCTCCTATGGAAAATATAGTCAGTCTAAATAATTTAAAAAAAAAAAGCCTTTAAGAATGGTTCAACAAATCACCTATTGTCTCTGTATCGGGAGCTTGACTGGGGAGGACTGTGATTCAGCCTTCTGGAAAACTTCTTCTCTCGCTCTTCCTCCTTTGTGAGCTAATATAAAAAAAAAAAAATTCACAACTTTACCAACAGCAACTCTTTGCCATGTTACTATTTCAGTGACTTCATATTAAGCTTAATTTACATAACAGACACAAAATTATCATCACAAATATTCAAGCAAAATTAATTTCTCTACCAAATACAACCCTTTAACTGTAACTGCTGGAATTTAAACTAAATGATAAAGCCATAAATCTTTACTTAAGATAATAGTAGCAAGAAGATAATTTAAGTAAATGTCTTCATTTTTACATATGAGAGACAATTTTATTCCTTCTTCCAAAAGTCGAAAATAAGCCTTGCTTCTGTTTTTCGGATTTAGTCTCACATCATAAAACAGAGAACACATACTAATCAAGTCTAATCACTTGATTAGAACACAGTACTAATCAAGTCATAAAAAAGAGAACACAAGAAAATAATATACAAAATGAAACAGTTCTCTGTCTTTTTAAAGCATTCTGTCAGCTATATACTGCTTCCTACAGGAGGGCCTCTATTTGTGTTTTAGAGCTACTAGAAAGCAATTACAAGAATATGCCTTTAGTTATTGCTACACTATTCAAATTATACTTTTCATAATTAGGATATTAATATGTAATTAGAAATAATTTAGAAGTTAAACAAATTCAAGATATTCATAATAGATTCTGTAAATATGCCAGGGCTTTGAAGAGTATGCATTTTAAGCAAGAACATAAATTCTGATGCAGACGATCTAGGTGTACACATACCCAAGTTTATGTCAGCCAAAAAAAAAAAAAAATCCCATTGCTATGAAATGTATGCCCCATGAATTAATTAAATAGAAACCTATGTAAGCCTAACAAGGAGAAATGCCTCTTTCAACAATTCATTTGTTTATTTATTTTTGGTTTTTCAAGACAGGGGTTCTCTGTGTAGCCCTGGCTGTCCTGGACTCACTCTGTAGACCAGCTGGCCTTGAACTCACAGAGATCCACCCGCCTCTGCCTCTGGGGTGCTGGGACTAAAGGCGTGTGCCACCACGCCCGGCTCTTTCAGCAATTTATACAACCCACCCAACAACTGTTTTTTTTTTTTCTTCCTATCCACTTCAAATTCTCTTGCCAATCCATACAAAAACCTAGTACTAACAAAATCTATCTGATGCAGTTTTATTTAAGACTTGGACTCACTATGTAGCCAAGGCTAACCTGAAATTTAGAACACTTCAACCTCAGCCTCCAGGGCTGATATTGTAAGCCTATGGATATCCAGATCTCCTGGTGCATTTCCCCCTTCTATTTGCCACACTGTATTCTTTCAAGCAAAATACACTGTAACATTCTATCCTACAAATATATACAGCAACATATTACACACACACACAGAACAACATTGCACAATACATGCCCAAACAGAAACTTTTAGCACTTCCAAACCATGTGGCACTTTGATAATTCTAAAAGCTCATTACAAAAACCTTCCAGAACTAGTCAATAAAACTATAATAAAGGTTTACCTTAGCAAGAGATAGATACTAAGGTTTTTTTATCATCATGCACTGAGACAAGGGCCCAGAACTGACTCAAGAGTTCTTGAGAATTAAAATATCATTTAAAGCTACATATAGTATCATGTGCCTATACTTCCAGAAGCTGACACAGGATGTCATCTCAGGTGATGCTTGACCTCATCCTCACACAATCTCTCTTTCCATATGTATGTGTGTATGTATGCAAATATTTGTGAATACAGACACTTAAGTACATACACACACATAAAATTAACTACATGTAACCCAAACTCCTACCAGTGAGCAAAATTTTAATCATCTTATGTCTCCATATGGGCAAAATACAATGATGTCTTTCTTACATTCTTACATTCTATTTACTATACTTTCAGGTATTACAAAACAGTTATAACAACAGTATATTCTCTCCTGTAGATAAAACTAAATTGGATGGTTTATGTGCATGTGTGTAAAAATATACACATACATTCAGATATAGATTAAAAATAATTCTGAGAGCTTTTACACATTGTTAGTTATCTATCATTACACAATCTGAGAACAGAGTAGGAGGATGGAAAAACAGCAAACCTCATATCCACTTCTCCGATACTGCAGATCCCAAAAATAACAGACAGCACTATCATTTACTAAGAACTTGCCATGTGCCAAGCAGCAGAGCAATTGCTGTATATACATTATTTTACTTGTCCCTTACTATAACCCTGTAACATTTCCATTTCACAGATAAATAAAACTAAGCTCCAGAAATTGATGTTTTCAATATGGTGGAGTGCTTACAAAGAGAGCAAGAATTTCAGTAGAGACTGGTATGTAGGGCTTAAGGTCATATACTGACCTTGTAGAGCATGGATCTGAGCCTGATTCCCAGAACCCATGTCAGGCAGCTCAGAGCCACCTATAACCAGGAGATCTGATCATGGACAGTGGCATTCACATGCAAATACCCACACACACAAAAACACAAGCATCAATACAATTAAAAATAATAAAAATTTTAAAAGGATGAGCGGGGGGGGGGGGGGGTGACAAACATCTGCATGAGGAGGCAGAGCCAAGAGAATTATCAACAAACTGGAGGACAACCTAGTCTAAACTGCAAGTTCCAGGCAAGCTAATACATAGTTCCTGTACCAAGGAAACCAAAACTAAGACTCATTAAAACTAAACTAGCTGAATACAAAAACATTATAGTATCAACGCCAACAACTGTTTCTTCTGGCACAATCTTCCTCAGTCATCTTGATTCTTAACAAACTGAGAAAAATTAGTAGTAAGGTTATTAAGTAAATGTAAATACAGATTGCAAAATGCAGTTAAAATTTTCCAAATGCTTTTAAGTGTAAAGTCACTTCTATTGTCTTGTGAAAGTCCTGGTGTTTGAGACTAGCTTAAAAATATTCTGATTAAACATATGAAGGACAGATACAAATAAATTTACCGTCCACAGATAGTATAGAAAAAGTTAAAAGCAGGCACAGAATGCTAAGCCTTAGAGGAGCCTTATAAGATTGGTCCTCAGCTACCTTCTGAAAATGTTGGTATGTATAGTGTTCTCACCATTTCCTGATAAGAATGGCTCACTAAACATTATGGTTTGTGCCAACACTTGCTTTTCTCTTGGGAGTCTGGAATTCTGTTATATGTTAGGTAGAAGGTGCCTACTCCAAATAAGAACTGAGCAATGCTGCTCTTCCAGAGGACTCAGGTTCAATTTCCACCACCTATCTGATGGCTCACAACCATCTATAACTCCAGTTCCAAGAGATCTGAGACTCTCTTTTGGTTTCTGTGCACTAGTCACATGCATGGTACACAAACACCCAGGCAAAATACCCATACACAGAATAAAATACATTTTTTAAGATTTTTTTTCCAGAAATATGAGTGTTCTGTCTTCATGTGTACCTGCATGCCAGAAGAGGACATCAGCTTCCAGTATAGATGGTTGTGAACCAATATGTGGTTGCTGGGAATTGAACTCAGGACCTCCCGAGTTCAAAGAGCAATCAGTGCTCTTAACTGCTGAGCCATCTCTCCAGCTCCCAATCTTTTATTTATTTTTTTTTAATTTTATTTATTTTTTTTTTGGGGGGGTTTTTCGAGACAGGGTTTCTCTGTGTAACAGCTCTGGCTGTCCTGGACTTGCTTTGTAGACCAGGCTGGCCTCGAACTCACAGTGATCCGCCTGCCTCTGCCTCCCGAGTGCTGGGATTAAAGGCATGCACCACCACGCCCGGCGCCAATCTTTTATTTTTTTAATACAAAAAAGTGAGCACCAAGTCTCTAAGGTCTTCCCTACAATAGTCCTCGTTTCTGGGCAAAGCATATTCTATTTGACCCCCTCTGAGTCCAGATGTTTGAATTTGTTCCCCAGCAGATTTCCTCTCTTACACCATTTTTCTTTGCTAACTTTTAATTCTTTTGCATTAATAAATTATACACCTGCCCCTAGAGGCATTGCAGATGTGGCTGCTATGTCACATGTGCTTCAGTAGGTGGCAGAGAGGAGAGAGGCTGTATACATTCAGTGCTCTGACCTATGAACATCTTAATGAATAATAGGCTGAACATGCCTGGGGAAAAAAAAGCAAGCAGGATACCAACACAATGCTGGCACAATGGGGTACCCTGTGATGACTACCAGTCCAGTACCAGGCAAGAACCAGATGGGCTCCCAGGACAGGAAACATGCCAGAAACTAGAAGAACTCTGCCTGGCCCTGGATGTGGGGGTTATAGAGACCCAGCCCAGGGGTGAGAATTGGCCCAGATGGGGTCACAAGAGCAGAAGGGCTGTCCCTGCCCCTCACATGCTGCAGCACTCGGGAGAGCAGGCCCTGCACCTTGCCTAGGCAGCACACTACAGCTGGTCCTGGACATGGGGGTTGTGGGTGAGCCAGCCCTGAGGGAGTGAGCATGGGAGAGCCAGCCCTGCCTTCTGCCTGCTATGTGGTGGTGTTGGCTAGGGAGAGATGACCTCCCCTCCCTTTTGCCCTCACTACCATTAGCCAACAGGAGATCTGGCCTAGATGGGGTCACAAGAACAATAGAGCTGTTCCTGCCCCTAACGTACTACAGCACTCGGGAGAGCAGGCCCTGCCACCTTTCCATAGTAGAACTGGCCATGCAAGTAGGGGATGCAGGTCCCAGAACCAGGGATCTGAGTTGGCCCACCCTAACATCTACCCCATGGATGAACTGCTGGAGTGCAAAAAGAGGCCAGTTCCACACCCAAAACTACAGGCTCTCCATGACACAGGACAGTTTATCTAAGAGGAGTTCCAGTGAGGTTCCAGTATTGACAAAGTAGCAGAAACCAGTGACCTAATACCAGACCAAGGAGTCATTTTAATGAACATCTGCAAGCAAAATGTGTGGACAAAGGGGAATATTGTGGGACACACTGAGACACACTGCAGCTTCCACAATGAGCTGTTATTTTTTATTTTGGGACAGATTGCAAGGGTGGGTCTGAGGTGAGGTGGGAGATGGGAGGGAACAGGGTGCATGATGTGAAATTCACATAATAAAAACTTTTCAATTAAAAAAAAGTTCTATACCTAAAAATAAATAAAAAATTAAGTATACATACCTATGATTACAACTAAATTGAGTTCAATATATACTCCTAGAGAAGTCCCTTAGGAACTTAGGAACAGGTATTTAGAACACCCAACACAAAGAAGCAGAAAACTTAACACTTAACCAATCATTCCTTCTGTGAATTTAAGGACTACATATATAACAAACTATAATGAGTTCTCACCTCTTCTTTTTTTATATCTTTTTCTTGGTGCTGAAGAAAGTCTACTTTCAGGCTTCCTGATGACGGCTGCTCTGGAGGAGGTAGATAACTCTTTGTATTCACAGCATCAAAAAGTTTTTCCACAAATATTTGTGTCTCTAAAAATAGAACCAAAAGATTTACAGATCAAAAGAGTTAATAGGCCCTTAATTCCCCATTTTTACACATCAAGCTTCTTAACACTCTGACCAGTAGCTTGACAAGCAGCATATAATGGTTCAAATTCAATGATAATGATTCAATCAAGTTTTATGATTAGAATGACAAGTCTCCCTCTCAGACAGCTGCTTCCATCCATGACTATTCTATGACATATAGCATATCCAATATAGAGACACAAATACTAGCCATTATCTAGATGTGGGGAAAGTACAACAAAGTTGAAACTATGCCTTACACAACACTTCAAAAAGCTTCTTTAGTATTCTCTTAAATTGCCAGTCACTTTCTTAGTATAATAATCTATGTAACAAAATGACCATAAAAGATATTGAGAAAGCAGGCCATATATATAGTTAGGAATATGTGCATTCAATTTTGTTACAGCTAAAAGCTTTGTTACAACCAGAGAATTCCTTTAATATCTGTACACAACTTACTCAAATAATATTTTAAAACCAAATGTATTACCTTTCTGAAGAAATACATCGAGCTGATCAATACATAATGCCTTTAATTCCTTTTCACTTTTGTCTTTCTTTACCAGAGCCAAAACATATTTTGCCAGGGCTGACGGATCGGCATCACAGCTAAAACAAATAATAATAATAATAATAGTAATAATGCTGAATGAAACAGCCATAAATGACTTCACAGTCTACAACTGAGTTAAAACTTAAAAATATGACATATAATTAGGAAGTTAATATATGCAACAACATTAGGCTCATGAAAGGCACTGGTGAATAATATATTTTCCTTATGTTAATATATTTTGCATGTTCTATTTCTTAAAAACATGTCACTGGGGCTGGAGAGATAGTTAGTAGCAAAGAGTACTACTTGTTATACTTGCAGTCCCTGGTTCAATTCCCAGAACCCACTTGAAGACTTGTAAGGGTCTGTAACTCCAGCTCAAGAAGATCTGATACCCACTTCTGATCTAGAAAGACATGCACCTGATACACACATACACAAATGCAGACAAAATACTCTACATATTTTATATATATATATATTTTAAAAAGCCACCTCCCATAATATAACCACAGAAAAGAAAGTCTAGAAATTGACTCAATTGAGAAATTTAGATTTTATAAAGATAGTGTTCAAATCAAACAAACAAAAAAAAGAACTAATACACCAAGGGTATTCAACTATCTTTTACAAACTAAGATTCATAAACATTACTTTAAATATGAAACTAAAAACATGAACCTTCTACAGAAAATCACTAGCTTGAAGAAACTGAGAAAAAAAAAGTTAAGTAGGTTTCCCAAGTCAGTTCAGCAGAGAGAAAAAAATGAGTCACACTGCCATACAAAATTCTAGTCAGGAAAGAGTAATACCATTGCAAAAAACCACAATCTTCAGAATGAAAAGAACCAAGAAAAAACAAGACTAAAAGCTCAATAGCTGCAGCAGTGGTCCTCAGTCCCCCTAAAGTCTCATAAAGCTGCAACCTTTAAAACAGTTCCTCATGCTGTGGTGACCCAACCATGAAACTATTTTGGTTGCTACATTAGAACTGTGATTTTGCTACTGTTGTGAATCTTAATGTAAACATCTGATATGAGACCACTGTGAAAATGTCATTTCATCCCCAGAGGGATCACAACCCACATGTTGAGAACCATAGATCTATTCCCTTAGCACTCAGTTTCTATTACTAAGACCCTGAGGCGTGTGGGGGCGAGTTCTGGGGCACACACTGGGCAGGCAATGATGGGGAGGAATGCCCACTTAAGGAGAACTGAAAAAAGTAACTATCATTCACATATGGTAATGATAGGCAACAAGGCAGTCAAAATAAATATACTTAGAAAAAAGCAACTTTTTTTTAATTTAAAAACCAAGATACAAGCCGGGCGGTGGTGGCGCACGCCTTTAATCCCAGCACTTGGGAGGCAGAGGCAGGCAGATCTTTTTGAGTTCGAGGCCAGCCTGGTCTACAAAGCGAGTCCAGGACAGCCAGAGATATTCAGAGAAACCCTGTCTCGAAAAACCAAAAAAAAATAAATAAAAACCAAGATACAGAAAAGTGTAAACAATATGGTACCATTTGTAAGGAAGTGATTATTGTTACAAATAATACATATATGAAAGTATAAACTAATAATTACGGTTATTTATGTGAAGAAATTATAAAGGGACCCAAGTAAAGGAGAGAACAGATAGTCAGAAAGGGATGCCTGAATCATGTTCATACAATTCAAAAAAGCAAAGAATCCTTCTTAAATTAAATGAAATGTGTTTTTTAAATAAGGATCACTTTACAAATTAAATAACAACAACAAAAAGATAGCAATAGCTAACTTCTACTGAACCCATTCTGTTCCATAAACTAGGCTAGATTTATGCACTATTATATAGAAAGCTCTCACTTAACTGAAGAAACTGAGGGGGAAAAAAAGTAAGTTTCTCAAGTCAGTTAAGCAAATAAGTAAATGAGCCAATATTTAAAACTTAAAATACTCTACTTTAAAGCTCACCTTCTGACCACTGTGTAACTCCTCCTTTACAATAAAAGGTCCAGAAACCAGATAATCAACTCCTATCCACCTCCCAGACTATTTTCTGTAAAAGCTATTTTCTGTAGCTTTGCCTCTCAATACCCTAAGGTACAACCTGAGCACACATCTAGCACTCTACCCTTCCCAGCTTATTTGTCAAAGATCATATTTCACAAAGCCTCTAAAGGTCTCTGACTTCCACATCCATGCCTTTGCTTACAGGATCCTTCTAATGTTCACTCAATGAAATCCTAACTGAGAAACAGACATCCAGCTTAAATTTAATGTGAACTCTTGGTACAAAAACCACTACTTGGGCTAGAGAGATGGCTGCTCTTTCAAAGGACCCAGGTTCAAATCCCAGCCCCCACATGGCAGTTCACAGCTGTTGATAATTGCCCAGTGTGATGGCGCACACCTTTAATCCTAGTTCTTGAGAGGCAGAGGCAGGCAGAACTGTGAGTCCAAGGCTACCTTGGTCTACAAAGTGAGTCCAGGACAGCCAGGGATATACAGAGAAACCCTGTCTCAACAAAAAAACAAAATAACCCACTACTTAACTCATACCAACAACGTAAGGACTGTCCTTAAAGATTCTAAGGATGAGAAAATTTAACAGTAGCGTTTAAATGTGTATGATATTAAGGGATCAAAGTAACAAAGAAATTAGCTAGGCATGGTGGTGCATGCCTTTGATTC
This sequence comes from Lophiomys imhausi, assembly GCA_907164525.1. Taxonomy (NCBI): domain Eukaryota; kingdom Metazoa; phylum Chordata; class Mammalia; order Rodentia; family Muridae; genus Lophiomys; species Lophiomys imhausi. The sequence continues at coordinate 519,140 of CAJQZJ010033916.1, forward strand.
CAGCATTTAGGAGGCAAAGACAGGTAGATCTCAGAGTTCCAGGTCAGCCTAGGATCTGTTCCAGGACAGACAAGACTACCTAGAGAGAACCCTGTCTCGAAACAAATCAAAATACAAAAGCTGTATCAAGGAGATGACTCAGTCCACAATGTGCCTGCTGCACAAGCATGAAGACCTGATTTTAGATATCTAGCATCCACATACAAACAAACAAAAGCAAATTATGTTGCCCTGGGCTAGGGGTGAAAAGAGCATTGTGGCATCTCCCTTGCTTTTTTTTCTCTGTCATCTTTTTAGAGAAACCATATGCAATGCCCTAGGAGAACTCAAACAGCTTCATGTAGAATATCCTTAGGGCAATAAAATAAGGGTGCCAGGCAGTGGCTAGCAAAGAATTAGGAGTATTACAAACTTGCAAACAGTGCATGTAATAAGCCTTGAAGCAAATCCTGCAGTCCTAAGAGAACCTAAATTTTATCTTTAACAAAGGACCTGACCATAATCTCATGAGAGAAAGAAATATCCAACTAACTTAATCCTACATTCCCAACCTATAGAAACTGAGAGATCATAAATGTCTCCTTTTGTTGCCAAGTTCCTGAGTAACTTGTTGCTCAATAACTATAAAACAAATTTTCTCATAACAGTACTTCCATTTTTAACAGACTTGAAATTAGATATAATCTAAATGGGGAGACATTTTAATGGTACATGAGAAACTTTATGAAACCTTCCTTTCAAACTTATTTTGGATCAGAAAAATGGCTTGGTGGTTAAGAACACTGGCCATTCTTCTAGAGGTCACAACATTGATTCCTATTACTCACATGGTGGCTGAATTCATACAAAGATTAGAACTGAGTGCAATCATACTTTATGACCGTTTGAGAAAGGGACAGCCCTGGTCACGAGAGCCTAACAGACAGAGCCCAATATAGTTGATACCAAAGAAGATTCCAACGTGGAGCACTCAGGAGAAAGAGGCAGGCGGATCTCTGTGAGTTCAAGGCCAGCCTGGTCTATGGAGTGAGTTCCAGGACAGTCAGGGCTACATAAACCTGTCTCAAAAAACCAAAAAAAAAAAAAGGAAAGAAAGATTCCAGTGAAATGAAATGGAGTCAACTGAAATAAAGCACCTGAATTTCCCATGAGATTAACAGCTTCAGTGACTTTTAACAAACTATCCAGATTAATACAGTCACTCACAAAATTACTTAAAATAGAAAAGAAATAGAATATTTACTTATTAAAATATTATATATTTATTATATTAATTTAAAACATAATAGTATGTATTTATAAAAATAAATAAATAAAAGAAAAAGAATAAACCTTCATTAATATCTAAGTATACCTGAATACAACTAATAATGTTTTTATTTTTAATAATAGTGGCTTGGAAAGGTCCAGCTTTGTTCCACTCTTTTAAAGCACAGGAATGTGGTCATTGAGAGAGTTCTGCATATAAAGGTAACTTAAACAAGTTGTATTCTGAGTGCCACATTCACACATTGGCAAATGTGCCCATATACATACACACAAAAAGTAAACGTTTTTAAAACTGCAAAAAGAAAGCATAGGAGTAGCTATTAAGTGGATTAGTCTCTTCTAGATAGGTAAGGAGGAAACTGTATACACCAAATGAGAGAATTAAAAGAAGTGGAGAAAGTTAATAAAATTCTTGTAAAGATTTTTAATTCTAATGTCTTAATAATTTAAACTAGAATCAGACTGAACCTAAAAATGAAAGCTGTAAGCAATCCTCTAAAATGTTCATCATATTTGTATCTTAATTTATAATGTAGAATTTTCAATATGGTAATGACAGTATAGAAAACTTTGGCATTCCATTATAATATTTTTAAAAGATATCTGTTCTGTTCAACTATCCTGACCTTTTTAGAATTTCAGTGGAAGAAAGCTAATGGACAAATTTAACTCAAGCTTCCATTTTTAATAATCTTCAAAGAGAAAAGCTAGAGGTTACCTAGACTGGGAATTAAAAGCTAAATATTTTAACTCAATAGGTTAGAATAGATATTACACCTCATCTGTTCTGACCAATTTTTTAAATTTAATATTCATAAAAAATATCTAATTTACATCAAAGCATAATTCTATATTCTGTACTTAGGATTACTCTTTCAAAAACCCAAATTTTATTGCAAAAGATGTTATATGAAATTTAATACTATAGACTAAACTACTTCATTCAATAAAGCAAAAATAATTGTATATGATAATTAACTTACAATAAAGGCTATTCACTAAGAATTATGAAGCACCTCTATTATAAAATAAGTTTATGGCCGGGCGGTGGTGGCGCACACCTTTAATCCCAGCACTTGGGAGGCAGAGGCAGGTGGATCTCTGTGAGTTCAAGGCCAGCCTGGTCTACAAAGTGAGTCCAGGACAGCCAAAGCTGTTATACAGAGAAACCCTGTCTCGAAAAAACAAAAAATAAATAAATAAATAAAATAAGTTTATAAAACATTTATACAGACTGCACATAACCATCAAAATTCACTTGTTTAGATATATTAATTGTAGATTTCACTATGACATTTTCATATTTGCAAAATGTATAACTTGAGTATACTCTTTCCATTTCCCTCCCTCTACACATGTTCTAGTCTCTTTCCTTCTCCCAGATATTACCCTCTTACTTCCATGCATGATTTCTAAATACAGATTCTGAATAACACAGAAAAGCAGTAATAACTTCTTCCCTAGTTCATTTTACTTCAGTTAACATATGATCTTCATTTCCACCCATCTTTCTCCAAATTATTTAATTTTGTTCATCTTTATTACTAAATAGCTTACTATTTTGTATAAATACCATATCCATCCACTCATTTGCTGACTTACCACATAGCTAAATCCTGTAATTTAGCTGGTGATTATTTTTAATATAACAGGGGCATTGCAAGTATCACTTGATGGGATGATGTTATGCATTCTAAATGTTAATTAATTGGTCCTGCTTACTGTCTGTTACTTACATTGTCTCTGATTGATTATTCAACAAATGCTGAGGCCGGAGACTGGGCAAAGACAGAGGTAAGCGGGACTAAGGTGCTCTGGCTTTTGAAACAAAGAGGTTTATGGGAGAAGAAGCCTCCAAGACAAGAAATAAAGAGCAGCAAGGAGGAGACACATCCTATGGGTTAGAGAAAAGAACATTCCAGGTCATTCCATATGGCCTGGAACATTGGCCTATTGTGGGGAATAGCAGTCCAGGGGACATATGTATATTTGGGGTCATATTTGGGTAATATGAGTTAGCCTAGATGGGCTAAGATTGCTCAATCCAGGCCAACTGTTGTTAAAATCCATGTGGTGTCTGTGTGCTCATTTATAAAAGCGGGTTAAGGATTAACAACCACTAAATCAATTAACAATAATATAAATACTTTACTTCTACAATCACTACTGATTTTGAACGTATATCCAAAAGTTACACAGGAAGATCATATGGTAGTAGTATTTTAGTTTTTTAAGGATCTTCCATATTGACTTCTATAATAGCTGGACTAATAATTTACTTAAACTTATTAAACACTTAATAATTTAAGTGTTTCCTTCTTTACCCTAACGCAATCATCATACCCAGCATTTCTTTTTATGTGGTTTAAGTTTGTATATGAGTGTGGGTATGTGGAAGCCAGGGGTCAATATAAAGTGTAATCTCTGATTACTCTCCACCTTATTTTTTGAATTATTATATTCCCCTTCTCCAATTCTTCCATGTGCCCCTTCAAATCATGACCTTTCTCTTTACTGTTACATACATATATAAACATATTAATATATAAATACAATCTGATAAGCTCATTTAATGCTACTTGTATATATATAATTTCAATGCTGACCACTTGATATTGAATAACCAAGTAAGAGATTTGGCCCCCAGGAAGACTAATTCTCTTGCTTTCAGCATTCCTTAGTTCCTATTGTTCCTTGTCTAGGGATGGGTGCAATGCAATTTGCCCTTCAGCTTTATCTTGTCTATTAGTGTTGTTCCTAGTTCAGACCTTGTTTATAGGCCCTCATGTTGTTGTGGTATCATGGCTGAGGCTTCTCTGTCATTTCTTTGTGGAGCAGCTTTGGGGATCTTCTGGTTCTTACAATCTTTCCATCCTCTCTTTCACAATGTTCCCTGAACCTCAGGTCCAAGAGTTGTAAGATGTATCCACTGGAGCTCAGCACCCCACAATTGGTTGTTCTCTGCATCTTGACCAGTTGATTGTAGTTCACTGAAATGGTCTCTGTTACAAAAAGACTCGCCTGTGATGAGAGGGTGAGAGCTGTGCAATTAGGAACTACTTTGGAAACCAGTTTTACTCAAGTTCTCAGTATGCAAGCAGAATGTAGTCATTATGATAGTACAAACGACTCCTCGCCCAGTTAGTTACCCTACTTCCACGTTTCTTGGCATTCGGTCTGAACTCAACCAGAAAGGCTCACGAAGCACTACTTACAGCATTCCAACAGCTTCATTAGCCTACAGTTCCAAACTTTTCTGCATTCTTTCAACAAACCAGTACATAAGGCTTATGAATCGCATGATCAGGTTTCTCGCAGGAACAACAACCACAGTTCTCAATACTGATGTTCTACATGGGTTATTTCCTTTTTCCTTTGACTAATATCTGAAAAGAAGCAACTTAAAGGGATGTTAATTCTGGCTCCTGCTTTACAGGGCACAGTGCACCGTGATGGGAAAGGTATGGTAGTAGACAGCTCTGTGAAAGCAGGAAACAGCTCTTTACTAACATCTCAGTGGACCAAGAAGTCTGTACTTCTTTTATGAACTTGCCCAATTACTGACTGGATTATTTGTTCTTTGGGTGTTTGATGGTTTCTGTTCTTTATATATTCAGTATATTAATCCCACAGATATACAAATGGCAGCAAGTTTCCTTCCTCCTCTTGGCTGTTTCTTCACTCTACTGCTTCCTTTGATGTACAGAAGTTTTATCATTTCATGCCATCCAATTTGTCAACTCTTGGTCTTATTCCCTGAGTTTGTCCCCTCTCAGAAAATTGATGCCTATCCCTAGATCTTGAAATATTTTCCCTGTGTTTTCTTCTAGTATTCCTAAGTTTCAGTTCTGTTTTATTCACAAGGATAATCAGTTTTCCATACTATTGAAAAGGCTGTCATTTTTTCTTTTTTAATCAAATGTTTTTAAACACCTTTGTTGGGAGTAAGAGGGCCACAGCTGTGTAAGTCGATCTCTGTGGATATCATACTGGTTTTGTTGACTGTGGCTCTGGGTATAATTTTAAATGAGGTATGCTTATACCTCCATTTTCCCCCTTTATCTCAAGTTGCTCTGACTTTTCAGTATCTTCTTTTTGCTTCCGTATGAATTGTGGGGATTTTTCTTCTAGTTCTGCAAGAAATGTCAATGGAATTTTGATGGCTATTATGTTAAGTCTGTAGAATACTTTTGGTACTTGTCTATTTTTACAATAATATGGCCCATCTGTAACACAACGTTCTTTTTACCTTCAATTGTCTTTTTCAACTTGTATTCAGTGTTTTATAGTTTTCGATAAAATCTACTTAACACCAAAGTTTATCAAAATACTTCTTATTACAGCACTGAAAAGCTTTAGTCAGTTCTTTCACTCCCCTAAAGCATCCCAAGAAACAGTGATTCCTTCTTACTTCTAAACTATTTAGAAATACTTTTGAAGCATTCAGAAAGCATTTGAAGAGACATTTTTATGTTTCTTCACTGTTATGCCTCTTCAAATGCTTTCTAATAACCATTCTATGCTTTAAACATTAGAATTCCAAGGACCTTAACGGTTCTATCTACCAGTATCAATGTTAAAAAAGAAAATTAAGTTAACATTTAAGTAACTAAGGAAGAATTCTTTGCTGTAAGTGTACATACAAAGGCAGTCCTGACTTTACACAGCTGGCTTAAGTGATGGTCAGAACGCCAAAACTGACGGCCTCAGTGGAGATTTAAATACTGTACTTTTAAAAACTGAGAAAGGAGGCTGGACAGATGGCTCAATGGTTAAGAACACTGGCTGCTCTTCCAAAGGACCCAGGTTCAAGTCCCAGCACCCACATGGCAGTTCACAGCTGTCTGCAATTGCTGGGTGTGGTGGCGCACGCCTTTAATCCCAGCACTGGGGAGGTAGTGGTAGGCAGATCTCTGTGAGTCCTAGGCCAGCCTGATCTACGGAGTGAGTTCCAGTATAGCCAGGGCTACACTGAGAAACCTTGTCTTAAGAACAAACAAACAAAACAACCCCAAAAAACCTGAGAAGATTAACAGTGTTTCACATTTTTTGCAAATAATTTTAAAGGCTTGGCTTAACAGAATACAGGCTGATTCATTTATAGTTTTATATTTAATCTGCTGTGAACATACACTGTTCTAACATATATAAGTGGAAATCTGGCCTTGCAGAGACATAAAGTTGGAGGAAAAGAAAAAAAATCAAATAGAGATCTCACAAACACCATGAAAGTGTTTCCAGAAATATTTCAAAACAAGCCAATCTTCAATAATGCAAAAACAAATAAATGTCAAAGTTTATAAAGTTCAGTTAAAAAAAAAAAAGACAAAGAACTACAGACAACTGAGGAAAGCTGGGAACAGGAGACATCAACTGGTTATCCAAAACTCAATCAGCCCTGGAATCATATACGTACAAAGAAAAAAAAGAGGTCATGAAGTTGAAAGAGCAAGGGGCGAAGGTACATAAGATGGTTTAGGAGGAAAAAAAAGGGAGAATGATGTAATTATAGCCTCAAAAAGAAATTTTAAGGGGGCTGGAGAGATGACTCAGTGGTGAAGGAGCACTGGCTGTTCTTCCAGTGGTCCTGAGTTCAATTCCCAGCAGCCATATGGTAGCTCACAACCATCTATAATGGGATCTGATGCCCTCTTCTGGCATGCATACATATATGCACACAGAACACTCATACATAAATAAATACAATTTTTTAAAAAATAAATTTTAAAGAAGAGAATACTAACTCAAATTGAAAAATAAATGCATATAGTTCTAGTTATAACATCACACTCAAGAGAAAACTGGGAGGCTTATAGAAACCTGTCTTAGTTACTTTTCTATTACTGTGACAAAATACCATGACCAAGGTAACATCTCTAAAACGTATTTAACTGGGCTTATGGTTTGAGGGTTAGAGTCTATGATGGTGAACAGAAGCATGGGGGAGCAAGCATGGTGGCAGGAACAGCTGCAAGTTCACTTCTTATTCTGCAAGTAGGAGGCAGAGAACACCTGGAATAGCGTTGAGTCTTCTGAAAAATCAAAATCCACTCCCAGTGACACATCCCCTCCAACAAGGCTACACCTCCTAATTATTTAAACAATCACAAAGCCTAAAGCAAAATTCCGTATCTAAGTATATTAGTTTTCATCCCAATTCACATACAAAGAAGAGTGTGTCCCTTAGGCCAACCAGTTTACGTACATTGGACTTAACTACAAAAGACACTAAGAGATAACTCATTTTTTTTCAGGAACAAAAAGGAGAGAGAAAAGGCTTGGGAGCATTTTGTCATGCCAAGAACAAAAGGCAAAATTATTCCAGGAAAATGGTTCTGTAGAATAAATTAACAAGGGCTGTAGATAAAGCTCAGTTTGTGTAGCATGCTTGCTAACATGCAAGAAGCCTAGTGTTACAGAATTGAGGGAGGGAGGAAGGAGGGAGAGGACACAGGAGAAACAAATTCAAGGTCATCTTCCTCCCAGTCAGCCTGAGCTACAAAGAGACTTTGTGCAAAACACTATCACTTAAGTTTCCTAATACTTTTTCCAAAATCATTCTGAAAATATTTTCACTTAAATTGGGACCAGTCAGAATTCATCAGATAAAAGCCCTTTCATTGAAGTCCATAGCATGAATTTCCTGAAAAAACACATGAAGACAACTGCCCCTCACACACACAAATGTAATTTTGAAAAACGTTTTGTTTTGTTTTTAGGGCTAGAGAAATGGCTCAGCAGTTAAAAGAAACAGCGAGTTCAGTTGACAGTGCCCACATCACCATCACAGACATCTATAGCCACAACACTCTTCTAGCCTCCAATGACAATGCACACACATGGTGCAAACATACATGCAGGAAAAACATCTGTATGCATAAAGTAATATTTTTTTACTTAATTTAAAAATCATAGGTATTTTTCAGCTTAAAAAAAATCAAGACTAATCTTTAATTTCTTCTGAGAAAACAGATGTTCTACCAAACTGGAATTATGAATCAAATTACAGGTAAGAAGACATTTGGTTAACTTGTCAGGCACGGTAAAAAAAAAAAAAAAAAAAAAAAAATACCAAAGAATGACAGAGCTATGGTAAAAATATATTCATTCCAAGTCAATGTTACACAATACTAAAAAAAAAAAATCCATCAGCTGTCTTTTAAATACTATATCCTCATTCTAGCCCATTTAGTACTAAAGTATAGTGTTAACCTTGAAACAGGGTAGCAGTAGGGAAAGGAGGAAGAGGAGGAGCAGCAGCAGCACGCAGCATGAATTTCAAAATAACTGGGATTTTAAGGTTCCTTGTCTGAAGTTATTTCTACATATTCACTAGTTCTGCACTACTGCTGGGTGGCATCTTACTTCTCTAGGAACCAAGTCTTCACATAAGCCTTCAGATTCCAGATCCAAACTCTAGCAGAGCAGGCAGTGCTTGTCTGTGCCTCTCCCTCTCCCCTTCAACTCTCTCCCTCTCTCCTTCACCTGTCTCTCCCTCTTCCCTTCACCTGTCACCCTCTCCCCTTCACCTGTCTCCCTCTCTCCTT
>CAJQZJ010033916.1:527965-544304 GCA_907164525.1 Lophiomys imhausi
CCCTCTCTCCTTCACCTGTCTCCCTCTCTCCTTCACCTGTCTCCCTCCCTCCTTCACCTGTCTTCTCTCTCCTTCACCTGTCCCCTCTCTCCTTCACCTGTCTCTCTCTCCTTCACCTGTCTCCCTCTCTCCTACACCTCTCCCTCTCTCCTTCACCTATTTTCCTCTCTCCTTCACCTATCTCCCTCTCTCCTTCACCTGTCTCTCTCTCTCCTTCACCAATCTCCCTCTCTCCTTCACCTGTCCCTCTATCTCCTCCATCTGCCCCTCTCTCTCCTTCCTCCTCCTCACTTCCCACACCTTACTATTATGTTGATAAGGCTGGCCTCTGCCCCTGACCCCCACCCTTACCTACTTCTGGAGTTACAGATGTGAACCACCAAGGCCAGCACACTTACAATCTTTAAAAATCATACATGGCAAGACTCAAAGTGTATATTACTACATGTAGAAGAACAAATAAATCTGCTGAACTGCATGTTTATACTTCTAGATTTTTAAGCACCCATTTTTTCCATTTGTAATAAATGACTCCACTTAAAATTCAGTAATTTTCATATCAATTTTTGAAGAAAGTAACTGGAAAACAGCATGGGGAGTACTGGGATGGCAAGATGCAGAAAACTTCAAAAACTCAAGCACAGGCTGTAATTTACACTATCCTATTACTGCTTATAAAATTAGGAGAAAACAGGAGAACTTTTTGGTCATGATAAAATGAATAACATCATAAAACAACTTTACCTGAACTGCTGCATTTCAAGAATCAAGAAAGTACCTTGCCCAGATTTCAAGCATCTATGTCTTATTAAGTTTTCAGCATCAACATTAGCCAACCAATTCCTAATGAAAATAAAATATGTACCCACATGGAAAGTACATAGGAAAAAATCTTCCTTGCAGAATTATTTTTATGACCAAAATATAGAAAACAACCTAATGGTAAGAACAAAATGGTGGCATAATCATGGGTTAGCAACACAGCAAACTGGATTTTGGTCATTTTAAAAAGTGGAACAACTAGATCCTGAAAGTGCAAGGAGAAAATAGGAAAAGCACTTTGCTTTTCACTCCAAAGCATTCAGGGAAGTTCTCATTCTTACTATACAGTGACTAACTTTAAAAACTGAAGAAAAGTATCTAATTTTTCTTAAATATTATTTACCTGTTACGTATGGCTTAGGTATCTCTACTGAAAGTGGAAATTAATCCTCACTGTGAGGTATTATGGTGGACCCAGGTGGGCCTCTAAGAGGTAATCAGGATGAGGTAAGTACATTATGGTGGGGCCCACACAACTGCATAAGAGGCTTTTTGCCCTATGGCAGGATAATTCATCAAATGGAGGCCACATGGTGAAACAAAGGTGCCCTTACTTCATGGCTGAGAAGTGAACAAGAAAGAAGAAAAGGAATTATTGAGTTTCCTCCCACTCTCTCCTTTGAGTTCACATCTATAGTGACCTAAAGACCTCCCACTAAAATGCAATCTTAGCCAATCTGAACCAAGCCAAATGTTTCAGAAAATGGGTCAATACATAAATATCAACTATATTTCTAAACACTAGTAACAGTTGCAAACTGAAAATTTTAAACAGTAGTTATAAGAGATGGAAAAAACTAACCTTTGTAAGACCTCATCAGAGAAAATGGTAAAATACTGCTTGTATGTAAGTAAAATATCTCAGAAAGGTATAAATAAGAAATCTCAAACTTATTCCACCGCTTACAAACCGAAATCAAATAAAAAATAAGCTTTTTCCTGGTCCAGAAATGATCACTTGTACACTGTCCTCCATAGGTGTATGTTAACCTGACACAAGTTAGAACTGGGTGCAAGCAGGCAAGCCTGTAGGACATTTTTTTCTTTTGTTTTTTTTTTTTTTCGAGACAGGGTTTCTTTGTGTATCCCTGACTGTCCTGGACTCACTTCGTAGACCAGGTTAGCCTTGAACTCACAGAGATCCACCTGCCTCTGCCCCCTGGGTGCTGGGATTAAAGGCATGCCCCACTACGCCCAGCAATTACAGACAGCTGTGAACTGCCATGTGGGTGCTGGGATTTGAACCTGGGTCCTTTGGAAGAACAGTCAGTGCTCTTAACCGCTGGGTCATCTCTCCAGCCCAGCATTTTCTTAATTAGTGATTAATGAGAAGGGCCCAACGAATTGCAGGCTGGGACCTCCCTAGGCTGCTGGTCCTGGGTTCCACATGAAAGTAGGTAAGGAGCATCCCTCCATCAGCTCCTGCCTCCAGGTTCTTACACAGTTTGGGTTCCTGCCTTGGCTTCCTCAATGGACTGTGATTAGGGATACGTAAATAAACCCATTCCTCAGTAACTTTTATTTGATCATGATGTTTCATCACAACAGTAGTAACCCTAACTAAGACATACATTAAAAAGATTTTTTTTTCCCTCACAGAACAGTAAGAGGATAACAAATCTGGTAAGAAAGTCACCCACTTCACTCATTCATTCTCTCTGGAACAAAAAGAGGAAGAAAAAAAAAACCTGGAAAATTTGTTCAGGCTTGACTTAGCCAATTTCATCATGGATATGCCCAAATAAGGTTATATATCCATTTTGTTCCCACTACTATTCTTGTGGTTTATGGGTAAAAATAGCTTTATTTGAGAAGTGCCATTTGAGAAGTGCCATCCAGCTTGATTACCTGAGTTCAATGCCCAGAACGCATACAGAAATAAACAATCCACTCCCATGAGTTGTCCTTTAACCACCACCATGTGCCAGTGCCTGAGCACACACACAAACAAATGTTTAAAATATTGAAATAAGCCAGACAGTGGTAGTGGTCATGCGTGCCTTTAATGCCAGCACCTGGGTGACAGAGACAGGTGAATCTCTGAGTTCTAAGCCACCCTGGTCTACAGAATGAGTTCAGTTCCAGAGCTACACAGAAAAACCCTGCCTCGAAAAAAAACCCTAAATAGATAAATTTGAAATAAAAAGACAAACAGACTCAACGAATCTATTTATTTAAAGAATTTATTTTTAATGCTGTTCATATCAGTTACTCTGAAAGTTAAAGTAACAGTGTAGATTTCAGTTTTATCCAAATGAGCTTGCCACTCTACTTAGATTTTCAGCCAACAAAGTAGAAATTTCAACTAATAAATTTAATACTGAAGTCTGTCACACACATTGTACTAGGTGCTATCTAGAACAGGAAGACAGTTAATCTGTAAGAGGCAAAGTCTGCTTTCAACTGCCAAAGATTCTAACAATGATACTAAACAAGCAATGACTAAGTACTCTACATGTATTTTGCATGTGATGCATGTCATAAGCTATGTAAGAATAATTAAAGTATGTTGCACAGAGTCACCACCCCAACTAGCTAGATCACAGTTAAGTTTCTGCAAGAAATCAACCAGCACATGCACATATGAAGATGTGAAGTCAGGAAGTACACCACAAAAGGCTTCAAAATCAAATGTCTTCATTTGGACTCTATGGCCATCATTTACTGGCTATATTCACATAAGATTGCAGCTACGGTACTGAGAGCCATTTATCAAAAGTTAAGGAGATAAAGTAATGAAAGAAACCTATAACCATAGCAAGTAAGGTATGCTACTAAATGGTCCTAAAAGTCTATTTTGTTATCTTTAACAGAGCTTAGTTCACAATCAATAAAGGCACAATGATCAGCATAGAATAAGTCGTCAGTGAATTTTCACCTTTTTTTTCTTTGTTTTTCAAGCATATTTCATTGCTGCTTCAAAACTCTAACTTTGCTGTCATGAGTTATAATGTAAATATCTGTGCTTTGCAATGATCTTAGGCAAACCCTGTGAAAGGGGTCTCAAAGTTGAGCACCACTGCTCTGAGTATAATAAACAGGGGCTTGAATTTAATTAACTGTGGGGTAGTATATTAACTTTACACTTCAGCACCTCACTCTATCAACCCCAGCAAAACGGTAACGCTCATTAAATAAAAAGGAACAGAAAACACCAGCAATTCATGCAAATATTAGCGGCAGCAGTATTAGTCAAGTAAGCTGTGCTGAATCAAGCACAATTCTCCCAATTATGTCAATAGAGAGGGACGTTCCTTTGCCTACATCACTAAGCTAATTGAATGGCAAAAGTGAGATTTGAATACTCACTTATAAAGACAAAAAGTTTGCTTTCTTTCCTCTTCACAGCAATGCATAGCAGAAGCAAAACCAAGGCATTCCCATCTTTATAACTAAACTCCAAAATCTGAGCATTAGTCTCTCAATTTTATTTTCTGAAAAATTAAAGGATTTGATTGTATCTTGAGGAATTCCTTCATACTAAAAAAATTTATTTTATTAAATTACCATATATGGTAGTAACCCACAAAAAATTAATTTAATTTTTCTATTAAAAAAACAACAATAACAACTGAAACCTTGGAAAAGCTGGTAACACTTTAGGATTTACGCACAGGCTAGAACTTTCTGAAAAGGACTCTAATAGCACCAGATATAATCCCAAGAATTGACAAACGAGTTGGAGAATAGGAAAAAAATTTGCCAACTGTACTTCAGACAGAGGCTAATAACCAGACTCTTATTATAAAATACTGCAAAAATCAACCCCCCACGAAGTATTCAATAAATGAACAAGTGGTTCTCAAAAGAATTACAAATGGCCAACAAATCATCTTAGCCATCAGAGAAAGGCAAAGTAAATGCTTTCAGAAGGCAGGAGATAAGCAGAATGCCTGCCTCAAAAGTATGAAGACAGGACTTCAGTGTGGCCACGGCGGCCGACCGGCCAACTCAGCCCTGACCCATCTCAGCTCCCGTCACTAGAGCTTGTGCACAAGAATATAGGATCAAGATTCACATTGTGACGAAGAATGATAAAGAAATTGTTGGTACACTGCTAAGGATTTGATGACTTTGTCACTATTTACTTAGTGAAATTACACCAGAAGGAAGGATTACATCAGATCTTATTAAATGGAAATAATATAACAATGCTGGTTCCTGGAGGAGGAGGGCCTGAAGTATGAATGAATTTCCTTGACTTATGCTAGATCCTGGTTTTTTTAACTTTTAATGTTTAGATTCTATAAAATGAAGTTTCTGTTAAAGATACTTCAAAAACACTTTGAAGACAGACATCAATTTTTTTAAGTTAATCATGGTTATTTTAGGAAAACCAGAATTCTGTTTTGTCTGATTTTTTTTAAGACTAAAAATATGGTTTTTTTTTTTTGTTTAAAAAAAAAAGTATGAGGACATGGGGCTGAAGAGTTAGCTCAACAGTTTAAGAGCACTGGAGCACTGACGGAGGGACCAACTTCAATTCCCATCTGTCTGTAACTCCAAGATCTGACCCTCACACAGACATACATGCAGGCAAAACACCAATGCTCATATAAATAAACAACCATGCAAAATACCAATGCACAGACAGACAGACAGATAATAAAGACACAAGTTAGAATATAAGGGGTGGGGTTGGAGAGCCTAGAGTTCGTTGGCCAGGTACCCTAGCCAAATCAAGGAACTTCAGGTTCAATGAGAGATTCTGTCTCAAAATACAAAGTGTACAGCAGTAAGAAAAAAAGATAAAGACTATTGGCTCCCAGGTTCTGGCTCACACCAAGCAGAATGGGCAGGATCAAGAAAACAAATGACAACAAATGCTAGTGAGAATATAAGGTGACCAAGTCTTATATTATGGTGGTGTGAATGTTAACTGGCTCAGTCCCTATGAAAGTCAGCGTGAAGTTCCTCAAAAGTTTAATGGTTATGACCCAACTATACCACTTAGGTATACACCAGAAGGACTTTAACTCAACAATATACAGAAACATTTGTACACCTAGGTTTATTGCTTCACTATTATAAATAGCTAAGAAACAGAACCATTAAATAAAAATTAAATAGAAATTTAAGCCAGATATCCAAAAGATGGACAAAAAATGTGTGTATTTACAGAGAATTTTTTCAGCCATAAAATATAAAATCATAACATGAGCAAGAAAATAGATGGAACTGGAGATCATTGTTTTTAGTGAAATTGGCTAGGCTCAGAATAAAAAAGATTGTTCATTTTCTCTCATTGGCAGAACCTAAGTGTGTGTATGTATGTGAGAGACAGAGACCAACTGCCCATGTGAGGCAGATTTTAGGTAAGGGAGATGGTGACAACAGAGCAGTGGAACACAAGACATGAACAAAGAAGGGAAGATAATTGAGAGGCAGAAAGAAGGCAATATAGTGAGAGTGGGGTCAAGGCCACAGTCAGAGAGAGGGGTAAATAAAAATAAAGTACAATGTCATACATATATGGAAATGCTGTAACAAAACCCATTACTTTATATGCTAACTTTAAAAAAAAAATTTAAGGTTGAATCACCATGACAAAGATCCTATTTTTCTTGGTTAGGATTTCACTTTACCAAAAAAAAGTCATTAATGGTAAAAGAATGACTAAGCAAATGGTTGAAATCAAGACATCAACTCTAACTCTAAGTATTAAGAGGAAATTTTAACACCTAAAATTTCAACAATTTGTGAAAAAAGAACAGAACAGTTTATAATTGAATGCACAGATGCAGATCTTTGTCAATTGAGCTGATTTTGCAGCCAGGCCTTCCCATGCTACCTCACTTTCCATCACTCTCACAACCCCTCACTGGCTTCTACAAAAGCTTCAAGAACACAAAATGACTAACTGGACTCAACAAAGTTCTGTATGATCTGGCACCTCTCCCATCCCTAACCATTGCTATTCTTTCTTTGCTCTTTCCACTTGTTCAGTTCTCCAAACAATTCCTCCCATCTCATTTTTTAGGATATTCATACAGGAAGCAGCCTTCCTTGACTTCCATATAATGTACTTCCAAAGTATTTTTAGGCTTCTTTACCACACACATTATAATTACTTGTTCGGCATCTGTCTTTCCCTAATAAACTAAAACAGTTATTTCACACCTTGCCGATTACTATTCCCACACTGATTATTAGTACAGCATAAGTGAAGTACTCAAAAGTTTGTTAATACATTCAAAATTCAGGTTAGTCAAAAAACGAAAGAAAAATCATGTGATACTTCACTATCATAAATTGCTAAAAACTATACAAAGTTCCTTCATATAGTCCTTCCTCAAACTGCATGTATTTTATTACATGTCAAAACTATGCCAAAAAATCTATTTAAAAAAAAGACCATTAGAAGCCAGAGGTGGTGGGGGGCTGGAGAGATGACTTAGCAGCTAAGAGCACTGCTTGCTCCTCCAGAGGTCCTAAATTCAATTCCCAGCAACCACATGGCGGCTCACAACCCTCTATACTGGAATCTGTTGCCCTCTTCTGGCCTACAGGGGTATATACAGATAGAGCTCTCATATGTTAAATTTTTTTAAAAAAGAAACAAAAGGTGGTAAATAATTAAGCTTTTGTAAATCATCACTTAGAAGAATAAAGAACATATACAAATTAAAACAATAGGAGCTAAATTTTGTAACAAATGTATATTATTAGAAAGGGCTACTGTGTAGACTCTACTAGCAGTAAGTAACTGTTTATTGTAATCATGGAAAGTAACAGATCTGAGTAGTTGCTACAATAAATATGCTTTTTTTTAAGTTAAAGAAATGTTAGCCAGGTGTGGTGTCCTATGCTTTTAATCCTAGTACTTGGGAGGCAGAGGCAGGCTGATCTCAGAGTTCGAGGCCAACCTGGTCTACAAAGCAAGTCCAGGATGGCCGGGGCTGTTACACAGAGAAATCCTGTCTCGAAAAACCAAAAAAGAAAAAAAAAAGGAAAGAAAGAAAGAAAAGTTAGAGCCATATACAGTAGTTGTTAGTGAAAAAACATAAGATGGCAGTAAAGTTTATTTGAAACCTGCTAATTACACACTGGGTAGTATCCTAAGATTTTCTTTATATATATTCATTATTTTCCCCACTTTACAGATGAAAATGTAAGCACTAAGTTAGTGACTTATCCGGTATTATACAATTTGTAAATGGTAGTGGCACAATTCAAAGCTAGTCATTAGGTATGTCACCGTTGACTTTCCGATCCACTGAAAGAAATTTTCTTTGTTTCTTTAGAAGTGGAGGGTACTGAAGGTTTAATCTAGGGCCTGGCATGCCACATATGCCATCACTAGGCTATATACCCTCCAGATCTCTGAAAGAGAACTTCTCTCTACTCCATTCCAGTCAAGTACTTTGCTAAGACCACCAACATCTGGCCACTTTGCCAAATCTACGAGCTTTGAATTTAGTGCATCAGTCTGTACCATCGTATAAAGTTAAAACCCCCTGCATTTGCCATACCTCCTACCTCAATCCTGTCCATTCCTCATCTACACAATGTTCCCAGGAAATCCCCCACAATTCTGTGGCTTCAAATCCTATTAGCATGACTTCATATGTCTTTAGCCCTGGCCCAAGTTCTAGATGCCAATATCCAACTTTACTTAAGATGAATAGCTAGTATCTTGCACACTTAATCATCACAACGTACCAACCATCATTCCCTTCCCCAACTTGGACTGCCCTCAGCCTTCTACATCATCCATCCAGCTTTTAAAAATAACTTTGGAGCATCGTATTTGATTTTTCTTCTCCTATCATCCACTCTATCAGGAAGTTCTATCCGACCTACTTGTGAAGTACATTTGGTTCCATCTCCACCATCATCTAATACATTATCATACAGTCGTCTCTGCCTACAATACCTTCAAAATAGCCTCCCTTCATTTAACTCTGATCCCCCTAAGTCTCCACAAAACAGACATATCTTAAGTCAAATCAGTTCTGGCCTGCTTTAAGTAACCTATCTTTCTATTATATGTTAAATTAATTTCTGACCTTGACATAAAAGTTCCCATACAATTTGGCCCTGGTGTACTTCTAACTTTATGTCTTTCCTCTCTCTTACGTATTCTTTTTTTCTTTTTTGAACAAACTACAACGATCATGTCTTCTACCAGGTCTTTTTATCTACTCTCCATTCTGCAAACAAGTCTTTCCTCAGACACAGACAGTCTTCTCTTTAAATATTACTTGTTCAGGCAGCTCAACTGACCAAGTGCTGACCAACAAGAGCATCGGCCACCATCTTTTTTTTGTTTGGTTGGTTGGGGTTTTTTTTGTTTTGGTTTGGTTTTGGGGGGTGTTTTCGAGACAGGGTTTCTCTGTGTAGCACTGGCTGTCCTGGACTCACTTTGTACACCAAGCTGGCCTCGAACTCACTGAGATCCGCCTGCCTCTGCTGTTCCTAAAGGCTTTCGCCACCACGCCCGGCTTAGCAGACCCCATCCTAACCACGTTTACATGATCCTCTACTATCATAATGGCTATATCTGAAATAGTATCTTATTACATCTTATTAACCTGGGGATTTTTAAGTCCTGTCCCAAAGCTTCCCACGGTACACGGTAAAAACTTAATAAGTGCATTAAATAACTGAATTATCTGCCGCTGCATTTTAAGTTGTTACTGAAAATTAATGATGCAGAAATTTATCTATGATGTATTTTGCATTAAATAGATCCATAAAACATTTCTAAAATTTTCAACCTAAGACATTTCAAAAGTCGCACGAACTACTGAATTCCTCCTTAAACTGATAGATATTCCATATGGATAATGACTTGTGTTTTTCCCCCTTCTCCAAGTGAGAAGAGTGCAAATGGAAAAGGGGGGGCGGGGGGGTCCTGGGCTTAGCACCTGTTAGATCTTCAATCAGTTAAGAGAGGTGCGTATGAGCCAGGCACCACATGGAATACGCGGCCTTTCTTTAAGGGGCTGTAAGTGAAACCTTAAATTTAAACTCGAACTCCTAATCCCTAATAAAAGCCTCTCACTTCGTTAAAAAAAAAAAACACTGTAAAATAATCTATGGGTAGAAAGACATGCTAGCATTCATGAAAAGCAGAGAACACGATTTGGAGGGCCTAAGAAAACACAGGTGGATGGGGAACTTTGGTATCTATCAGTTTACATGTAACGGGAAAACAAAACCAGTAGACACCGGTTCAAAGATCGGTTCAACGACTAAAATAAAGCACAGTTCCAGCTTTGGCTATCTTGAACCTGGACGCGATGGTGGACGAAGAGACAACAGAGCCCTAAGACCCGGTTCTTCGCTTTGGCCTCTACCACAGGCACTCGGAGTAAACGGCACGGATCTGTGCGTCCACCACCGCCGTCCCTGCAAGAACAGCTCCCCGGGGTACTCACATGGGCTCGAGGGTCTTGCTGAGCCAGGACTTGAGTGCCTCGAAGTTTTCAATGATCATCTTTAGAAACCATCCACCGCGGCCCCGAGGCCGGTCACAATCCTGCGCTGGCCCAGGTCGCCGTCGCCGCCGCCCCCTCCTCCGCGCGCCGTCCGCGTGGGCCGCGGTGGGAGGTGCCGGTGGCAGGTTCCCGCGAGCCGAGCTCGCCGAGCAGCTCGGCGGGGCCGCCGCAGGCCACGTGCCCACCAGGTACCGGGAGCTTCCCCTCTGCGGACCCCGGCCCAGGCTGAGGCAGCAACCGTTTGCCCGGGCCCTCCCCCCTGCCCTGCGCCCCAGTGAATCTTCCCGAAGGAGAGCCGAACGCGCTCGCACCCGGGCTTCTCTCTCTCAGCTTTGGGACTAAGTGCTTGTTGGGAACGCGGCAGAACAAAAGTGAAGAAAGCGAAAACGAAGGGCGGCTCAATGGGAATGGTTCGGGGGTCTTCCCGGCTTCCAGCACCCCCAAGAAGATGGCTGCCGATAAATCTCGCGAGAATTCATTGAAGTCTCGCGGTGAGTCCCAGAGCATGCTGGGAAGAAACGCCAAGTTCGGCGGAGAGTGCGCTGAGCAAATACCGTAGAATATTTTGTGCTTTGTAGATTGAGACCTTAGTTCCCTTTTACCCCTCGTCCCTCGTAATGAATGACCACAAGCTCTGTCTTATTTCACAAGGATGGAAAGGCTGCTGACTCCAGACCTTGTCCTCTAAGAGGATTGTGCTTCTTAACTTGCAAGATGGAAGAGCTCCATGAGAAGGCGGCCAGCGGTTTGCAGGTGTCCTGCACTGTGCAACCTGCCTTATCTCAGCACACTTCCAGTACAATATTCTATATTTGCTGTCCCGTGCACACGATGGATAAACCCAGATTCGTTTTATTTAACCCGCTGAGACCTCCAGAGGATTAGTGTCCTTATCCAAAAGTACATGACTTATTGGCAAAGGTCTAACGACCTATGGCTGCCCACAAACTGGAGGAGTTAATCTTGATGATTTCTAACCTAGCTTTGTCACGTTTTAAATTCAAGCTAATTAATAATCGGGGCATTGATTAAAGTGATTTAGCTAACTGAAATAAGCCAGATATGAAAAGACAAAGATTTAGGATTCCATTGCTAGAGTAGCAGGAGATATAGAATGTAGAATGTGGTTGCCAGGAAGGAAAGATGGAACGGGAGGCAAAGAGAAAAGGAACTTGGGAATTATGTCTCAGTGATGCACAGTTTCAGTTTGGAATGATAATGAGTTGTGGTATGGATGCTGTTAATTGCTGAACAGTTTGACTACATCATTTGCCATAGAGTTGTGCACATATAATTATTAAAATGGTAACCTTTGGGTTACATGTAAAATTCATGTATAAAAAATATATTACTGAGAATCGTATGTTTCTGTTTAAAGGCACCATACCCAATATTTACTGTTAATTAATCAATATTGAACTCATGTTCACTGTCACTATAACACATGTTTGAACAAAGCCCATATTATTCATGTATTTTTCTCAATAAAATACGTCACAATCTTCTTATATGTAGGGACCATAAAGGGTAGCACATGGTTGTATATTGAGAATGAAGACATTTTAAACAGTGAAATCATCAACAAAAAAAAAAATAAGCTCATAAATGAAGACAGTAAAACATGGCACCAAATAGACCACAAAATGGTGCTTGTTTCTACCGTGAGAACTGAGAAAAGGAATGCACTATAGAGTTGTGTCTCTTGTCCAGCCTCAGCTGAGAATATACACATTGTTAGACTTGAATTCTTTTAATAATTTATTTATTTTTATTTTATGTGCATTGGTGTTTTGCTTGCATGTATGTCTGTCTGTGAGAGTGTCAGATCTTGGAGTTAGAGACAGTTGTGAGCTGCCATGTAGGTGCTAGGAAGTGAACCCAGGTCCTTTGGAAGAGCAGTGGTGCTCTTAACTGCTGAGCCATGTCTCCAGCCCCTAGGCTTGAATTTTTTAACTACTTAGCATATGGCCACAAGGGTCCAATGTAAAACCACCACAAGTATTGGCTTGGGGGTTACAAATAACTTCTGAAGAGTAAGAAAACTCATGAATATAGAATCCATAAGCAATAAGAATTAGCTGAATTTCTAAATGACAAAATGAAGCCCTGTACTTGCTGGAAATTTTCGTTCACCACTGAAAGCGAAACCAGTTTCTTCCTCCTTCCATAATACAGTGCTTGTTTCTTGTCTGCAGTTAGTGCCTGCTGCTCCCAAGCTTTTCTTAGTCACTGTTGTTCAATCTGCATAGCTTCATTCATTGCTCCATTTTCCTTAGGCCTGTCTTCAAAGATAGAAATTTGACTAATGCAGCAATCAGTAATACTCAGAGGATACTAACCACCACTACGAATGCTTTAGTTAATCAGCTTTTTTAATTTTTTAAATTTTTTTTAATAATTTATTTTTTATTTCTTCAAGTTACATCTCAATCACAATCCCCTCCCTACTCCCTACTCCAGTCCCACCCTTCCATCCTCCTCCCCCTCAACCCCCCCATCCTCTTCCCTTCTTTTTTTTGTTTAAGGTATTTCTTTTTTTCCCCCCAACAGCTCTCCCTTTCAGTCCAAAAAATGGTTCTTTTTCTTATAACTATAAATACAATACAAAACAACAGAAATAAATAGGCCACAATTATAAGAGTTATATGGCTTAGCATACATTCCCAATGTCCAGTCCATATGTATTTGGCACCTGACTTTAACATTCTACTATCTAACCATCTCCATGAGTTTAAAGTTCTATATCTAACTCAGCTTTCATACTAACTTGCCTCATAATTTTTAAAATATCTTCTTAGATCCAGAACACCCTCTTGATTCCTAAACAACTCAAAATTTAACTATGAGACTCTAGCTATCTATTCTTCAACCACCTCAGAGACCTGAGAGGGATAAATATATCTGATTATATAGGAAGTGCAGGGACTGCAGCTTCCAAAACTAAAAAATGGCATACCAGTGGCTGCCTGGACAGTTCCCATTTTCTCTCCATACATTGCAGCATCAATCTTCAGCTATTTGGACCCGCTTCTCTGACAGACATTGATTGTAGAGCAGGAATTATGAAGGACTTACCTACCCTGTCTTGGCAGAGCTAGGCTGTCGACTTACCTGCTTCCAAGTTTTGTCCTTTTTGAACAGAAGTCTGTCTACAGTTGAAGCAAGGGGTTTTTCTTGCCAAGAGAATGGCTTCCCACCAATTCAATCATCTCCCACTGGAGATTCTTCGATGCTCATCTTCTACTTGGAGTAGAATAGGGGGTGCTGTCAGGAGCTGACATGTCTCGATATCAAAAATTCTTAAGTTAAGAAAACATCTTTGAATGCCATATTCTGCAGATCTCTTGAGGTTTTTGAAGATGCCCTATCTATCTCTTATATTTAGATAAACAAATATTGCTTGTCTCTTAGCAACTTGATTTCTGAGTAGCTTAGAAAATAACTGTGATAGACTGTCATAGTAACTAACAAAATGACATGTTTTCATGACTATTAGTTTCCATTTCTTAATTATCCTAAACAGTTTATGTCGGTTGGTAGCGAGAGGTCAAAACTTGACATTTCAATTTTAAGTATTACTACGAACAATACCTTTAAGAAGCATTACCCTTAATTTTGTATCAATATACAAAGATCAATACCAATGTGGCCAAATATAATCTTAATTTTGTATCAATATACAAAGATCAATACCGATGTAGCCCAATACAATCTTAATTTTACATTAATATACAAGGGTCAATACCATTGTGGCCAAATATAATCTTAATTTTGTATCAATATACAAAGATCAATACTGATGTAGCCCTATACAATCTTAATTTTGCATTAATATACAATGATCAATACCAATTTAGCCAAATATAATATTAATTTTGTATCTGTATACAAAGGTATAAGGCTATATTCAATAATCTGTCCTTTTTTCTTGAGCTTTCCTATACTATGTCTATGTCCCATTTTTCTCAAGTCTGTTCACTCCTATATAGGAGAGAAAGGAGGATACAGAAAAGTAAAAGAGAGAAGTCCCTGGGTCTAACCTCCAAAACCCATTTAACAAGACCATTTAACAGCTTGTAGTCTTTTCCCCTAAATAACAAAATTTTCTATTATCTATCAAATAACCAAAGGAGGAGAACACCCTCCCCACCTTCTGGGGATGAGATGTTGTTCTCTTAAAATGACTTCCTGCTGATTTGGGACGTAGTAAACCTGTTTGGGGCCCAAATAAGAATGGAAAAATGGTTAAAAATGTTAATAGAATCATTTGATGTTCAGTCCTTTTGTGCTCAGCTATTTAGATGTCCTAAGAAGTCCATAGACAGAAGCTGATCTTCAGAGCTTTACTGAAGATCTGGCTGGAGTAGTCTGTGGAGCTGAACGATCTTAGCGATTTTGAGTTGTTGTGGTTGTAGACTTTTGAGGAAACTGCTATTGAAGAAGTCTGCAAGGCAGGATCATCTGGGCCACTCGTCTTCTTTGGTGTCTGATCTGTTTTCTGCTGAGGTTTCCGTTGTCCAGTTGTCCCTGGATTCCTTGAATGGTTGCTTTAAATCTCCTGGAAAGATAAGAACAGAGCCCTGCCCTAATCCTAACTCTGAGACAATTACCTTTTTTTGGGGGGGGGGGTCAGGTAATATTTTTCCTGGAGCAAATTTGGTTTTTTTGATAATATATAAAATATTACCTTTCAATCCGGATTAAAGAAGAAATCATTTTGATATTTTGGAGCTAAACAAACCTTTAGTGTATATATTTTGAGATCTCAAAGGACAATTTGTTTGAATTGCAGCCTGCCTTTTGTAAGTAGCTTTTAAACTTACATCTTTCCAAATCCTATGTGCCTGTCTCTGCATTCTAAGTTTTGGGATCAAAGACATGTGGTTCCTAACTGATGGGATTAAAGATGTGCTCCTCCACTCCTGGATCAAAGTTTTTCTCTGTTTAGAGCTTGTTTTGTATCAGGTGGCCTTGAGCTCTGAGATCTGCCTGTTTCTGTCTCTAGTGTGTTGGGATTAAGGGTGTATTCTTCCCCAATGATGTGACTAAGGGTGTGCACCATCACCACCCTGTTTCTTGTAACTCTAGAATTTATAAGACAACTAACTCTATACTGATCCTCCTGTCTCTACTGGAGGTAACGGCATGGGCTAACACCATGCATTATTTTACCTTAGCTCTAAGTTTTTTCAACTCTTGGAGGTTTGTAAAACCAGGTTGAACAGCTGTCACCTTTAATTTATTTACAGTGTTTTAAACGTGTTACCTGCTTTTTAATGCCAAACCATGGAAATAGCCTATACCTCTACAAAAAAAAAAAAAAAAAAAAAAAAAACTTTTAAGCTGCTATCAAGTTTGTGTAATGTCTGTAGCCACCTGCAGTCTAACATTCTAATCTGAAATTAAGGCCATTTTCCTTTCATGCCAGTAAGGTAAATTATAGTTTGAAAATTTTATATTGTATTTTATTATATTTTTAAGCTTATTAACTCTTTTCTTAAAAAAGTATTATTCATTTCTAGAACATAGTTTCCTCCCTCCTCCCCTCTTGGCCCCTCCCTCCCTCTCTGCTTCCCTCCCTCCCTCCCTCCCTCCTTGTTCCTCTACTTGGTACTCTCCTCCTCAGATGAGGTGGGTCCTCACATATCATACTCCCTCAGATCTTGCGTCATGTGAAGCCCAAGAGTTTCCACTCGTACTGGAGCTTGATAAGGCACACCATCTAGGGTGTGGGGTTCCACTAACCTGCAGCAGATTCCATGACTCACTGGTGGGTAGAATTTTTCCTAGGATAGATATGCTAGGTTCCTATCTATTTGGGTGTGTGGGTTGTAGGATAGTTATCCTCTGATGTATGGTTAATATCCATTTGTAAGGGAATACATACCATGTTTATCTTTCTGGGACTACGTCAGCTCACTTAGAATGAGCTTTTCTAGTTCCATCCATTTGGTTTTGAATTGCATCATTTCCTCATTTCTGATAGCTGTGTAGTATTCCATTGTGTAAATGTACCACAGTTTTTTGATCCATTCTTCAGTTGATGGACATCTGGGTTGTTTCCAGTTTCTTGC
>CAJQZJ010033916.1:544704-594200 GCA_907164525.1 Lophiomys imhausi
AGGGTGAGTGACCCACCCGCCCCAATATTTGTGGAGAACACACTGTCCCGGGCTCTGTTTGCAGGCAGTCTTGGCTCCTAATTGCTTTACTGTGACTGGGTTAGGTCTCTGCCTCTCCGCTACAGTGCACACTGTGCCACCATGTTGGAGACTCCGGAAAAAAATAATCTCACTTACCTTTGCTCTTGTGGTGCGGCTCAAGTGCAGGCTGGATATCAGGCAGACAGTTGGGGCCGCTGGTCTGTGGCTGGAGCCGTGGGCTGGATCCACTCCTGGGCTAGATCTCTAGCCAGAGCTCCTCTCCAGACTGGTGACAGAGGTGGCTGATCTCAGGGTTGTGTTCCCGGGAACTGCGTGGGCTGTTTTACCTGGTGACCAGTCTCAATGTTCGCTGTGGGAATTCAGACACCGTCTGTGTTTCACTGTAGGCTAGGGGACCTCACATTCACTCCACAGTGACTAATCTCATTCACCTACTACTCAGATGCACTGCTCTATGGTCGGCGCCATCTTGGATCTGCTCAGTTATTCAGCTTTTTGCTCCTTCACATTCCAATATAAATTGGTCTTTCAAAACCCTGTCACTATTAATGTTATTCCTTTCGCAGAAAATAACATTCCTCAATCTTCACATTCTGTCTCCTCACTGACAGCCTAGACAACAGTTTTAATAGTCTTTTGGTTTCTAAATGTAAAAATAGAAGCTAAATTTTTCATTTAGTTTTCTAATCTTTCTCGTCTTCAAATGTGCTATGTCAAATTAATTCCCTTTCATTCTTCTTGACTTAGCATATGTGAAACAACAGCAAAAAAGTTACAGGCGATTTGCTGCACTTTAGGTAGAAAAGAAGCCCAAGTAAGAGAAACTGTTTCAGCTGGGTGTGATAATGATACATTTTCTACAGACTTGTATCTTTTTATGCTCTTTTATCTTGAGTTATCTTGTTTTTCCTTTGCCCTGCCCTCAGGAATGTTTTCACTAGTGTGTTTAATGTGCTTTTAGAGCTTTCAGCCTCCTTTTTATCTCACAACACTGAACTAGTTTTTCTCTACAGTGGCCTTTAACAGCCTACTGTTTCCACAGTGTGAGATGTTGTTTATCATCCCATTTATATGAGACTCAGATTATAACTTCTTTTTGAGTTGGCCTATTTGTCTACGACTATTCTGTGTCATTTTCTTTACTATAGTGTTAATACCTCTTCTCTGTGCTTCTTTTTCAAATTAAAGCTGACTAAACGAGAACCTTTGATCTTCCAAAGAGACCTTGTGCTTTATGAAACACAATATAGGATGTGGATCATTACAGGAATGCAGACAGAAGGCTCAAGCATGGCTTCTTTATGGATATAAAAATTTTAATGATTAAGAAAAGTGAGTTGTAACAGAAATTAGCCATGTGAAACCAAATACAGACCAGAACATTTCAGGCTTATATGATAGGTTTCCAGAATGTTCCTGATAATCTTTTTTAGATGCTGTAAGAGGTGGGAACGTATGAAGTTGGGTGGAGGAGGAGAATAGCAATGGTCCATTTTGAGGTTAAAAAGGGTACCTTAAGTTTCCTTTGGACTAGGATATGGTGAGAAGCTACTGAAGGGTTTTCAGTATTGCAAGGGAAATTACAGTCATGAGAATACCTCTGCCTACTTCTGAGCACTTCCATTTGAGAATTTCAAAATAAAACCAGAAACTGAGCAAACTGTTCTTTAACATAATGATACAGAGTTTTTGTTGACCTAGAAATAATATCAAGGGCACATTAATAAAGAGAATATATTTTCCTTTTTCTTCTCACTTTATTTCATTTTTTACTTTATAATTTAACTGACACATTTTCCCCTTCTCTTTCCTCCCTCCATACCCTCTCATATACTCCTCCCTACTCTCCTTCAAATTCATAGCCTTTTTTTTTTACTTATTCATACTGCACACATGTATATGTATATGTGTATACATATGGGAATGTATTTTCTTAAGCAGACTGACTGCTGCTAGCAAAGAAGAAGAATGTTTTCTGTGACAAGCAGAAGTAATGCAAAGGAAAGTGCGTGGCCACTTGCTGATGGTGTAAACTGGAACAGAAGGCAGATGGTCCCTTCCCCCTCACAGCTGTGAGCTGCCTGGCTTGGGTCCTCTGGAAAGCGGGGAGCAACTGAGCCATGTCTCCTGCACCCCACTATATATCTTAAACATAAATACTTCAGCCCAGCGTGGTGGGCAGTTCTTGCCTGTAACTTCAGCACTTGGGAGACCCTGAATGCAAAAGTTGTTCCAAGCTACATCGTGAACCTGTTTTTTAAAAAAGACTTTCTTTATTCACAAAAGAAAGCTGAACACAAACTTCTAACTCAGGATCCCATGACAAGTAGCCATTGACAGGCTGGCACACACAGGACCATTGTAGAACTGTCTAGAGACTCTGTCACCTCCTTTCTTCCCTCTTTCGACAAGTAATTATGGTGCAGGGCCTCCATGCTTGAAGCCAAACAAAAACAAAAAGTATGTCTTTTACCCTGTTCTCCCTTTCCCTTCCTTCCTTTCTAATTCCAGTGGGGGAAATAATTAAATATTCTTTTGAAGCCAGTCCACCTCTGCGTGCTATTCTTGGTATCCTTTAGCCTTAGGACAGAACTGTCTGCTACAAAGGTAATGATGTAGAACTGAAGTCAAGGCTTGTGCAAATTCAAGGCCATTATTTTGAAGACAGAACCTGAACAGAAAAAAAAAAAGAACCAGTGAGATAACAGATAATGGTCTAATTAAATACCCTCATGAGACATCGTCCATAAGATTTAAAGCTACACTGTCTATATACCATAGCCATCAACAGTGTGTGGCCAGTGAGCACTTGAAATGTGGTTGAGTAGCATGAAGTGTGGTAAGCATTAACTTTAAAATACATCATTATGATCTCCAAAGTTCTTTGGTTAACGTAGTATGAATTAGCGGGGAAACGACATTTATAAATGTATGCATAGGCATCCACAAAACGGACTTGCAGTGGAATCAGCTGATTAAATTTTACATAGTATCTTTAATTACAAAAAGAAACCAGTTGTGGTGGCGCATGCCAGTAGGATTTGCTGAAGGAGGCAGAGGTAGGAGGATCACGAGTTCAAGGCCAGCCTGGGCTACACATTTTAGGGCTGGAGAGATGGCTCAGCAGTTAAGAGCACTGGCTAGTGCTCTTCCAACGTTCCTGAGCTCAATTCCCAGCAACCACAAGGTAGCTAGTGACCATCCACAATGTGATCTGATGCCCTCTTCTGGCTGCAGGTGTACATGCAGATAAAACACTAATATGCATACAATAAATAAATCTTTAAAAGAATATAAAAACCAAAAACCTCAGCCCACTGTTACTAACAAAAAGAAACAGAGTTCTGGCACTACTGGTGATGGCAGCAGCCAGAAGTTACATAAGGACAAAAAAAAAGGAAAAAAAACTATAGAAAATAAAAGATATCATGTTAGACAGGTCAAAGGTAGTCAGGTGATAAAAATTCTCCCTCAATAAACTTTGGAAGAATAAGTGACTATTTTTTGCAGATAGGCAAGCAAGCATGGCACTGAGAGCTCCCATCTATCTGATCAACAAGTTACAAGCAGAAAGACAGAGACTGGGCCTGGTGTGGCTTTTTTAAACATCAAAGCCCACCACCAGTGACACACCTCCTTCACCAGCACAATAATAATCCTTCCCAAACAGTTCTACTAACTAGAACCAAGCATTCAAACATATGAGCCCATGGAGACTATTCTCATTCAAACAACCACAATGTCCACCTCCCCAATTGCCACCCTCTATCCCCCTCTGGATACCATCCGATTCACCCCCTAAAACCTTCCTGACTTGTTCTTATTTTTTTAATAACCCAACTACAATTAGTGATGACCATAAGTTCACATGTGGGGCTACCTGCTGGAGTGTGGAAAGCCTCCCAGTGGTCACACCCTCCCAAGATAATGATTCTTCCTCCTGTAGCAGCTGTGAACTGTTAACAGCTCCTCAGATCGAGGGAGGATTTCATGAGCTCCTCCCCATCCATGCTAGAATTTTAGTTGGCTTGATCTTGTGCCAGTCTTGTGCAGGTAAGCAGAGGTGATGTGTCATTTCCAGAAGACAGCATTCCATGCATTTGTTCTGCCTCGTCTTCTGTAAAGTTTCTTGAGCCTTGGATTGGCCAGGTGCGGGATGTGATAGGTGTTGATAAAGGTATTCCATTAATGGGTGAGCAATCATAGTCACTTATTTTCAGCACTCTGGCCAGCTAACTGCTGCCCACTGTGGGGGGAAAAAAAAGAAGCATTTCTGATCAAGGATGATAGTGGTCCAGGTCTAAGGGTATAATCATAAATATTCATGAAATAATTTGAAAATATGACTGTTTATCAAAATAGCAATAGTAGATTCCAGTTTAGCACCGAGGAATTTCCCAGCATTGGGTACATTACCACGCACTCCTTCCTGTAGGGCAGACTTCAAATTCAACTACCCCATAACACCCATGACACTATTCTAGGAGTGGATACATCTTGCCAGACAACTTGGTTTTAATAATATGCAGGGTTCAATGCTGGGCAAGGCCACTGAAACCTTTTATTCCCCAGGAACCTGAATAGTATTTTCTAGCACTATGGACACTAGCCAGCAAGGAGTTCAAATGGATTTTTCCTTGTGCTGAAGCTAAAGGGTGCAGTGTCTTCAGAAACTGGACCTAACCATGTAGTTATGGTTGCTAACCAAGAGCAATGGCAATAGCCTGTATTGTTTTGAAGACATGTAAGGTTCTCACATACGTGTTACATTTGGGAGTATTTCCTGAACTCCTTCAACTGCTTGTTTTCTGTAATGGTTAATCTTTATTACCAATCAATTTGGCTGTGTCAGAATGACCAGCAAAATCCAATCTTTGGGAAAGTGGGTTACTGCAAAGTAGGGAACTCTGTTATAGGCCTCAGATGCTATGGAAGTTTAAATAGGTATGACCCCAATATGGCACATAGGGAGTGGCACTATTAGGATGTGTGGCCTTAGAGTAGGTGTGGCCTTGTTAGAGGAAGTGTGTCACTGTGGGGTCAGGCTTTGAGGCCTCCTATACTCAAGTTGTTCAAGCTAAGCTCAGTGTAGCACACAGTCTTCCTTCTGCTGCCTGCACATCAAGATGTACAACCCTGGCTTCATCTCCAGGACCATGTCTGCCTGAATGCCACCATGCTTCCCACTATGACGAAAATGGACTGAAACTATAGGCCAGCACCAGTTAAATATTGTCCTTCATAAGAGTTTCCATGGTCATGATATCTCTTCCCAGCAATAAAACCCCAACTAAGACAGATGCTATCTAATGTCATTCTTAGCTTTTGGTTTGGTTGAATCTGGTGTTTTGAGCTAATACAACCTAAAAGATTTCTTCTGGTAGCCATGAGGATATTAAGGCAGACACAGGTAGACAACAAATGCCTATTAAAGGGGCAAAGGAAGTCCAAGATAAATTGCAATTGGGCTCTGGACCTGCATATTCCAACCTCTCCACAATCTTTGAAAGTTTTTTTTCTTTAATTTTTTTTTATTCTTCTCTCATATACTACATCCAGAAAGCAGTTTCCCCTCCCTCCCCTTCCCCCATCTATCTCTCATCCCTCCCCAGCCCCACCCTCTCTGGTCTCCTCAGAGAAAAGCAGGCTTTAAAGGAACATCAACCAAACTGGGTTTAACAAGTTACAATAAGACCTGGCACATACTATCAGATCATGGCTGGACACGTCAACCCAGCAGGAGGAAAAGAAAGGATCCCACAAGTTGGAGAAAGAATCAGACTTACTCAAACAACTGAGGGGAGCAGATGCAGAGCCAAGATGTTCTAATGAATCTGTTTTACAAATCCACTGGGGAATCACTCAGTGCTCCCTGCATTGGCTGCAGTTCTGGGCCACAAGTCTGCACACACCTTTACAGCTGAACCTGTGATAGCAGAACCTTTCATCCTGCCTTTATTGTTTACTTCATAGTAAACATCTTCAAAATAAAGAAACACCCCCATTTTTTTCTTCCATATGACTTTCTTTTTTCTTAGTTCTGGTTTGTCTTTTTTTCCCCCCTCTCAGACAGGGTTTCTCTGTGTAGCCCTGACTGCCCTGGAACTCACTCTGTAGAGGAGATTGGCCTCACAATCAAGATCCACCTGCCTCTGCTGGGTGTGCTGGGAGTGCTGGAATTAAAGGCATGCTACCACTCAGCTTGGTTTGCCTATCTTAACTATAGACATCACCACGTTGCCCACGCCATCATCAGGAAGCCTGTCCAGCCACGCCTTGATTCCGTTCATAGAGATGATATACACATTTTTGGATCCTGCATTGTCAGCACAGTTGATCACAGCTTCTACGGAGAGATCCCGGGAAATCTGGAATTTTGCTCTGGAGGACCTACCACATTCTCGATTTTACATCTTGAGTGCCTGGAGTCAGAAAGGAAATACGTACAAGGAACACCCGGACATGAACTGGAGGCCCCGCCCAG
This sequence comes from Lophiomys imhausi, assembly GCA_907164525.1. NCBI lineage: Eukaryota > Metazoa > Chordata > Mammalia > Rodentia > Muridae > Lophiomys > Lophiomys imhausi. The sequence continues at coordinate 551,231 of CAJQZJ010033916.1, forward strand.
TCTAATCTTGGACGTTCTGAGCAGTGAATCAATTATCCTTATGGAAGGTTCAATGCCAAGTACACCTTCTCTCTGGGAACTTTCATCCACGATACTCAGTTCTAGGAGCCGTTGTATAACTATACAAGCATTTTATATTCCTCTTCGCTCCTATGTATGCATTGATGTGTTCAGTAATGAACTATCAACATGAGCGTGCAACATATAGGCTTTCTGTTTCCTGAAATTTGAAAGTCACAATAAATTAAAAAACTCAAATCCTCCTTTCATTAGCTCTATACCACCCAGTCCACCGCTGCCAAGATGATGTGTGGTGGGACATCTGCTATTATGCTGGCGGTGGCTGAGACGCAGAAGATCGCCCACCAGGTGAAGTCTCAGCTTGAAGAGAAAAAATCAGAAGTTCCCCATCTTCAAAGCCATCTCGACTTCAAGAGTCAGAACTACTTCATCAAGGTTGATGTTGGTGATGGTAAATATATGCACTTGAGGGTAGTTGAACCCCTCCCTAGTGACAACGAGCCTTTGACCTTGTCTTCCTACCAGACCAACAAAGAACAGCACAATGAACTGACCTACTTCTGATTCTGCAGCCCTTTTGCCAAATGGATCTGTGTTTCGGACCACGAAATAAATTCCCCTCTGTGATGGAGGGAATAGAGTAAATAAATAAATAAATAAACAAACGAATAAATAAATAAATAAAACTAAAATCCTCTTGCACATATTGCATACATGTAGAGAAATTTCCTATGAAAAAACATTTAAGTGATATTATTTTGGGGGAAGTACCAAATCATTCAATCATAATTTAAATAAAACCTTGCAATGTTATTGTTCGTATCAATTGTATATTATAATATTTTAACAAGATTTTTAAAAACCATTTAAAATTGTTCTTTTATATTAGCAAAGTGGCTTGAATCATATGCCGGTTTAAATATAAATTAACTTATTTATCCTATATTGACTAGCATGTTTTGTGCTTGAAGCTGGAAATTTTAATTTTAATTTTTTAAAATTCTCTCATATATTACACACACACACAAATTGTATGTTTAGTTCTGCCACTATAGATCCAGTAGAGGGCGCTCACATGTTTTTGTTAAGTTAGTAAAGAAAATGTTCTCTAAAAGCTACTGAATTTAGAATGCCATTATTATTGATACAATGAAAATACAGTAACAGACAAAAAAATCCTGCTATTGGTTAAAATAAAAATGGTTCCAATGTAAAAAAAAATTAATGCTACTTATTTTTATTTAGAAGTGGTCTTAAAATTACATCCTTTCAATTTACTTTCCATATACATATATATGTATATATATTTGCTGAGATTACTAGTTTCACAGAGTGGATCAAAAGACATTTCCAGCTACAGGAAAAAAACATGCTAGGCAATATATGATAAATAAGTCAAATTAAATTTAAATCTTACACATGAAATTAATCACATTCATTTAAACTTTTTTTTTTTTTTTTTTTTTTTGGTTTTTTGAGACCAGGGTTTCTTTGTGTAGCCCTGGCTATCCCGGAACTCTCTCTGTAGACCAGGATGGCCTTGAAAAACTACATCCTTTTTTTGTTTTTTGTTTTTGTTGTTGCTGTTTTTCAAGACAAGGTTTCTCTGTGTAACATATCATAGCTGTGACTGTCCTGGAACTCACTCTGTAGATCTGTAGATCAGGCTGGCCTTGAAGTCACAGAAATCTGCCTTCTTCTGCTTCCTGAGTTCTGGGATTTAAAGGCATGAGCCACCACGCCCTGCTCATCTAAACATTTTTTAACTGACTCTGTAACTTTGCCTTTCCCAAGATACACACACTGCTTACGGTGCTAACTATAGAATATTAGCCCCTCCATATTAGTTTCCCTCACTGAGTAATATGCATCTGAAGGTCAAGGGTATTGAGAAAGTTCCTGCCTGTCATGCAGAGGCCCTGTGTCTTATGCCCATCACCACCAACGAAAAACAAAACAAGGGAGCTTCAAGTCCCTCTGTGTCTTTTCAGGACTCCACAGCTCATTTTTTTTTTTAAACTATATTCTCATCTATGGCTGTTATTTTCCTTCAAGAGTTGACTGCTGCATTAGCCGCTTTTCTCTAGCCCTGATAAAACACCTTGACTAAGACAACTTGTAGAAGAGTGGGCTTATTTTGGTTTACTTTTCCAAAGGGTAAGAGTCCATAATGGCAGAAGAGGTAGCAGGTAAGCAAGGAGACTGGAGGAGAATGCTGAAACACACATCTGGAATGGCAAACACCAAGAAGAGTGAGAGACAGACAGACAGAGAAAAAAGTGAGGAGATGAAAGAGGAAGGGAGAAGGGAGAGAGAGAGAGAGAGAGTGTGTGCACAGAATGACACCAGGCTTTGAAACATCAACCATCCACTCCCAGTGACAAATTTCCTCTGACAAAGTCACACCTCCTAGCTTTCCCCAAACACTACAACCAACTGGGTCCCAAGCTTTCAAATACAGGAGACTATCGGGGACAGTCTCATTCATACCATTGCAACTTCTGTGCAGATTTGATTACTCTCTAGCAAATTTAGGTAACAATTGTTGCTCTTTTAACCCTGAATGTATAACAAATTATTTTTGTGATGCCAATGAAGAGATCCATATTTAATGAACCAAAACAGGATACACAAACTCCAAGCAGTAGACTGATAATGGCCTAAAATGCAGCATGTTAGTAAAAAATAAAAAGAAGGCAAAAAACTGAGAATATCTATGACACACGCTCATTGGCAAAGCCTTGTGAATCTCAGCTAATGCAGTCCATCCATCCAAAGTGCTCTTTGTGTGGTGGGATGGTAAGAAAGGAGTTGAGGTGGCAGCAGCCCACAGTATTGGTCACTCTCCCCCACCCCTCGGAAAAAAAAAAGAATAGGCAAAAATGAAATCAACTTAGGTGAATTTGTTTTTCATTAATGCTACCTTTTAAGCAAACCTATTCTTGACCCTTCTCTCTTTGTAGTACATCCACACAAAATAAATCCAGATATTTTCATTTCCTGTTGCTGTAATAAAACATCCCAACAGAACCATCACGTGGGAGAAAGGCTTTACTTCGCTCACAATTCCAGGTCACAGTTATCATGGCAGTGACATCACAGCTGCAGGAGCTTCAGAGAACTGGTAACATTACATCCAGTTGACAAGAGATGTATTAGCGCATGTGTAGTAGTGCATAACTTGCTTTCTCCACTTTTTCAAAAAAATTATTTATTCTTCAACCATTTCTTATACTTATACAATGTATTTCAATTATATACATCCACTGCTACCTTCATCCGAGTTTCCCTAGTGTCTCCCATTCCATCTTTCACCCAGTTCTACATCCTTCTTTTTAGTAGCTACTAAGAACCCTGATTCCAGTTAGTGTTGCTCATGTGCAAAGGGTGCAGGGCCCTCCACTGGAGCATGTAGTCCTCCACTAAGTCTGGGGCCTCAGGGCACCACCTTATCTGTTCTGGAATGCGGGCTGGCTTGATATTGTCCAGAGAACCACAGCTGGTGCAAGTTGCTGTGTTCAACAGCTATGTCAGGTCCAGAAGTGATTTAAACACTTATAGTTACTTACAGTTGGATTTTTGACAAATTAGGATATTCTGAAGTAACCACTACTCACTGAAAAAAAGGAGCTACTCTTACCAAAGTTGACACTGATACAAATTGACCCATATAAGCACAAATATTTAGAAATAACCAGACATTAGTAGTTGATCCTTGCCATCTAGTTATGATGGGCAACCTAAAACAATGGCAATAGCCTGCTGAGCTGGCTAGTTTTATGTCAACCTGACACAAGCTCTGGTGATTAGAAAAGAGGGAACTTCACCTGAAAAACAAACAAAAACAACTATCCAGGCCAGATTGGTCTGTGAGCAAACTTGTGGTCCATTTTCTTAATTAAGAGATTGATATAGAAGGGCTCAGCCCATTGTGGGTGGAGCTTTAAACTCAACGAGATAGATAGATAATAGAATATTAATATCGGTTGCCAAATACTTATGAACTGGACATTAGGAATGTATGTTATACCTTATAATTTTCATAATTGTTGCCCAATTGTTCTTATTGTTTTGTATTGTATTTATTGTTACAAGAAAAAGAGCCTTTTATTGGACTAAGAGGGGGAGCTGCTGGGGGGAAAAAGATACACATCAAAATTTTTTTTAAAAGCTGATAGGAGGGAGAGGGAAAGACAACGGTAGGAGGGTGGGACCGGGAAGGGGAAGAGGGAGGGACTGTGATTGAGATGTAACTTGAAGAAATAAATAAAAGTTGGAAAAGAAATACATTTAGTCAAATTTAAAAAAGAAAAAAGAAAAAAAGAAATCAGGTTGAGCAAGCCATAGGAATCAAACCAGTAAGCAGCAATCCTCCAGGGCCTCTCAAAGATCCTGCCTCCAGGCTCCTGCCTTGAGTTCCTGAACTGACTTCCCTCAGCAACAACATGTGGCCTGAGAGTTGAAAGCTGAAATAAATCCTTTCATTTCCAAGTAGCTTTATTATGGTGTTTTATTGAAGCAATGGAAACCCCAACCAAAGCACCTGTGTTTCTTTGGGTGCCACTGGGGTCTTCCCTGACCAATAACCTGACCAATCCAGTACTTGACAATGAGATTTTCAGTTATTAACCTGTGCTTTTTGGAAGCAGCGTTGTATGTATGTCCATGCAGGTACTTCTTCTGGTCAAACACCTTAAAAAAGTGTGTGTGTGTTGTGTATGTGTTTATGTTCACACATAATCTATATATGTGTATATGTGTCTATGAATATATGTGTGGATTGAGAAAGGGTCTCATGGTGTAGCTCTGCCTAAAATTCACTATGGAGACCACAGTGCTCTTGAAATCATAAAGATCTGCTTTCCTCTGCTTCCAGAGTGCTAGGATTAAAACTGACCCACCACTAAGCCCAGCTAATAGCACTTTTTTTAAAATCATAATTTAAATATTTTATATTATAATATGATTACATAATTTCCACATTCCCTTTCTTCTCTAACTCTTCCAATGTACCTCTTTGCTTTCATTCAAATTTGTAGTTTCTTTTTTTTAATTGTTACATGTGTTTGTTTCTAAATATAGAAATAAATCCTTCTCAATCTGTATAATGTTATTTGTCTCTCTGTATATATTCTTTATAGACTGACCATTTGGTATTAATACATGGCTTCCAGCTTCAATCATTAGGATCATGTCCATCAGGTATCCATTCCAAGCAAAATCAAATAGGAAGGCAGGGACCAAATGAACTCATATAAGCTCTCCGTTAATAAAAATATCTATCTGGATGTGGCAGCACACACCTTTTTTAAAAACATTTATTTATTTCTTCAAATTACATCTCAATCATAGCCCCCCACCCCCTCACCCTCCTATCTACTTTTTAAAAAGATTTGAGGTGTATCATTCCCCCACAACAGCTTCCCCTTTTTGTCCAATAAAAGGCTCTTTTTCTTCTAACAATAAATACAATATAAAACAATAAGAACAATTAGGCCACAATTATGAAACTTATAAGGTGTAACCTACATTCCCAATGTCCAGTCCATATGTAATTGGCAACTGATATTAATATTCTATTATCTATCTCCATGAGTTTAAAGTTCTATACCTAACTCAGTTTTCATCCTAACTTACATTACCAACTTAAAAACATGCTCTTAGACCTAGAACATCCTTTTAATTCCTAAACAACTTAAAATTTAACTGCAGCACACACCTTTAACCCCAGCACTTGGAAGGCAGTGCCAAATGAATCTCTGAGTTTGAGGCCAGCCTGGTCTACATAGTGAGTTCCAGGACAGCTAAGGCTACATAGAGAGACTCTGTCGCATCCCCCTGACCAGCAGGAAAGACACAACCACAATTCTTCTTCAAGCAGTTTATTCAGGAACCTTGTACATCCTCTTCCCCTTCCTCTCTTCCCCCAAGCCTTTATATACCTACTCAAACCCAATCAGATCATGCCACCTAGAGATCCAAGATAGGCTCACAAAAGGAGGAAGCACACCAGGCTAGGCAGCCGCTACCAAATAAGGCTTGTTTGCAGCTAAGCTTGAGCTTTCTGGCATTAAGTCAGGCACCATCTTAGGGTTGTGTCTCTCCACAGTTCCCCCTTTTTGTTTTATTTGAGCAGAAAATGCAACAGGCAAGGGTAGAGGTCTGATCTCTGATATGCATGTAAAGGACATTGTAATGACCCCACACCCAGTAGCCAACCAGGCTGGTGCCATACCCGTCCGGTATCTTTTTCTCAGAGATGGGAAACTAGGATACCAACCCATATGCAATCAAACATGCCCTTCTTGAAGTCGCTAGAAGCTGACCCCAAGTGCATTGCTTAGCCTCGCATCCTGAGCGTGATGATAGTTTAGTCCTTTAGGACAGTCAACCAAGCTTGCGGCGACTGTCCAGCCTCCAAGGCAGCAAAGGCTTGCACCAGCATGGCATTACTTCTCTGTGAAATCCTCATCTTACAGATACACCATAGGGCAATGAAACTGACTAGGAAGAGCATGCCTCCTAGGGCACCCATTCCCGCCCATTCCTTCAGATGATTCATGGCTCGGAGGACCCATGTTGACAGTCCTTCAGCAACAGAGACATCAACCTGGGTGGAATTCACATGCACGATGGCAATTCTCAGATTCTGCATCAGCTTATCAAACTTGCCAGACCAATTTCCTGTAAGATACTGAGAGAGTTGCTTAGACAAATTTGCAGCTACAGTATAATTTTTGATAAGGCACAGAGGTCACACACAATCCAGTCATTTTCCACTCACAGCCAATCTGGGCCACCTGCCACAATACATCCATTTGCTCCTGAACCAGATCAACCCTCTGATTCAACACCATGATACCACCCTTCAATTGAGCATTAATGGAGGATTGCACGTCCAAGGCCGTGGCTACATTGGCTGACAAATTATTCAAGGTAGCTGCAGTCTGCACCATAGAATGCATAGCAATGGCAGCTGTGGTAGCCCTCACAACAGCAAGACTAACGGCAGTAACAATGGCAACAGTAATTCCAAAATCTCTTTTTGCTCTAAAAAGGGTCATAGCACTGGGGCTTTCTACAGGAACTGGGACATATCTGGGCATTCGACGGGTCTACATTCATTTGCCCAATGATTTCCCTTCTTGCACTTGGGGCAAAGACCAGGCTGCTTAGGGTGGTTCCCACTTCCTGTTTCATTCTGTCTTCCTTTCTCGGGGCATTGCCTTTTAAGGTGTCCCCATCTTTCCACAACGGTAACAGGCGCCATTACTTCCTTTTTTGTTTTGTGTAATATGCACAACAGCAGCTGCAAGACCTGCATTAGTCAAAGGACCCCCCACCTCTCTACACACTTTCATCCAGGCTTCCAACCCCTTGTTCTTATAAGGGGTGATAGCTGCTTTACATTCCTTTGTACATTGCTCATACACAAGTTGTTTAATTAAGGGCATTGCCAAATCAGGGTCTCCAAATACCCTTCCAGAGGCCTCAACCATTCTAGCCACAAAGTCTGAGAAAGGCTCCAGGGGACCCTGAATAATCTTAGTTAGATTGCCATTCACTTCCCCTTTGTTAGGCAATGATTTCCAAGCTCTGGTTGCCATTAACTTGATTTGCTCAAACACCTGAGCCGGATACTCAGTTTGTTGTTGAGCAAATCGACCTTGCCCAAGAAGCATGTCCACATCCCAGGCTGGGTTTCCTGCTGCACAATTAGCAGCAGCTTGTTCATTAGCAAACTCAATCAAGAAAGCCTTCCAATCTAAATACTGCCCAGAGGACAAGCAGGCACGTGCCAGGCTCATCCAGTCACTAGGAGTCATGCAATAATGATGAAGAGCTTCCACCTGAGCTACAGTGAAAGCAGCATTAATCCCATAAGTGCGGACAGACTCAGCAAGTGCTTTAATTACCTTAGAATCGAGGGGTTCATGATAACGATTTCCCCCTCCATCCTGAAAGACAGGGTAGTACAGCTCATGTCTCACTTCCCTCCAGATATTTGGACAGAATGACCGCCCACTAGGACCACTCGGAGGGGAAGTCTCATTATATGAAGACGGTGTCAATATAGGCAGCCCCAGAGCTGAGGGTTCTATACAGGTGGAGTCAGAACTCTTCCTCAAAGATGACTTCTCCATTTCCTTTGCTAACATTTCAAGTTCCTCTTCAGACTCTGAGCTATCCTCTCTGAAGTATCTTTCCCAGATTTGACCGAGCACTCCTCTTTTAACTTCTCTAATGCCTCTTGTCCCTTTTCCACGGCCTTGCAATATCTCTGATCTTCTAAACAACTACAAACAAGTCTCCAAATAGGCCGTGCTCCTCCCTGCAATGTACCTTGCTCCCAGGCAAAATCTAGATCTCTCCCAAGCTTATCCCAGCAACTGATAGTAAGGTTGCCGGAACAGGCAAACCAAGGGGCTACAGTGTCAATCTCCTTTAAAAACATTTCTAGGGTACTATTCTTCAATTTCAATCCCTTAGATTTTAATAGCTCTTTAAGAGCAGAAAAAATGGGCTGCGATGGTGAATTCCCCATACTTTCACTTTTGTTTTTCTTCTATTCGTCCGAATCACAGAACTTTATTGCTCCCTCCGGAGATCTTATTGCCTCTTTACTGAGGTCCTAACCTTGGTCCCACCTTACCTGGAACTTACCAGTCAACTGCCCTGACTGCAAGAAGTTCTGAATCGTTCACCCGCAGAGAGGTTCCCCGTACGGGCAACCACTTGTCGCGTCCCCCTGACCAGCAGGAAAGACACAACCACGATTCTTCTTCAAGCAGTTTATTCAGGAACCTTGTACATCCGCTTCCCCTTCCTCTCTTCCCCCAAGCCCTTATATGCCTACTCAAACCCGATCAGATCATGCCACCTAGCGATCCAAGATAGGTTCACAAAAGGAGGAAGCACACAGGGCTAGGCAGCCGCTACCAAACAAGGCTTGTTTACAGCTAAGCTTGAGCTTTCTGGCATTAAGCCAGGCGCCATCTTAGGGTTGTGGCTCTCCACAAGACTCTACTTCAAATATATATATATATATATATATATATATGTTAAAAAATAATCCAAGTAAGCCCATTTTACTACCACCTTTGCCTATATCTCTTCGGTCACTTGTGTGGACCTGCCTATGCATACAGAAAGATGAGAAGTTCATAGTTTAAGCTGGGAGCATTGGACCTAGAATCAATTGAATAGATAAAAAATACGTTAAATAGAAAATGCTGTGTAGAGGGGAAAGGATCAAAGGGGAAAGAAAAGGAAATACATGATTCATATTCATAAGTATCAGGTATGTGTTGAGGGAAGAAGGTCTAATATCATTGCTTCTGATAGGTTGAATTCAATGCTGAGATCTGGTTACTGCCCCTTCTGAGGCATTCTCTTGATTGGTTAATAAAAGTTGCTTATGGCCAATTAGCTGGGCCAAAAGAGTTTAGGAAGGCGGGACTTCCTGAGATTAGACAGGAACCCTGAGCACACACAGAGATTCCTTCTCTTTCCCTGGGACACAGAAGGAGACAGATGTCTTGAGAACTCTGGAAGGTAATCTCAGGCACATGATAGTTTGGGATTAGGTAATCCGGGTTAATTTAGAGTAGCTAATTGAGAGTCTGCCCAGCTAAGGGATAAGCATTAAAACATTAAAAAGTCTTGGTGTATTTAATTATTGGGGAAAAGACTGTGGTGGCTTCTAGGTCCTTAGTCCACGCAGTCCTGGGCTGTCAGACTTCCAGACTCCTGGACTCCCCTCAAACCGAGGCGAAGCTCCCACCAAGCTGCTGGTAATTATATTGGCCTAATATAACAACTTATGTTAATTAGCAGAGTTTAGGTCACAGGTGTTGTAGGCCACCCTTGGTACTGGGGCTCCTTCCCCAGGATAAGTCAGGCAACCAGTTAAGGCACGCAGGCTAGGCTGCTCTCTCCTCTGCCAAGCCACCAGCTACTCCACCGGCCTAATCTTACAGTTTGTACTTACTAATAACTACAATTATTAATTAAATTGCAGTTTCAGGTATGTCTTTGCAGGCATACTCAATGTTGGTGATTAAATGGTTATTTGGAAACTACTTCCCTTTTCTCTCTGTTCTGCCATCTATTTTGTTTGGAAATATGCTTTAAAATGTCCTTTGCTTCAAGTAGCAAGATAACTGTAGGAAACAAAGCTTCCTTTCTCTGGCGTTATCAATCCCAAGGCAAAGAAAGCACCTACTTCTTAGTAATTTTAGTGTGAGTTGGGAGAGGCATTGCTGGCCATTGGTATTACATGCCCATTACATACAGCCAGTCACTGCAGGCACGACATGTCTGCTCAGAGTGGTTGTATTTACTTCATGGACTGGACCCTCTGAAGTCAGCTCCAACTAAGTCCTGTGAATTATTCTGAGGGTGGAATTTTCCTGAAGGAAACTTGCTCGATGGTGCCAGAAAATAACAGATGCCAGGCAAAGGTAGTGAGTTTGATAGACAGAGTAAAAACTTAAAAAAGAAATATTTCCATCCTAGAAATGTAACAGGAAAATACTGAAGATTCAATGAACTCCTCTCATAATATCTCATTTTCTTTAATAATATTTATTGGCACTGTGTCGAGAAAGAGAGAGAGAGAGAGAGAGAGAAAGAGAGAGAGAGAGAGAGCACAGTAGCCCAATTCTGGTCCTGTTTTGAGCTTCATAAGAAGCATGTGCAGTTCTAAAACTGCAAGAAAAATACCAAGAGAGGGATTCGCCGGAGAGTGCTATTTATAAGGATGCTTATTTGAGGTAACTTCTTTAATACCTAAATCACAGAGATTCAGAGAGAAAGCACACCCACAAATTAATCCTTTCAACACTGTAACACAAGCTTCATGGAATAGATTGTGACAAGAATAGGACACAGAACAAATAATGTGTTCCCTCCTCCTTCGCCCAAGGGCATGAGTGAGTAGAATGAGTGACCAACCAAAGCTGCTGACTCCTAAAATACACGGCTCATTCTTTTGCCCATTTCCGTAGCTTCTTTTAGCTTGTTGCAAAGACTGATCTATTTTGTTGTATTTTTGTAAGTGATTGGCAGAAAGTGCAAATTGCCACATGTTTAAAAATGAGCATCATCTGCCTTAGGGAAGTAACAAATGAAGGAGAAGAGGAAAACAGATTCATAGATGAAGAAGTGGGACACAGAAAAAAAATCTACATAGAAAATTTACCAGCTAAAAACTAATGGTGTAGTATACATTTGAGTGAGAATTTTCAGAGTTTGGTGTGACAGTGAGGACATTTAAGACTAAGCACCATTTTTCCCTTTTAACACAATTTTGAATTTAGGAAACATTTCAAGACCAGGACAAAGAATTCAGAATAGCTCCTCCCAGATTCCCAATACTAACCTTTGTTACATTTGTAGTCTTCTTTATCTCCCACTCATTCATGTTCCTATTTCTCTTTCTCTGTACCTATACACACATATCCGCACACACGTATATATGCACATAATTTTTTGAACCATTTAAGAGCAAGTTGTGGATATGATGCTTTCTTTTCTGTTACCTCGTTCAGGATGCCTTTGCTAAAAGGAAGTATAACTTATGTAACTGGATCACGTTATAAAAATGATGATCATCAGCACTGATACAGCACTGCCACACAACATACAGTCTTTCCTTGGATTCCACTGATGGTTCTGACAATGGCAGGTACAGCAAAAGAAATTCAATGTCACGTACGCTCATTTTCAGATCTATTTGCTTTCTTACATTAAAGTGAGCCTGAGACTTTACGATATTTGGTAAAGCTGACTGAAGAGTACAAGGCAATTATTTTAAAAGTATGTCCCTCAATGTCTTAGTTGCAGGGTTATTGCTGCAGTGAAACACCATGACCAAAAAGCAAGTTGGGTAGGAAAGGATATATTTGGCTAATACTTCCAGATCACAATCCATCATTGGAGGAAGTCAGGACAGGAACTCAAACAGGGCCAGAGCCTGGAGGCGGAGCTGATGCAGAGGCCATGGAGGGGTGCCACTTACTGGTTTACTTCCCCTGACTTGCTCAGTCTGCTTTCTTATAGGACCCAGAATTACCAGCCCAGGGATGGCACCACCCACAATGGGCTGGGCCCTCCGCCATGAATCACTAATTGAGAAAACGCCCTGCAGCTGGATCTCATGGAGGTATTTCCTCAACTGAGGCTCCTTTCTCTGTGATGACTCTGGCTTGTGTCAAGTTGACACACAAAACCAGCCAGCACACTCAAATTTGGGGTTTCCTGCTCACTTCTGATGAGATTTCAGCTGACCACTATGGACATCACTTCAGGTATGCCACAGGGGTGAGGCTGTGTTTGATCTCCATGCACTCCATTTGGAGGTGCATGCTGTTGATTTGCCCCGTTATTAGTGACATTAACTTTGATCACTTGCTAAGATGGTGGCTGTCATGCCTTTCAGCTTTAACTGTTTATTGTTATTGTAGGGATAATCTCTTGGGTACTGTGTGCAAGCATCACTTGTCAATAAAAAGCTGATGGCCTATTAGCAAAAGGTAGCATATAGAAGTTGGGGGTTCTGGTAGAGAGATTGGAACTCTGGAAGATAGTCAGGGACAGGAGAGCACCCTGGACTATGAGGAAGTCGGACACATGCAACTTAGGAGAGGTAACTAGCCATGTGGCAGACAAAGTATAGAGCAAATGGGAAAGTAAGTTATGAAACAATCAGGGAACCAGCCAAAGCTTATGGCGTAGGCATTTACTCATAACTAAATAAACAGAAGACACAAACATTGATTCCTTTGGAAATATCCAAATCCCCCACATCTGTTTGAGTAAAAACTTTATTAGGTTGGTTATTAGGTTGTGCTCCTCTTTAGTCAGCTAGCTAGTGTTTGAGTGTGTCTATAGACAAGGTGACATTAAATACAAAGTGTTTCTAACTTAATGACAACAATAAATAATCCTTTGCAATATCTACAGCACTTTGACTGTGATATAAAAATATCTCTGACTTCCCCTGGTGGCAAAGTCAAAGAGACTAATATTTGCCAATATTCATACCTAAAGAAGTATTAAAATTTCAGTTAAAAATGTTACTGAAAACAATTTTGTAATTGTTTCCACCCAATTAAGTTCAAAGATCCTCTTTGCTTGTCTAAGAACTCTAGGGTAAGAACTTCTTAAAGTAAACAGAATTTATGACCCTCATCTTCTGTATCTTGGATGTTTACACAATCCTTATGACAGAGGATACATGGAAAGCAATTGAAGAGAAAAGGGAAATTCTTGGTTTGGTATGTCAACTCAAATGACTTTGAACTAGAATCACATTTATGTATCCCTTCAAATTCTTCCCTATAAAATGTGGTGTGTATATTTAGTGTTACACTAAAAAAAATGGTGATAAGACAATTCTTCCTGCTCTCTTGTTCCTGGGCATTGTTCCAGCCTGGGGTTTTCCTGCCTCACTGTTTATAATAAGAAGAAATTGATCCCTTGTTTCTCATTTGTTATTACCAGTGTAAAGTTCCCCCCCCCACCCTTTGCATTCTCATCTAAAGTTTTGGTATTGAATTCTTCTGAAATTCACTGCAAGATGAGTTCATCCAGTCACTGGCTTTTGAGTAGCTGATTCTTTTCTAATATAATACTTAGACCCAAGATGTGCTATTAGGTTCTTCTGTTTCAAAGACGGGAGGGCATGAAGACTAGAGAGAAGGTTTCTGCTACTTGTACACTAACCAAAAGCTAAGTGTCTGGAAGCAAATAGGAATTGGGGCATAATAAAGTTGTACTTGCTGGATGTCACAGCTGTGATTTAGTTCAAATTATGACAAGTGAGGTTCTGCTACCACTGTATTTCCAAACCTTATATGGAAAGTGAATGGTGATGTCTTATGTTAGCTGTAAGCTGCTTCACACTTCCAAAAGGCCAGTGGGTCATGACTGTCCAATACAGGCATCCAGGGACACTGCAGACATTGTTTATGCCCTTCATCACTGGCCTGACTGGTTTGGCCAGCCCCTCCCTAGGTGATTAGGAACTTTGTTGTAGTAAAGACACTTGCCAACAAGCCTGATAGCCAAAGTTCAGTCCCTGGGACCCACGCGGTAGAAGAGTGACTCCTGTAAACTGTCCTCTGATATCCATACATACCCTGCTCCCACACACTGTTTTTTTAAAAGGTGTTCTCATTCCAGAGACACCTCTCTTGCTTGCAATACAACAGAAAGCCAAAGCAACCACATTGTTGAGAGTTACAACTGCCATCCAATACTGATTTCACCCATTCTCCTAAGAAAAGCAGTTTTCTGTTAAGCTGGACTAAACATAGTAACCCTGGGAGACTGGAACTCCCTCTTTCTTCTTTCCTAAGAGTATATTCAGCTAATAATGTCTACAAGAACTCCTCCCTTCACCCTTCATAACTTTTACCTGTTAGCTGATAAGTACTATCTCTCTTCCTTTAAAAAAACAAAAGATTTATGTATGTATGTATGTATGTATGTATGTATGTATTTATTTATTTATTTATTTAGATGTCTATGGGTGTTTTGCCTGCACATATATAAGTGTGCCATGTCCACGTCTGGTACCTGTGGATGGCAGAAGAGGGCATCAGATCCACTGAATGCAGATTTGTGAATGGTTGTGGGCTACCATATGGATGCTAGGAGCCAAGCCCCAGTCCTCTGCAAGAGCAACAAGTGCTCTTCACCACTGAGCCTTCTCTCCGAGCCCAATAAGCACTATCCCACAGGAGGCATTCGATAAGTCTTGTGGAGTGACTGGAAAAGTGAATGAATATAGGTAGTCTATGCAATGTGAACTATATGATGTATAAACGGCCTGAAAAGACTTCATGTAGTTTTTAATAGTAACCAACTTGGAGATAATTTTTAGTAAGTACTACAAATATGTCTGTAAATCTGCCCTTGTTCCTTTGTAATAAAATCAATTTGTTTCCAGAAGGAGCTTTATCAAAATGCTTTTCGAACGTTCATCAGAGTTGATATGCTAGCACTAGCCCTGGGCCAAAGTGATCAGAGCTATGGACTTGGTGTTTAGGGAGGAAAAGAGAGTGATGGCTTACATTACCAGCATTCCAGCACCTCAGGTAAATTATTTACTTCTAACTTAAGGGTGGTACATTATCAACTTAAGAGTGACACCATATTAAGAATGTATGAGAAGACAATGGAGTAAGTGCTCAAATGTGAGGCTAATTTTCAATTATTCAGTGACAAAGATGAGTAATAGCAGATGGCTATGCTGTAACACACGACACAGTTTGCACCAGACCCACAAAGATCAGGCAAAACTCTGATTTATTCAACATTTCTTCTTTTAAATAATTGCCCGGATATTTTTTTTTTTTTGGTTTTTTCGAGACAGGGTTTCTCTGTGTAGCTCTGGCTGTCCTGGACTCGCTTTGTAGACCAGGCTGGCCTCGAACTCACAGAGATCCGCCTGCCTCTGCCTCCCGAGTGCTGGAATTAAAGGCGTGCGCCACCACCGCCCGGCTTGCCCGGATATTTTTAAAGTGGAAAGAAATTGTGCAACTTTTAAAATTTTTTAGTGGAGAGCAATTTTCTGATACTACTCCCCAGAACAATACATTTAAGAGGAATCTTGGTTTGTAAAAGAGTGACAGAGTAATGTGTCTCCCAGGCCGGATGTTTTATGACTCTGCTCTCCATTCAACTCTAGACATAACTTCAGATTATGTATTTTCCGCGGATAGTGATCACCTGCTGGAGGATTATTGGGACATCCCAGTCAGATGCAGTATCAGTTTCAGATTTCTCATGATTCCAGTGCAGTTGAGCTAGAAAAATTAGTTTCCACTAATACCTTCTCTGAAAAACCTTTACTTCTTGAATACAATTAAAGCAGACAGTGTGAATATATTTTAGACATATGAAATGGAAACACAAGTTTCTTTTCTGTTTAATAAAGAATATATGTAAATATAGTTCTATATTCTCTTCTGCTTATTCTTAATATAATCTTCAACCTTCTTAACTGTAGATCAGGCTGACTTTGAACTCATAGAGATGTCTGCCTCTGTCTCTCTAGTGCTAGGATTAAAGAAGTGCACCACTATACCTGACATGAACTTTATTTTTGTTGTTGTCTTGTTTTTTGTTTGTTTTTTACAAAGTCTCTGTAGTCAGGCAGATCTTCACTCACTGTACAGATAATAACGATCTTGAACTCCTGATTCTCCTGCCTCTTCCTCCCACATGCTGGGATTGCAAGCATATCATCACATAAGACCGAATTTTGCATATTCTAACAAATAAAATAAATATTGAAATTTCTGATGGCTGCCATAACAAAACAAAGGTCGTTTTCTCATTGTGACTACTACCCCTTGTCTTTCTTCTGTGTACCCACATGTCTATTTTCATATTTCCTTTTTATGAGCACCCCAGTCATATTTAATTAGGATCCCCACATATAACCTTATTTTATTATAATTACTTTTTAAATGCCCTGTCTCTGGGTATGAGAGATGGCACAGATATGGCATATACATGTAATATCAGCAAGTGGATTCTGAGTAGGCTATTGAGATCCTATCTAAACTAAAACAAGACCCACCCCATGTCCACACTCACACTCTAAGATACTGAGGACTAGGACTTCAACTTCAAAATTTTCAAAGTGGACAACATTGAATCAATAACAAGCCTTTATTTGGTTTTTATCATTTTGGCTCTTATTAAGTTTATATTCTAAAACAAAACAAAATAAATACTTCGTAAAATAAGAGATATGAAAGTAAAAACATTCTTTTTCTTGTCATTGGTTTGAAAAAATTTTGTGTGCTAATGGCAATTTGGTAATTTTTGTAAGCTGTATTAACAGAGGCTGATGAGATGAATTGGGCTTCCATCTCCCAAACTTTCCACATAAATAAATGTAGAATTCTTTGATTGAAATAAATGTTTGTCATTGACATTCCATCTAATAAAGAAAGCACACATTTAAAATACATGTGTTATTTCATAAACAAGTAGCATAATAACTATATTTTCTTTTAAGTAAACTCATTAAGTTACAGAATGACTTTGAATGTGACTCAGTTAGGACAATGCTGAAGCAGTTTTCCATAACATTACTTTTCTTTGTGCTAACTACATTTAGAGCCATGACACTTATATGAGAAACTTTCATTTTGGAACTAGAGAAAAGATTTTAAAAAGTAGAACAAACCATACTTTGGAACTTTGACATTTTTTTAACCAAAAAATATGATTGCTAGAAGATAATATTATAACACCTTGGGAAGAAAAAAGAAGAGAACATTGTGCTAATTTGCAAATGTCTGATCCACACAATTCATCCATAAAATCACCATATGCAATGCTTTATTTTAGTTTTGTAAAATATGAACATCTGTTGCTTTATCAACTTTATGAAATATGCCTACCTACATACATGCATACATACATATAAACAGGTGGTTGGATTTTTGTGGAAGCCCTTTAGAAGTTGAAGAAGTTCTAGTGTATACATGTATTGAGTTTTTATCAAGAATACATGTTGAAGCCAGGCGGTGGTGGCACACGCCTTTAATCCCAGCACTTGGGAGGCAGAGGCAGGCGGATCTCTGTGAGTTCGAGGCCAGCCTGGTCTACAAAGTGAGTCTAGGACAGCCAGAGCTGTTATACAGAGAAACCCTGTCTCGAAAAACAAAACAAAACAAAAAAAGAATACATGTTGAATGTTGTCAGATTTTTTTACATCAATTAATAATAAATGTATGTTTCTTCCTTAGGCATATTAATGGAGTAAGTTACCATGACTGAATTTTAAAATTTGAACATATCTCACTTGGTTGCTGTGTATTTTTCTTTTGTTGGATCTTATTTGCTAATAATTTGCTGAGGAAATTACAGGTTTGTAGGTGCAGGCTTAAGAAGGAAGGAAGGGAGGAAGGGAGAAAGGAAGAAAAAGAGAGAGGGGAAGGAAGAGTGGAAGAAAGGGAGGGAGAGTAGGAAGGGAGGGAACAAGAATACAGGAGCCAGAGCCCTGAGACCTACATAGCAGGAGACTCCCTCTCCCCCAGTAAACTGGGTACTATATGAGGTGAGGTATGGGGTAGGGGAATGAACTGGTCAGTCCAGTTGGTACTATTAGGTGTCCAAGGTTTAGAGGATATCTGTGTTTCCAAGAGATTGCAGTTGTCTCTTTAAACATTGGGAATAATTCTCTTGTGAAATATTCTGTGCCTAAGTTCCCCCCCATCCCAGAAAATTTCAAACTGTGAATCCAATTTCTTCAGTTGTAGAAACATTCAAGCTGTCTATTTCAACTTAAATGGCTTTTAGTAGCATGTGGTTTTCAAGGAATTCATGTTTACAAAAGGGTTATTAATTGTGTGTACATAGAGTTGTTTCTAACAGTCACTTAAGATCTTTGTGTTGTCTGTGGGTCTGTAGTGCTGCATTCCCTTTTGTTACTTTTGTTGTGTTTGCTTTTGAGATGAGGTCTCCAACAGCAGACAATGGCCTTGAACTCCTGACCCTCCTGCATCTGACTCTCACGTGTTAGGATTACAAGTTTCTCTCTTTTGGTTCTGACATTGGTTATTTTGCGTCCTTCTCTATTCTTTTTCCATCCCAGCTGGGGGTGTAGGAGGTGATCAAGCTTACTTTTTTTTCCCTCCAAAGAATTTCCTTTTTGTTGCATTAACTCTCACTATTATTTGTTTTCAAAACTTCATTCTTTTCTGCTCTAATCTTCACTATTTCCTTCATTCTTCTGGCTCTGGGTTTATTTTCCTCTTTCCTAGCTTATTACTAAATTGGAAGCTAACGTTATTGATTTGGGACATTTCTTCCTTTGCACCATAAATATTTTATGCTGTGCATATCCCAAAAGTTTGTTGCGCTTTTAGACTCTCCCTCGCACATCATCAGGACTGCACTCCCAGTTTGGAAGTGGACTTTGATTTTGCTGGTGCTGTGGGGCTTCTTGATCATGAGAACAATTTAGCTTTTTTGTTTTGTTTGGGGGGGCTCGTCCAGGATATGAGGGTTTTTGTTTTTGTTTTTGTTGTTGTTTTGTTTTTTGAGTCAGGATTTCTCTGTGTAGCAACTCTAGCTGTCCTGGACTAGTTCTATAGACCAGTCCGGCCTTGAACTCACAGAGATGCACCTGCTTCTGCCTCCCGAGTGCTGGGATTAGAGGCATGCACTACCATGCCTGACAATTACAGACAGCTGTTAACACCCATGTGAGTGCTCGGGTTTGTGCCTGGGTCCTTTGGAAGAGTGGGCAGTGCTCTTAACTGCTGAGCCATCTCTCCAGCCCCAATTTAGCTTTTATATAGTCAAATCCATTATTTTATTAGTACCCGTCGATTTGTGAGGCATTATTAGGACTCCTTCACAATGTCACAGTTAAAGAAGAATTCACCAATATTTTATTCTAAGGTTCATAGTCAACTTGAAAGCTATTTTTGTTTATGATGTAAGATGGAATCTAAGTCTTTTTCCAAATAGCTACTTTGTTGTCTCAGCCCATTTATTAAAAACCATCTGTATTTTAATACACTATTTATTTATTTATTTGTGTGTGTGTGCATGCACACATGTACACACTCAGGCACATGCCACAACATGTGTGGAGATCAGAGGACAACTTTGGGAGTCTGTTTTGTTTCCATCGTGTGAGTTCTATGTCATCAGGGTTGGAAGCAAGTGCTTTAAAACTGCTGAGCCACATTACTGTCAGCCCTAAAACTCATTTTTCATATATAAATGTATATTCTGTATGTGTGAATGCCTGCACAAACATGGAAAACCGCATATCTAATATTTGCAGAGGACAGGGAAGGTGCTGGGTCCCATGGAACCACAGTTATAGATGGTTGTGGGTCACCATGTCATTGCTGGAAACTAAACCTGAGTCCTCTGCAAGAGCATCAAGTGCTTGTAGCTGCTGAGACATCTCTCCAGACTCTACAGTTCATCTTTAATCCAGTATTTTCAGGTATTATGTTCATCATATCTTAAAATTATGGGAATTATTAGGATGTTTACTGGATATCATTTCCTATAACACTAGCCTATTTATTCTTGTGTCTGTCCCATGTAATTTTAATTACAGAGGATCTGGATGTACTGTTTTGACATCTGGTAGGCCTAATCCCTCCTGTCAATATTCTCTGTTTCAATGTCTTCCTTGCTATTCTTAATTTTTTGCTTTCCCTTCAGACGTTACCATCAACCCATTTAATTATAATAGCTTAGTGGTGTTTGTATCCATTACATATTAAACTCAATCTTGCTAAATTGAGTCCCAAGTTTAAGTTTGATAGATACTTTAACATCCTCTTTTTCTATTTATTTTTGTCTCTTCTGAATCTAAGTAATCCATGGATTTGAATAATGTCCTCAACATTGTATCATGAGGGCTGGGGATTTAGGTCAATGAAAAAGAACTTGGCTACTGTGTATGAGGACTTGGATTCAATTCCCAGTACTTCCTCCTCCCAAAGCAAAGCAAAGCAAAACAAAACAAAACAGCCATATAATTTACCAGCATGTGGTACATTAGTCAGCAAAGGATACTGCTGCATCAGTACACTGGGCATGTTTCTCCAGGCAACATTGACCCATGAACATGCTGGCAATGGGTGTTTAACCATTCTCTAATCCACGCCAGCATCCGTGGATTTATACTTCCTTACATGTTTCATAACTGTGTCTTGATCCACTTGAAATCAAAGGCATGGTAGTAGCTGACCTAGCTAAATAGTACACAGGTACTGAACACACAGTTATGGTGCCAGTTATTGTGTGCTTGGGGGGAGATGAAGATATGAGGTTCTGTATATGCTCAATGGGCCGAGGGGTACCCTTTCCCCATAACATCTGGTAGTGGGGGATTAAGGAATGGATTTGGGAGTGGGCTTTCTATTTTTATTAATTAATTTATTCACTTTAACATCCTGTTCACAGCCCCCTCCCTCCTCTCTTCCCAATTCTATCCTCCCACCCTCTGCCCCCATTCCTTGCTCCCCTTCTCAGAGAAGGGACACCCCTACCAACCCTCCCCAGTACTTCATATCGAATCAAAACTAATTTCATCCTCTTCCACTAAAGCCAGTCAATGCAGCCCATCTAGGGGAAAGGTATTTGATGGTAGGCAACAGTGTAGGTGTCAGGGATAGCCCCTGCCCCAATTGCTAAGGGACCCACATAAAGACCAGTCTGTCCCTCAACTCCATGAGGGTAAGGGACCTGGGTTCAGTCCATGCATGCCCTTTGGTTGATGGTCCAGTCTCTGTGAGCTCCCATGGGCCTGGGTTAGTTGCCTCTGTTGGTCTTGTTGTGTAGTTCTTGTTCCCTTCCAGTGCCTCTGTCCTTCCCCCAACTCTTCCACAAGACTCCCAGGTCTCTGTCCAATGTTTGGCTGTAGGTCTCAGCATTTGTTTTGTTTCCATCCTTTGTGGGGTGGAGCCGCTCGAAGGACAGTTATGCTATGCTCCTGTCTGTAAGCATAGCAGAGCATCATCAATAGTGTCAGTGGTTGGCTCTCTCCTATAGGTTGAGTCTCAAGTTGGGTCAGTTGTTGGCCAGCCATTCACTCAATCTTTTCTCCATCCTTATCCTTACATGTCTTGTAGGGAGTGGGTTTTCTTAATATTGTGCCTAATAATAATCTCTTCACTACAGAGATTCTGTGTCTTGTCTCATAAACTCTAGACTTTACTTATGTTAAGATTTGACTCTAGGAGGAAATGCTTCCAGAAGATCAAACAATGCGTCTATTGAAATAAAATCTAAGTTTGCCACATTTCTATGTCTTGAAATCAGTTCAAAAGGAAGAAGAACAAGAACAAAAAGATAATTCAACAGACTGGAACGTTATTGTGATTAGCCAATTAGCATATGTGTTACTAAGGGGAAACATGGTAGCTGCTAATTGTGGAAGAAAGAAACACTCCGTCTGGAACTTCAGGGATTCTCTGCACTGCCCCTTAATAGTTCCATACACTACAATTTATGAAAAACACAGCAACAATCTCCTCAAAAACAAGTAAAGTTATTTTAAAACACAGAAAAACAAGATTATAAATCGTTCATACACTCCATTAATCGTCATTTCATTCTGCCAGTGATGAGATTCAGGCAGCTCTTGACTCAAATGATGGAAGCATGGAAAGTCCTTTATAGCCTCATGGCCAATTACAGAAACAAAGGCAGTAGTAATTTTACTTATTTTGCATTTGCTTGCTATGTATACACACTTATTTGCATATGTTAATGATTTTCTTCTCCCTTATTTATTATCATATATACAAGTTTTAAAATGTTAAGTCAGCTTAGATTTTAGATAAATATTTGGTTGGACTCTGATTAAGTTATTATGCAGTATGTATGTCATTTTGGGAACTGAATGAAACCTTAATTGGAATAATAGCTGCCTCTCTTGGGAGGGAACTCAAGTCTCTTTGCTGTTTAGTGGAAGTCTAAGTATGTGTACAGAAGAGTCTGGAAGGAAGCTGAGAAGCCGAAGGTTGGCTCTCTTATTGTTGTATTGTATCCTACTGTTGAACATTGATTTCTTTGCCAGGAATTTTGATATACCCTTGAATTCTCAAAAGGCTCCCAGGAGTCCATTGAGAAACTTGCCAGTAGGGTCAATGGCTGTAACCCTGAAATGCAAGGGCAGCAAGAACTTTGCTTTCAAATTTCATTGCTTAGGACTATTATCCAGTCAGCAGCCAGCTATGCTGTGTGCTCTAGTTACACACCAGGGCCTGTTCTCTATACCGCTGAACACTCCTGGCCTGTCCACCTTTTGCCATGGTGGGCCACTTCCACAAACTGATGCCAACCTAGACTCTGGCAACCTCATTCCCCACTAGTTTGCTTGTTTGTATTTTTCTGGAGACAGGGTTTCTGTGTGTAGCTCCGGCTATCCTGGAACTCTCTTTGTAGATCATGCTGGCCTTGAACTCACAGAGATATGCCTGCCTCTGCCTTCCAAGTGCTGGAATTAAAGATATGCACCACCACACCTGGCAATTATAGACAGCTGTGAACTGTCATGTGGATTCCAGGATTTGAACCTAGGTCCTTTGGTCCATGTTGATTGAGGGTCACTTTCTGCTGTCAAACAGTTTCTCATATTGAACTTTTCCTGTTCAAATAACTGGCAAGGTTATGTTATATGAGATCCTGATGCATAAATTCTGTCTTGGTCCCTCTGCATCACTGTTACAAGACTGAGTAATTTATTAACAACAGAAGTTGGCATTTCACAGATCAGAAAGTTAGGAAACCCAAGGTCAAGGTGGCAGCAGTGTTAGTGTCTGGTGAGGGCCCTTTTCTCACAGACAAGACTGTCTAACTCTCCACACATGGTGGGTGGGTAAGGTGACACAGATACATAGCTCCCTTACACCTCTCCTATGGGGTATGCTTCCATTAACCAATCCCTAAAGGCTCTCCCTTTAATACATTGTCCACCAACTTTTAAAATATGTGTGTTTAGAGAACACATTCTGATTAGAACAGCCTGCAAAAAGGAAGCCATATTCTTTTCAAGCAGATTGCCTTCTGCTCACTGAATGTATTAGGACAGGATCAGGTTGCATTTTAGTTTGCAATGTACTTACTGCTCTGTTAGCTGCTGCTCAAAGAGAAGAGGACATGCTGGAGAGCACAATTTTTTCTATCATGAAATACACAACAGGAGCCTTCATACCTGAGTTTGTGTGTTGGTTTTGAGAAGCACTGCTGTACATAACAGTCTTAAGATATTACATCTTAATATCTTAATAATTATCTTAACATTTTAATAATAGCTGAAGTGAAAATTGATGGTGGTTGTGGTGGTTTGAATAGGAGTAGGCACCATAGACTCAAGTGAGTGCTTGGCCCATAGTGAGTGGCACTATTATGAGGTGAGGCTTTGTTAGAGTAGGCATGGCCTTGGAGGAAGTGTATCACTGTGGAGGAGGGCTTTGAGGTCTCATATATATACTCAAGCTATGCCCAGTGTGGAACACAGTCCCCTGCTACATGCAGATCAAGATATAGAACTCTCAGCTCCTCCAGTACCATGTCTGCCGTGCTTCCTGCCATGATGTTAATGGACTAAACTTCTAAACTATAAGCCAACCCCAATTAAATGTTTTCTTTTATAACTTCCATGGTCATGGTGTGTCTTCTCAGCAATAAAACCCTAAGACAAGTTGGGACCAGGAGTGGGGTGGGATATTGCTATGATAGTCCTGACCATGCTTTGTTCTTGTTGTTTTGGCTTTTTTTTTTTTTTGAGAAACATAGATTTTAATACTTTGGATTAAGAAAGCATGTTTTAAGTGGGGTTTAATGGGCCATCCTAATAGGAACATGGAAGACAGTGGTGCTGAGGGAGATTTGAACTCTGGGGGCCTGGCTAAGAGGTTTCAGAGGAGAAGAATTTTAGTATATTGCCTATAGATCATTCTCGTGATATTTTGGTGAAGAATGTGATTGCTTTTTGCCCTTGTTGCAAGAGTCTACCTGAGGCTAAAATTAAGAGATTTAGACTAATTGCATTGACAAAGGAAATCACAAAACAGCCTAGCATAAACTCTCTCCTGTGGACAATTCTTTTGAAGAGTGTTTTAATCAAGCATAGCAAGCTGAAAAGGGAAAAACACAAAATGTATGGTTAAAGAATGGGTCTTAATCTTGTGTTAAAGGAGATAAACATTAAAAATAGTAAATGGAATTAAGGGAGTGGTGACCTCATGGCAAGATCATACTCAGTTAAGTTTCCATCTGTGAAAAGGATGTTCTCCAAGGGACATTGCCACCTATTCTAAATGTATAACTCAATGTATTTGAGGTTGTATGAGGGATAGTTATATCATGCTAGGCATTATTATTATGCATTTGGATATAAGGAAATATGATTGGGTGTCAGGTTGACAAGGGGTGGATTATGATGGATTATTATTATATTGTCAACTTGACTATATTGGGAATGAACTCCAATCCAGAAATGGAGGGCACACCTGATCCGGATCCTGAGGCAGGAAAAAAAAATTGTCTTTGATCCTCATCTTGAGGCTGGAAGACACAGTTTTTTGATCTGGATCTTGGGGTATTATGACACATGTTTTTGATCTAGATCTTGAAGGCTAGTGGCCGTGCTTATAAAGATCTATAATGGCTGCCATTTCGTGGACACCAGGATGGATAGTGTCTGTGGGAGCACAGAGCCAGAGGGCACGGGTGGGCCTGTTGGGGTGTTAGTATTTGAGCTTCAGCTTTTTGAACTCAGGATCTCAATATGTATAGTGAGTCCTGTCCATTAGACTGTAAGGTTTATGTAAGTAATCTTGGAAACAATGGGAACAAGACAGAATTAGAATGGGCTTTTGGCTACTGTGGACCACTCCAAAGTGTGTGGGTTGTTTGAAGCCCTCCTGGCTTTGCTTTTGTTGAATCTGAGAATCCCCAAGCTGCCGCTGCTGTCAGTAAGCTAGATGGAAGAATACTATGTGGATGCTGTGTAAGAGTGCAACTGTACAATGGTGAAAAAAGAAGTCAAAATCCTAACCCACCTCCTTCTTGGGGTCATCACCCTCAAGATGATTACCATAGGAGGGGTCCTCCATGCAGATCTCCAAGAAGGAGAAGCTTCTCTTAAAGCCGGAGCATGTCACTTTTGAGAGACAGAAAAAAGTCTCTGTCTCATGAGAGAAATCCCAAGCTGTCTCGATCCTTCTCTAGGTCTTGTAACTGATTTATGTCAAAGGAGAGGAGCTAGAAGACCAGTTTGCAAAAGAAGTGGTATACAGGAAATAGCTTAATTTGTCAGGAAGATGTACAGGAAACTAAAGTTGTGTTTAAGACTTCATAAGCTTGGTGCATTTTAAGATGTTTTAGCTATTCAAGTTCATTTTTTTCTTGTGGAACAGTGGCACGAATAACATTGCAATTCTCTATGGTTTCAAATGAATCATATGAAGAACATAATGTCAAGAAGTGTTACTTTACATGTTCCTTTAAGCAAGATTGAATTTGCTTTGAATTTTAGTTTTTCATAGACTAAAATAAACCTAGATCCATCCTCCCAAAAGATTTATAATGAAAATGAATTAAGGAAAAGTCTAGATCAGGCATAGTGGTACAAACCCTTAATCCTAGCACTTAGGAGACAGAGGCATGCAGAAGAACTCTGAGTTCAAGGCCAGCCTACAGAGCAAGTTCCAGGATAACCAAGCCTAGGCAGTGACGGAAACCACGAAAAGCAGAAAGCTGGTGAAGATGTAATGGAACAAGGGGCCATGCTCCAGCCCCAGCAAGCAGTAGAACTTGTAGTTCTTCAGCTATGTAGTTTTGGTTTTAGAATCAAGGCTGGAATTTCCCTTTGCAACTAAGGAACACAGCTGAGGTCATGAGTGTGGCAGGGGTGTCCCTTCTGGAAGCCCAGAGAGACCATTGTTTGAAGCTCTGAAGGTGAAGCCTGGATTGCCTTGGAGACTCCAAGAGGTTAGAGATGCCAGAGTGTAGAAAAAAATATGGCTAATTAAATTGTTTAACCAGTATTTATATTATCTTTAATTGGTTGGCGGAGTTAATCCTTAACCTGCCATTATACATGAATACACACAGACACCACGTGGATCTTAACAAGCATAGGCCTGGGTTGTGCAGTCCTAGCCCCTCTAAATTAGCTCATAACTCTGTTACCCAAATATAACCCCATATATACATACGTCCCTTTGGACTATTATTTTCCACACTAAGCCGATGTTCCAGGCCATGTGGAAGAATCTTCTTTAATCTACCCCATGGCATGTCCTCCTTGTTTGCTCCTGGCTTCTTCTCCAGCCTTCTTCCCAAGATGCTCTCTATCAAAAAGCCTGTGAACGTTAGTTCCACCTATCTCTGTCTTTGCCCAATCTCCAGGCCTCAGTGTAGAGAGCTGCGAAGTGCCACGCCCTAAAGATGGCGCTGGTCTCCGCCTTCCACCAGCCCGACAGTGAGCGCTCTCTATGATAATAAGTTCATATTTGGCACAGACTGCTGATCTGGCTTGTTTCCACATACATGGGCCTCTAAGATAGCACCACTTGGCTTTACTTGACTGGCTGTTCATTTAGTATTTAGCCTGTGGGTTGGGTCTGCCCCATTATTCGGAAGACTGTTTTCAAGGGACCTGAATTAACTGCTGGAGAAGAGTTTTGTGAGTTGCGTCATTCCTTGCTGGTCAAGGGGGGACGCGACAAAGTGGTGGCCCGTACGGGGACCCAGAAAAGACTCAGAACTCCTGCAGTCAGGGGCAACGCGTTGGTAAGTTCCTGGGATAAATCAGGACAATAAAGTTTCACGGAGATAGTGAACAAAAGGTAAAGTTTCGCGGAGATTGTGAACAAAAGGTAAAGTTTCACGGAAAGTTGCGAACTATAAGGTCTCCGGGAGGGAGCAATAAGGACCTCGGCAAAGAGGCAATAAGGTCTCCGGAGGGAGCAATAAGGACCTCGGTAAAGAGGCAATAAGGTCTCCGGGAGGGAGCAATAAAGTTCCGTGATTCGGACGAGTAGAAGACACAACTGGCAGAGCAAGGTGAGGAAAGCAGAGATTGCCTCACAGAAATGGAGCGCTTGGTCAAATCTGGGAAAGATACTTTGAAAGAGGATAGCTCAGAGTCTAAAGAGGAACTTAAAAGGTTAACAAAGAAAATGGAGAAGTCATCTTTGAGGAAGAGTTCTGACTGCACCCGGATAGAGCCCTCAGGTCCGGGGCCGCCTGTGCTGGTGTGGGAGGAGCTGTTGCCATGGCGCCTGACACGTCAGCGGCAGTCGGAGTGGGTGGAGTCGTTGTTACAGTGCGTTCAGCCACGCTGGCGGCAGCTGGTATAAACAAAGCCATTGCCATGGCGCCTTCGACTCCTCCCCCATATCCAGAAGCCACTCAGACAGAGCAGCCAGTTCAGTCCCTGAAAGTAGGGAGATCTTTCTGCCCGGGGATGTGGACACAAGTAAGAACAGAATAGAACATTATCCCACTGCACTTGCTGCTTTAGCCTTGTATGGTATCCAACAATGCTTGCAGTCTTTTGGAGTTGCTCCTGCCAGTATAATAGTGCCTTATTCCAGTTATCAAATTAAGATTTTGTGTGGCACTGTAGATGACTGGGCAATATTGCAATGTAGCTTTGAAGGAGTGATTGATAACCACTATCCTAAACATCCATTGCTATTATTTTTTAAGGAGCACCCAGTGATATTCCCTAAGGTTACTTCAGCAGTACCACTTCAAGAGTCACCAAATGTGTTTACTGATGGCTCAAAGACAGGCTGTGGAGCCTATTTGATAGAAAGACAAGAGCCCGTGTTATGTCAATTTCAACCGGGCTCCCCCCAAATAGTAGAGTTGAAAATAGTAATTGAGGTGTTTAAAAGATGTCAATTTGCATTCAATTTGATTTCAGATTCAGTCTATGTGGTCAACGCAGTGAAAGTATTAGAATTAACAGGTCCTATTAAGAATAGTAGTACTGTATGTGCCTTATTACAAGAGTTACAAGTTTTAATCTGGCAGAGAAAAAAGATGTTTTTATATTCAACATATCAGAGCACATACAGGATTACCTGGACCGTTAAGTGAAGGTAATGATAAAGTTGATCAATGGACTAGGATGGAATGCATTTTTTGGAGCTCATTCCTGGACCAAGCCAGACAGTTTCACCAATTATTTCATGTAAATGCAAAAACTCTACAGCAGAAATTTCATTTGTCTAGAGCAGATGCTAGACAAGTAGTTTTGGACTGTCCTCAGTGTGTGATTCATCATCATCCTCCCAGTGTGGGAGTGAACCCTAGAGGGCTGATGCCACTCAAAATCTGGCAAATGGACGTTACCCACATTTCAGAATTTGGAACATTAAAATATATTCATGTATCTGTGGATACCTGCTCAGGTATCATACATGCTACACCTATGAGTGGAGAAAAGGCTCGCAATGTCATAGGACATTGCTTAGAAGCCTGGGCTGCATGGGAAAAACCACAACAGCTAAAAATGGACAATGGAACAGCCTATACAGCACAGTCCTTTGTCTCCTTCTGTAATCAGATGGAGGTACAGCTTAATCATGGATTACCATACAATCCTCAAGGACAAGGAATTGTGGAGCATGCTCATCGCACCTTGAAAGAATGCTTACAAAAACAAAAAGGGGGAATAGGCCAAGGCCGTACCCCCAAGGAAAGAATGTCTTTAGCCTTATTTACTTTAAATTTTTTCAATTTGGATGCTCAAGGCCGCTCAGCAGTGGACAGACATCAGGATTCCCATGGTTCACCTAAAAGCATGGTGAAGTGTAAGGACATTCTGACAGGCTCTTGGCGGGGGCCTGACCCCGTGCTAACATGGGCGAGAGGGTCTGTTTGTGTTTTTCCTCAGAATCAACAAGATCTAGTGTGGGTGCCTGAACGCCTTGTGAGGAAGATTCGTCATGAAGACCTTCCTAAGGATCCTGGTGATAGTAGCAGTGAGTATGTCAGGAGCGCAGAGCAGTTTGGGTTCAACAAGATTATTTTTCCTTTAGCCCCATGATTAGTAATATAGTGAATAAGTCTTGTACAGGAATGCTTGATATATCTACTAGGGATCCTCAGCAGACTGCCACCAATCCTTTTGATTTGTGGCTTTTGTGTGGAGTAAATGTAAGTTGCATGGACTTGGGACCTGTCATTATGCTTGGAGGAGGAATTTATCAAAGAGGTAATTTTTCCCTAGGGTCTGCTACCAGATTGGATTTCTCTAGCAGTAGTGGCTCTGGTACTTGGAATTCTTTATTTCATTCTTACCGCAACAAGAACTTTTCAGCTTCGCCAGTATGTCTCTGGCCTCCTTTTCTGTGGATTGTAAGTAATGGGAGTGCATCCTTGGGTGAAGAAAAGTTAGTATGCACTCCGGGCACATGTTTTTATGCCCTATGCTGGAATGTCACAGCCTTTCCTGTGGCTGTGGTGACTAGATTGCCTCGATATGTACCAGTTCCTGTAGAGGCTCCTAATACCATGATGCTATTCAGGCTTAAAAGAGATTTTGGCATCACTGCAGCTATTGTTACTGCTATCACTGTTGCTGCTGTGGGAGCTACTGCCTCAGCTATTGCCTTGTCTAGTTCTATACAGACTGCCAATGCCCTGAATAACATCTCAGCCACTGTGGCACAGGCATTGGATACTCAGACATCTATGAATTCTCATCTCAAAGGAGGTCTTATGATAGTTAATCAATGCATAGATTTAATACAAGAACAGATTGATTCTCTTTGGCAACTAACACAATTGGGGTGTGAGTGGAAATTACAAGGTTTGTGTGTTACTTCCGTACAATATCAAAATTATACAAAAGCTGCTAATTTGTCTAGACAATTGTCAAAGTTCCTCTTACAGGATTGGTCGGCTGAATTTGAAAATTTGATGAGAGAGCTGAGAGCGACAATCATCCACATCAACTCCACTCGGGTGGATCTGAGCCTGGCTACTGGTTTGACTTCTTGGATACAGACGGCTATGGATCATCTTAAGGAGTGGGCGGGCGTAGGCTCTTTGGCGATACTGATGATACTAGCCTCTCTGGTTTGCCTATGGTGCATCTACAAAATGAGAACCACACAAAAGCGTAATGTAGCCATGATTATACAAGCCCTTGTCGCCATTGAGGCGGGCCAGTCCCCTCATGCATGGCTTGCTGCCGTGAAGTAAATCTTCACTAAGCATAGTCCCTGCCCACTGAGGTATTCGTTCCACGAATATCAGGGTCTGGCAAGTCAGTGACGGAGTTGACGGGTAAGTCTCGGCCACCTAAGACAGGGCAGTCCCGAGTGGGGAGGCTGACCCAGAGACGGGTAAGAGTTTGAGCACCGCCCTCCTACAGGCTCAGGCCCACCGTGAGATCCCCAGATAGAGGGATTACGAAGCCTTTCCAGGGACTTTTACCAACTTTAGAAAAAATAAAAAAGGAGGAACTGTAGAGAGCTGCGAAGTGCCGCGCCCTAAAGATGGCGCTGGTCTCCGCCTTCCACCAGCCCGACGGTGAGCGCTCTCTATGATAATAAGTTCATATTTGGCATAGACTGCTGATCTGGCTTGTTTCCACATACATGGGCCTCTAAGATAGCACCACTTGGCTTTACTTGACTGGCTGTTCATTTAGTATTTAGCCTGTGGGTTGGGTCTGCCCCATTATTCGGAAGACTGTTTTCAAGGGACCTGAATAAACTGCTGGAGAAGAGTTTTGTGAGTTGCGTCATTCCTTGCTGGTCAAGGGGGGACGCGACACCTCAGCATTTATTTAACCAATCAGTCAATTAAGTAACAGACAGCAAGCAGGACCAATTAACATTTAGAATGCTTAACACCACCCCATCACCAGAGCCATGGGATACCTGCTAAGAGGAGTTGCTAACAGGGAGTGCAATCAGCACAAGAGAAAGAAGTGTGTTATAATCAACAAAGCTGAAAGGAGTTGGAGATCTGAAGAGCACTTTGTCATCAGGACATGAAGATGCAGAGTTTGGAGTTTGCCCAGATTGTTTTTGGTCTTGCTTTGATCCAGTATTTCCTCACTATGAATGGTATTGTGTATCCTGTGCTATGATATGACATATAGAAGTATGTGATCTGCTTTTTTATTTTAATTTTAATTTTATAGGGGATTAATTTCAGAAGAGATTTTAGACTTTGAAACATTGTTGAGACTGTGACAGATTAAGAGGACTTTTGAAGTTGGACTAAATGCATTTTGTATTATGTTATGGCTATAAACCTATGGGGGCCAGGGAGTGGAATGTGGTGGTTTGAATAGGTATGGCCTCCATAAACTTATTTGTGTGAATTCTGGGCCCATAAGGAATGGCACAATTAGGAGGTGTGGTCTTGTTGGAGGAAGTGTGTCACTGTGGAGGTGGGCTTTGAGGTCTTATATACATGTTCAAGCTCTGCCCAGTGTAGAACACAGTCTCCTTCTGTTGCCTGCGGATCAAGAGGTAGAACTCTCTGCTCCTCCAGTACTATGTCTGCCGTGCTTCTCTCCATGATGATAAAGAGCTAAACCTCTGAACCATAAGCCAGTCCCAATTAAATGCTTTCTTTTATAAGAGTTGTCTTGGTGGTAGTGTCTCTTCTCAGCAATGAGACCCTAAGACAGAATTACAAATGAATCAGGGGCAGGTTCACTAAGATTTCCTTTCACATCTTTTATTTTCAGAGCTATAAAAATGTTCATTGTAGATGGGCATGGTGGTACATGCCTTTAATCTCAGAACTTGGGAGGCAAGGGCAGGCAGATCTCTGTGAGTTCTAGGATAGCCTTGTCTACAAAGAGTGTTCCAGGACAGCCAGGAGGGCTGTTACATAAAGAAACCCTGTCTCAAAAACAAAACAAAACAACCAAACCAACCAACCAAACAAACAAAACAAAAAAAGGTCATTGCAAGTTTTGGTGGTTAGGAACATGGCATTCTTTCCTATAGTAGGTGTTTTTGTTTTTAAGAAAAATGCTTGTGCTTAATACTTAAGGTCTAAATACAACATAAAGATTTTAGGTGGTTCTGCCTCTTTTTTAAATAAAGGACTTTTGTTTTCTGTTTTGTTTTGTTTTTTTGAGATAGGGTTTCTCTGTGTAGCTCCGCCTGTCCAGGACTCACTTTGGAGACCAGACTAACCTTGAACTCACAGAGATCTGCTTGCCTCTACCTTCCAAGTGCTGTGATTAAAGGCATGTGCCACTATGCCCAGCATGAAAGACTCTTTTGACCTACAGTAAACAAGACAGAAACTGGCCCTCAGAGTTATTTTGAAGCTGTAGCTGATATTTGAGAAAGGCACTCTCCCACTGTGGCATGTATCAGAATCAGAATCTCCGCGTGGGCCTGTGAAAGCTGACTGCTGGATATCAAATGGTGAGTTTGCCACTCAGTTGATGAAATAATTAAATTATTACCAGTATTTATATTATAGTTAATTGGTAATTATGAATAATCACACTGAGACATCTCATGGATTTTATCAAGCCTTAGCCTGGATTGAGCAGTCTAGCCTATCTAAACTGTCTAATAATTCTATTCCCCAAATAAAACCCCATATAATATACAAACATGCCCTGGTCTGTTATTCTCCACACTATGCCAATGTTCCAGGCCACATGGAGTTATGATTCTTCTTTCTAACCCATGGCATGTCTCCTCCTTCCTCCTCCTGGCTTCTTCTACCCATGATCCTCCCTGCTTCTAAAGGCCCACCAACCTTCCCCACCCCCATCTCTGTTTACCTCTCTTCTACCCAATCTAGGCTTAGGCATTTATTCAACCAGTTAACTCCAAATTAGGTAGAGCAAGGTTCACACAACAAAGGGTGACAAACAGATTCTTGGGCTAGTAATTAGCAACAAAATACCAGCAGCTTTCAGGTTACCCTAACACTCAGTAAGCAAGGCTTCCATTGCTATCATGTTGTTATGTGGAGTTTGTTGGCAGAACTGTACTTCCAGAATTGGTGTTCCAAAGCACAGTTCCCAATGGTCACTCTTTCCCTGTTTGAACCTCAACTGTTTTCAGGTATTAGTAGTACTGCTTTTGAGCTCTCAGTTACTTATTGCTGTGACCAAATGCCTCAGAAGAAATGAAAGGAAGGAGTTACTTTGGTTTGGTGGGATACAGACCATCATTGTGGGAAAGGTAGAATTAATGGCATCAGGAGCCTGGGGCTGAGACTCTTCACAGCTTGATGGACTAGGAAACAGAGTTAGAAAAGGCTAGAAAAGACATAGCAGCTATAAACCTCAAAGCCTGGCCCCAGGGGAGCTGAGGCCCCACCACTGACCCCTGTGATGCCTCCACTTGAGCTGTATATTTTGGTACCATTTTCTGCCTTCACTTTAGGTAATCCTTTTTCTATTATTTTGGAAACTTGACATGTTCTTTTCCTTTTGCCATTTGCTCCAGTTCCTGGAGTCATAATATGCTTTCATTCTAGGCCTTTAACTAGTTAGTGTCTTTCTCCTCCTCCGCTCTTCATTTGGAGGTACTCAGACACGTTCACTACTGCCAGTAATGCGTAGTAAAACTATGAGATTTGGAGTGGTTGGTTTAGGTGATTTCAATTCTAAAAGCTGTATTATATTTAATTCTAACAGTTTCAAGCTATAACAATAAAATGAAAATAGAGACAAACATACTAGAGTTGAGATTATTTATTTTTCAACTACTTACTCTTGCAGAGCCACACACAGTGGGTGCTTCAGCTTTGCATGCATTGGTAATCCTTCTCATTCCAGAGAGAGTATTGTATGTAGGGCAATGAATAGACACATCCTACATACATAGGACTCTTAGGACTGCGGTTCTTCATGTTGCTTTAGACAATTACTGATGACATTATTGGGAAATATTATATTGATTGTCTCATAGGATATAAGATCCTCTTGAACTGTTTTTTTTCCCCAAAATAGAAAGAAAATATTCTGGTTGGGAAGCAGAACAAAGATATGCATAAAAAATTTATTGATTAAAAAAACCCAATTATATCATGTGTTCAAGTAAATAAAGAAGCCTCAAAAGAAGTTACAAAATAAATAAGGTGGACATAATGTCTGTCCCTTTAAAAGGACACTGAAGAGGAGAGAGGATGAATCAAAACCCACCTCTGCAGAACTGAAAATTGAGGTGATTCTCCAGAACTCAGCGTGCAGGGGAGATGGGAGCCGAGAGGTATCACTACTAATCAAACAAGCATCCAGCCACAACCAAGTCTGGCTAGCTCAGTGGTTCTTCTACTAGAGGAGGTGGCTCGGCCATTATAAGAGACAGACTGTGACCTAGGTCTATGCTGTCAAGTATACGTGGTCTGTGTCTTCCAGGGTATGGTCTGTCTGACTGCCTCTCTTATATACACCAGTTGCCCCAGGATTATCTCTTCAAGACAATCCTATCTGTATAAAACTGTTTGACCATCTGTAGGGAAGGCAAATATGTTTTTACCAACCCAAACTGCCCTAGAACTTCATAAAGAGAAATGAATATAGTTAGATCATCTGGGGGTGGAGAAACAAATACTGAAGTTAATCTGACAGCTGATTACAGTGCAAAGATTTCTGGTAACTGGGTTGATCATACCAGAAAAAATGCTGAAGCTTTGCTGCTTAGAACATGTGTAGCCTACTGTTTACCTCACTCCTGACCCCTTCATAGGAAGGGAGAGGGAAAGGTGGGAAGGAGAAACAACATAGCTTTGACCTAATCCCTGCTGTTTGTGGTTGTTTGTTATGAGTATATGTTCGCGGTCCTTTGGGGCTAACGGTGAGTTATGCTTTTAAAGAGAATAAATATTGATAAGCAAAGATGGCTTGTATAGTAAGTTCCCAACTTCACTAAAAGTATTACATCATAATCTTCTTGATTTGTGCAAGTTCTCATTACATAGAGGTGCCAGAGCAAATATATGGTCAGATACATTTGAATTTCAAATAATTAAGAAACGGAGTTTATGTTTCCAGCGTCACCTAGAACATACTTATTCTAAAAATGTATCCATTCCCTTTTTAGATTCAGTTGTATGTGGGCAACCTTTCCTGAAGGAAAGAACATAGTCGTGCCTGCTATATCTATCTGAATGCTGCTTCTTATCCCAGGGGGACTTTCACCTCTCTCCCGCCAGCCAGGACCTCCTCTTGTTCCCAAACACCAGTATCACTGCTCCCAAGTGAGAACTTGGCTTCTCACTGCTAGATTCACTGAGAAAAGGAGAATAGCCCAGCAAGCATACCTCAAATTCCCGAATCTATGTCCCCACCTCTCTTGCTGTGTCTATTTTCTTAGCCTCTTGTTCCTGTTGAAGTATTTTCCCAGCTCCCAGGAAAGTTTGCTGGCATGTCCTCTAGTCCCTGTCTCCACTTCTCATTGGCTATTGTTTTTTTCTTTGGCATCTTGATTGCCTTGGAACAATTAAGACACTTTGATGTTTAATCAAAGGCTCCTCTCTCCCTGACGGTCAAGCTCTTTGATAATGAGTTTGTAATGGTGGGGTCCTAAACCTGACTAATCATTAACATTTTTCCTTTTGATTTTTTTTTAAATCTCCAACACAGGGTCTCACTATGTACCCCTGGCTGGTCTGAACTCCTGAGTGCTGGGTCACCACACCTGGTTTGGTTATGAGAATTTTTATTTAAACTTTTGCTTTTGAGACCCCTCCTCAGACACACCACAACCCCAGGCTGGCCTCTGCTACACTGAACCGCTTCCATACTCAATGCCTCCCTAGGCTTGCTGTCTGTCTTTGCCTCTGATTGTCCACAGCGATAAAGTTGCTCTCTCTAGCTGCTGTTTGGGTCTCCACTCTCCTCTAGTGCTACACAAGTCTCAG
This sequence comes from Lophiomys imhausi, assembly GCA_907164525.1. Classification (NCBI taxonomy): domain Eukaryota; kingdom Metazoa; phylum Chordata; class Mammalia; order Rodentia; family Muridae; genus Lophiomys; species Lophiomys imhausi. Next base: position 587,645 of record CAJQZJ010033916.1, read on the forward strand.
ACAGACTGTCGTAAATTCATATTTTAGAGGTATTAAATGAATCTCCTTGCTTTCAGGACAAAATCCAAAACTTTAGCATGCCAAACAGAGCTCTTAAGTATGTGGCCTCTACTAACCATGCAGCCAATTCATTTATTGCTCTTCAACGGAAGAAGGCTTGCCACCTGTAATTCTTCCAGGCACTGTTCATTCTTGCTTTCTGGGTTTTATTTGTACAGCTCTGAGGCTTTGCTGCTTAGAACACGTGTAGCGTACTGTTTACCTCACTCCTGACCCCTTCATAGGAAGGGATTTCAGTGATACACTTTTGTCCTAGTTGTTGATACCGATTCCTTAAAGGCAGAGGGGGGATCAGATTCATTTTTGTGATCCTTACAGTATTCCACAGGGCCAGAATAGATTGTTATAGATTCTCCCTTTCTTTTTTAGTTGAAAATAATTTTTTCATACAATATATTAAGATCATGCTTTCTCCTACCCCAACTCCTCTCAGACACTCCCCACCTTCACACCCAGCCACCCTTCTACACCTTCTTTCTTTCTCTCTCTCTTTAGGAAAAAAACATAGGCAAACAAAAAAGCAAAAATACTAGAAGAAACCAAAAACATCAAAAGAAAGAAAGAAAGAGCACAAGACACATACATATACTATAAAAACACAAAAGTGGATATCCTAATATACAATAAAAAATGCCCAAAAGTGTACAGAGATACCATTGAAGTTCATTTTGTGTCTGTATAAGTCACTGAATTATTGAAATAAGAATATTTTTAAGTCAACAGAGTATGTCCTGGAAAGAAGTATTAGAATGCAAATTAACATTTCAAAGGGTCACTTTTAAGTTTAATAGTCTAAGTTTCAACTTTTTTCTCCCCTCTGAGACAGAGTTTCTCTGTGTAGCCCTGCCTGACCTGGAACTTATTCTGTTGATCAGCCTAGCTTCTATCTCAGCAATTTACCGCCTGGGATTAAAGGTGAGTGCCACCATGCCTGGCTCAACTGTATTTTGAAGAGTGAACCAAATTTCAGAGTTCATACAGTTCATTTTACAAATGTCTGGTGATGCTGGGCATGGTGGAGCACGCCTTTACACCCAGCACTCGGGGGAGGCAGAGGCAGGTGGATCTCTGTGAGTTCAAGGATAGCCTGGTCTATCTACAGAGTGAATACAGGACAGTCAAGGATAAACAGAGAAACACTGTCCTGAAAAACCTAAAACAAAACAAAACAAAACAAAAAACAAATGTCTGGTGATTAAAAAATTAAAATATAAAACATGACTCAAATTTGTGTACAGACTCTGTCAAAACCAGCTGATTCTATATTCGGTGGCTTCTTGTGTTGTTTTCTTTTGCTTTTGTTTGGTTCTAGACCTTGACTTTCTGGACTTCCCTTGTCCTCCCAGAAACAGCTACTGAGTTTCCTGATACATCTTGTAAATGTAATCCGATAGTCTCAACTCCAGGGCTAGTATGTCCTGTCTGTTCATGCTTGTTTTTGAACTTCTGTGCAAAGTAGGTAAAAAGTTTCAGAATCCATTGTTACCCCTTACTTTTTTTTTTTTTTTTTGAGACAGGGTTTCTCTGTGTAGTCCTGGCTGCCCTATACTGACTTTGTAGACCAGGCTGGCCTTGAAGTGGACTGGGATTAAAGGTGTGCACCACCACACCCAGCTCACTTACTTATTTTTTTTTACTATGAATAGAGTGTTTTAATTGAGTGAATCAGCTTATTCCTCCCCATCTCTGCTGGCATTATCATTGACCTTTTATGTTTTATAATCATTTTAACTATTAGTCATCTTCCCCACATGAACTAGATGATAAAAGTCTCCCTGTAGCAATGAAGCGAGAACTTCGCTCTTCCAGGTATGCTGGGATCAGTTGTATGTTCATGTTGGATTCTCAAACTACTGCACTAAATCCTTTCCAACCTATTTTCTGTTGCTCGGTAAACATATTTGCTTTCTGCTGCAAATAGGATAAAGGTAACTTTGTCTTTAATTTGTTGTAGTATTATAGCAAAATATACATAACATAATTTACCATGTTAACCATTTTAAGTGTAGAGTTGTAAGACAGAATATTCAAATGGTTGTAGAAGCATCATCTGTCCTTCTCCAGAGTGCTTCTTCTTGCAAAACTGAAGGTCTGTTCCATCATATGGTAAATCCCTCCCACAATTCCTTGTAAAGCCTGGCGACCTTCATCCTACTCTGTTTCTATGATTTTGATTATTCTACTTCATGCAAATGGAATGTATCATATTTGTTTTTGTGATTAGCTGAGTTCTCTCAGTGTTTACACACATTGTAACAGAATTTTTCTGTGACAATTTCTCACTTTTATAGGTGGCATAATATCCTATCATATACATATAATTCATATATATGTGTGTGTATATATAAACATCTGCATTAATATATTTGAATTATGTTGCATTGAATATAGGACTACAAATATTCTTTTGGGTTCTTTCAATTATATTTGGCATATACCCAGAAATGCAGCTAGTGGATCACAGAACAATTCTATTTTTAATTTCTGAAACAATGTTTACTGTCCTCTGCAGTAGCAGTATACTGTCTAGTCTCAGCAGCAGGTGCATAAGGTCCAATTTTTCCAAATCCTTGTTAACATTTCTTTCTTTTTTTTTCTGAGACAGGGTTTCTCTGTGTATCTCTTGCCATCCTGAAACTCCCTCTGTAGACCAGGCTGGCCTTGAACTCACAGAGATCCGCCTGCCTCTGTCACTCCCCATCCCCCCACCCCCCATCCCCCCACCCCCGTGCTGGGATTAAAGGGGTGTGCCAACATGCCCTGCTTGTTAACATTTCTTAATTTTTCCTTTTTTTTTGAGACAGAGTTTCTCTGTGTATCCATGGCTATCCTGGACTAGCTTTGTACACCAGGCTAGCCTTGAACTCACAGAGATCTGATGGGGTGATGTTATGCATTCCAAATGTTAATTAATTGGTCCTGCTTGCTGTAATTCAAGTAATGCTGTGTTACCTTGCTTATCTCTGATTGGATGAATAAAGGCTGAGGCCTGAGATTGGGGAAAGACAGAGGTAGGCGGGACTAAAGAACAAGCTTCAGAAACAGAGAGGTCCATGGGTAGAAGCAGCCTCCAAGACAAGCAGAAAGAGCAGGACGGAGGACACATGCCATGGGTTAGAGATAAGGACATCATTCCACGTGGCCTGGAACATTGGCCTACCTTGGAGAACAGCAGTCCAAGGGATGTATGTATATATGGGGTCATATTTGGGGAATAAAATTATGAGCTAGTTTAGATGGGCTAAGATTGCACAAATCAGGTGAAAGCTTGTTAAAATCCTTCAGGTGTCTCTGTGTGCTCATTATAATGGCAGATTAAGGATTAACACTACCTACCAATAGATATAATACAAATACTAGTAAATTATTTTATCTTATTTTATTTTTTTTTTTTGGTTTTTCGAGACAGGGTTTTTCTGTGTAGCCCTGGCTGTCCTAGACTCACTTTGTAGACCAGGCTGGCCTCGAACTCAGGGATCCACCTGCCTCTGCCTCCCAAGTGCTGGGATTAAAGACGTGTGCCACCACGCCCGGCTCAATACTAGTAAATAATTTAACTAATTTCTACAGAGATCCCTCTGCCTCTGCTCCCGAGTGCTAAGATTGAAAGCGTGTGCCACTATGTCTGGCCGCCCCCCTTTTTTAATCTTATTTTTATGGTAGCCATACTAATGAGTATCTTTATTTATATTGTTTTTTCATTATAACTATTCAACTTATCATTTAAAGCTATACAAATACTATTCTTTCTAGTAATGGTTTTTGAGTTTTAAAGGGTTTTTGAGGTGGGTTGTTAGCTAAGAATACACAAAACATACTGATCTTTCCTTTTCTGATTATTAATCTATGGCAGCGATTCTCTGGTTCATCTGTGGGATATGACCCCTTTCATTTTTACATTATTGTAATTGATATTACATAATCAATTTATATTGATTCATAACAGTGTCAAAATTACAATTATGAAGTAACAACAAAAAATTTTCTGGGTGGGGTTCACCAGAATATGAAGAACTACATTAAAGGGTGGCAGCATTAGGAAGGTTGAAAACTGCTGCTTTATGGTGTTTCTCACAGCAGTCAATCAATGACCTTAAATGGACAACTTTCACATTTTCTGGTGTTAGAGACAGAACTAACTGGTTTGTTTGTTTTGAAAAGGCACACTTAATTACCATATACATAATAGTAAGAGCTTCTGTTAGGTCTTCATTTTTTAAGCTATGATAACAGATGTTCTTATAGTTTTGAAAAAGAGTTCTTACAATGATACATAATGTCTTTGTTCAGGGTACTCTAGTAAGTCCTATAGAGTAGGTGATATAAACAACAGAAGTATTTTTCTCACAGTGTCAAAGGCTGGAAACTCTGGCATGGTTTGTATTCTGATTAGGGCATTCTTCATTAACACTGTTTTTCAGTAAAGATTTATTTCCCTCAGGAAAACAAAAAAAATAAATAAAATTATAAGATTATTGCATAAATGAAAAATTGAGGATTATATTCAATTATATTGCTTGACTTCAAATTACTGAAATTTAAACTGAAAATGCATTATGGATACATTATCTGTAAATAGTTAAATAAGAGGCTAGGAAGACCACTCAGTAGGTAAAGAAAGTATTTACCATGAGTTAAGGAGTTGGGATACCCAGGATTCATGTAAATGTGGGGAGAAAGGAGAGGCCCAGTCATAACTTCAGTCTCAGCATGGAGAAAGGGCGTCTCTGAGCAAGGTGGTGTGAGAGTCTAGTTGTCACCAAGCTCTGGGGTTTGAAGGTGAGACATGCCACAAAGGATCACATGGAAAAGTAATCAAGGAAGATTCCCAGACTTCACAAATAGTATACACATGTGCCAACACACACACAAGTTAGCACCCACAAATGTGATCGTGTACCCACATATGCACTCACACCATACTCACATGTATTATATATTCATATTGAATATCTATATCTAGATATCATGTAGACAGGCAGGCAGACAGACAGACAGACAGACAAATATCTCAATCTGCCAAGGATGCCCTAACAAAATGCCACAGACTGGGTATCTTAAGCAACAAGAAACTATTTTTTCATGGTTCTGTAGGCTAGAAGTGCAAGCAACAGGGATCAGCGTTGGTGTTTGCTGTAGCCTCTCTTCTGACTTGTGGTGGCTAACTCTTTTCTGTATCTTAATGCGACTTTTCTTCTGTGCAGAGTATATCCAGAGATCTCTGGTTTCTCTTCCTCTTCTCATAAAAGACACTAAGTTTATGAGATTAGGACTCTACCTATGATCTCATCTAACATCAATGCTCTCCATTAAAGATACTATCTTCAAATAAAGTTGTATGGCAGTTATGGCTTCAGCATGTGGAGGGCCACAATTCAGACCCAAGCAATAATGCTATAGATTTTAAATGTGATTACTTCTTATATTTATCTTATCTTAACATTTCAGTCCTTAGAATGCCATACCTATGTTTTAAGTTGATAATTAAAGGGACATCATTGCAGGTATTTTAAATAGATAATTATATTTAACTCTTATAGCAGCCTTATAGCAGCTAAGAATTGTGTACTTTCAGTTAGAAACCTGAATAGAGAAAGCAACTTCTCAATATCCTGCTATCATCTGGTCTTGGGAGGTCTGGGATTTGAACCAATACAATTGTACAAATCTATTCTTAATTACCTTGCTATTACTACCTCTCTTGAAATCATCTGCTTGCAGAAGAATTAAAAAGAAATTATTAATTTCTAAAGCATGCTTACAAAATTTCTCATCACTTTAGAAAAATCTATGTAGGATATTGCTTTACAATGTTAAGTGAAAAAAAGAGAGAGAAATAATATAAAATTGAAAAATAAACAGACATGGTGGCTCATACTTTTAATCCCAGCACTCAGGAGTGAGGCTGAGGAAGTAGGATTGTTGAGAGTTAGAGGCAAGATTAGGCTACACAAACAAAATAGAAAATTATAAGACTTAGTCTTCTCCAAAAGCTATGCTTGCAAAGAAAAACATTGGAAATTTAATGTTTTTAAAAAGTTTTTCAAGACAGGGTTTCTCTGTGTAATAGCTCACAGAGATCTGTCTGCCTCTGCCTCCTGAGTGCTGGGATTATTAAAGGCATGCACCACCATGCCTGGCCCAGAAATTTAATTTCTTTGTTCATAACATGTTTATTACAAAACTCTAGCTATTATAATTACAAAACATATTTAAAAGTTCTTTATGGCTTATATTAATATTTTACAAGAGGCAACTTTTAAATTTTTTTATAAAATCCACTCAAAATATTTTCTAGGTGACTGAGGAAGATGGCTCAACCGGTAAGGTGCTCTCTGCACAAGCAGCTGAGTTCTAGTCTAGAATAAGATTGATATGAAGTTGGGGTGTGATGTATGCATGTGTAACCCTAGTGCTATGGGGGGGGGGCTGATGGAAAGTCGAGGGGAGGCAGAGACAGACAGATCCTGTAACACCTTTGCCAGCTAGTATAGCT
>CAJQZJ010033916.1:594210-635238 GCA_907164525.1 Lophiomys imhausi
ACACACACACACACACACACACACACACACACACACACACACACACACTAATTTAAAAATTTCTTCTGAAAAGTTTGGTCAATGCTCATCCTGGGCATTAGTTTATCTTCAGTTGATTTTGAAGATGTTTTTCTATATAAGTTACTAAGGCCATATTCCTTAAAGCTATGATTTTATTTGTCTGATAAACAAAACTGATGCTGCTTAAAACCTGACTTTTGAATTGACATTTCAACCTCTTTGAGGTTGGCAAAAAGATTAAGGGCAGAAGAAAAAGTACATGGTTTACAAATTATCCTTGTCTCCCTTCATTGATTTTAGTATACTGTATAAGCTAAAAGTATCTTGGGGATAAGCCATATATATTTGACCTAAGATGACTTTTCATAAAGTTGTATATATATATATATATATATATATATATATATATTGTACATCCATCTGGATATCTTTTGAGAAATGTGGTGCAAATTCTTCAATGGTCTGCTATTAAAAACTACGTCTAGCTGCCAGTTTTGAGATACCCAACATTTGACAGGCTCTAGACATACGGCATATTTTGTTTTCTTATTAAATATTCCCTCTACTACAGTGAGAATCATTTTTTATTTTTAGTGAGAAAATTAAGGTATAAAGACAATGTTCAACTTAGCTAAGGTCAGCTGAGCTCTAGTGACATAGTCAGCTTTAAAATTCAGTTTGTCACTGCCCCTAGAGGCATTGCAGATGAGGCTGCTATGTCCCATGTGTATCAGTAGGTGGCAGAGAGTAGAGGGGCAATATCTACATTCAGTGTTCTGACCTAAGAACATCTGAATGAATAGTAGCCTAATATTCCTGGAAAAAAAGGATACCAAGCTGGATACCAACACAACCTTGGTGCCATGGGGTAGCCTGTGATAACTACCAGACCAGTACCAGGCAAGCACCAGATGGGCTCCCAGGACAGGAAACAAACCAGAAACTAGAAGAACTCTGCCTGGCCCTGGATGTGGGGTTGTGGAGACCCAACCCTGGGTTGAGATCTGGCCCAGATGAGGTCACAAGAGCAAGAAAGCTGTCCCTGCCCCTCACATGCTGCAGCATTCTAGAGAGCAGGCCCTGCACCTTTCCATAGTAGAACTGGCCCTGCAAGGGGGGTTGCAGGTCCAGAACTAGGGTTTTGAGTTAGCCCACCCCAACATCTACCCCATGGATGAACTAACTGTTGGAGTGCAAGAAGAGGTCAGTTCCACAACCCAGGACTGCAGGATCTTCATGACACATGACAGTTACAGCATATCTGAGAGGTGTTCCAGTGAGGTTCCAGTATTGACAAAGTAGAAGAAACCAGAGGCCTTGTACCAGACCAAGGAGTCGTTTTAATGAACATTTGCAAGCAAAATGTGTGGTCAAAGGGGAATATTGTGGGACACACTGAGACACATTGCAGCTTCCACAATGAGATTTTATTTTTTATGCTAGGACAGATTGCAAGGGTGGAGGGTGGGTCTGAGGGGAGGTGGGAGATGAGAGGGAACAGGGTGCATGATGTGAAATTCACATAATAAAATTTTTTCAATAAAAAAGATTGACTGTAAGTTAGAGATAAGATTTGGTGGTTAACTTTTACAGTTACCTAGTCTCAGGAATAATTGCTGAGAAAATAACTATTTTTATGGCAAAAACAATATACTTGAAAGTATTATGCTAAAAAAAATTCAGTTTGCCTTGGGCTATAGTAGCAGAGATTCATTTAAAAATATCTCATGGAAACAGCCCAATATGTCTATTAAAACAATCATATAAATAAGTATTAGTTTATTATACAACAGAATATTATTTAGCTAAATAAACAGTCCTAACATGCTGTAACATGGATGAAATTCTGACATCAAAAAGAATATAATTTGAGACATTTTTTGCATTTGTGTGTGTGTGTGCGCGCGCATGTGCATGTGTGTGTGAGAGAGAACACAGCATTAGTTCTCTCCATCCATCATGTTGGTTCTGGCCATGGAACTTAGGGCATCAGGCTTGCTAGCAGGTGCTGTTATCCCATGAGCCATCTCACCCGCACAACATGGGTGAATTTTGAAGACTAATTTCACAAAGATGAAGTACTTTTATCAGTCAGAATGATAGAAGCAGAAAGCAGAAAGGTGACCAAGTCCCAGAGACAAGGAGGAGAACGCAACAGACAGTAGGTGTTCAGTAGGCGCAGGTACAGTATGTGATGCTGAAAGTTCTGGTTCTGAATGATGGTGGTTGTGGAAAAGGCAAATGTGCCTAACGCCAGTGAGCTGCACTTTTAAAATGGTTAACATGGCAAATTCCCTATTATGTTTATTTTACCATAATAACAAAGTGACTTTTGAAGAGCCCAGTTGCATTTTAGCTCATTATAGAACCAATATTTAGTTGAGGATCCTAAGAGAACCTATTTACAATAATAATAGGTAAAAATGGAAAGGAGATGACATTTAAGTTGTCAGACCCCATTTACAGTTAGGGGAAATTCAAGAACTAGTAAAGGCTTCTTAAACAGCACTCATTTCTGTTATGTCTTAAAATATTTTTGTTGAGAATCAAAATGAGCGTTACATGAAATAGTATTTTATCATCACCTCAGCATTGTGATTGAATAGGAACATCAATCAATTAGAGTTGATAAAGTAATAAGGGTGGACGACTCTTAGGACCATAGTAACTTCTGAGAGAGGACACATCCCGTTCCCATGAAAGCAGAGAGGGGAATAAAGCCTGATGAAAACCCACGAAGAAGAAAGGCAAGCAGACAAAACAGCTCTAAGAGGAACTTCAGAAGCAACCGAGTCTGATGCTCACAGAGACAAATGGATACACGTTCATTCCTGAAACCAAAGTTTGTGTAACAAAGGGAAACAAAAATCTTCACATAGGCCATTGACCGATGGACACTTCTGTATGATTTAAAGCTCCTGTCTCTGTTTTATACGATGATTTCCCTCTTACATCATTGAATGGGCACTGTCCTGGCTGATTTTTATGTTAATTTGACACAAGCTAGGACCATTTGGAAAACAGAATCTCAATGGAGAGAATGCCTTTATAGGATTTGCCTGTGGGGCTGGAGAGGCTCCTAAGAGGTTAAGAGCACTGATTGCTCTTCTAGAGGTCCTGAGTTCAATTCCTAGCAACAACATGGTGGCTCATAACCATCTGTAATGAGATCTGGTTCCCCTTCTGCCCAGCAGGCATACATGTAGACAGAACACTGTATACATAATAAATAAATAAATGTAAAGAAAAAAAGATTTACCTATACTGCATTCTCTCAATTGATGATTGATGTGGGAGGGTCAAGCACACTGTGGGCAGTGCCATCCCTATGCAGGTGGTCCTGGATGGTAATGCGAAAGCAGGTTGAGCAAGCCATGAGGACCAAACTAGAAAGCGGCACCCTCCATGACCTCTGCATCAGTTCCTGTCTCCAGGTTCCTGTCCTGCTTGAGTTTCTGCACTGACTTCCTCAGTGATGGACTGTTATCTAGAAGAGTATGAAATAAACTTTCTTCCTCCCCAAGATGCTTTTGGTCATGGAGTTTTATCATAGAACTCTAATTAATGCAATATTCTAGAGAAAAGTGTCTTTAAATGCAGAAAAAGAAAAAAAAATCAACCACGTGTCCATCTCTTGAAGCTTGCCTCCTAAGACCAAGAAGAATGAAAATGGAATCTAGGTCTATTGCTAACTCCACAGTTATATCTAGCAAAGGACCCATTTTTAAATGGTGGCAAATTCAACAGTAAAAAAAGGCCAATGTTGGCTGGGCGTGGTGGTGCACACCTTTAATCCCAGCATTCCGGAAAAAAAAAAAAAAGGCCAATGTTATAGAAAGTAGACAAATGAGTGGTTTAGGTAAGATGATCAAGATGCATCTAAATGAGTTAAAACTTATTATCATTAAGAGAAGCAAGACTCATAAAAATGACTAAAATTAAATTTAATAAATTTACCTTGTGTATATCTGTGGCTTTCTTGCATGTCTGCTGCACACAGAGACAAGAAGAGGGTGTTAGGGCCCCTGGAGCTGGAGTTCCAGATGGCTGAGAGCCACCACGTGGGTGCTGGGAATTGAACTGAGGTCTGGAAGAGTGGCTGGAACTACGGAGCCATCTCTCCAGCCCCAGAATGGTTAAAATTTAAGAAAAAAAAAAAAGGCAAAACCAAATGTTTGGAAGGCTGTGGGTCTATTTTAATTTCTATACACTGATTAGGAGAGAAAAAAATCTTATAGTCATTTTGGAAAACCATGTGCAGCATCAGCTAAAGCTGAAACACACACACACACACACATAACACACATATATTTATATAAACAATTTATTATATACATACTTATAATCTAGCATATGCACTTGAAGGGACATACATTTTAAACATGAATGCATCTATTCACCAAAACATGTATGAGAACATTTTTATTAATATAGTTCACAATGTGTCTCTTAGAATTTTATTTTTGTATCTCCTATATTCCTGTGTTGAAAGTTCTGGCTTAAGAACTTGAATTTATCAGATATAGTACTGCTGTATATAGACAGCTGTTGTGAAGATGAAGTCTGACAGCACTTTGGATGGCACTGGAGACCTTGTAGAATGAATGTACCTTCTTGGTACACACAGGCACACAGAAAATACCATGAGTAGAGGAAGACTAAATGAATGATACATCTACAGACCACTGAACACAGAAGATTGCAAGCCAACCAGCAGAAACTGTCGGGAGGCATGGCATGGAACTAATTCTTTCTCATGGATATCAGAAGGAACTAACCCTATTGAAACCCTGACTTTGAACTTCTAACTTGCAGAATTATGAAAGTATATATTGCAGTTTCTTAAACACACAGTTTATAGTACTTTTTGTGGTAGTACCAGGAAAATAATATAAGCCATGGTTACTCAGTAAAACATGTAATAAACAAATGGTATATTCACCAGTAGATATACATTGACAAAACAGATATTCTACTACATTTAACAATATGAATAAATCTGAACAATATAAGACTAAACAAATGAAACTGGGTAAATTTAATGTAAAATTAAAAAAAGTTAAAACCAATTTTTAGTGCTATACAAGTCAAAATAATTGTTATTTTCACAAGGGAAAAGATAGAAAACAAGTCACTGTGGTATTTTGGGTGCTCTGGAAATAATTCTATGTCTTTAATTCAGATTCTGGCAACACAAGATTAGGTACTTTAGAAAAATCATCAAGGTATAGACTTATCAGTTGTATACTTGTGATTATATTGAAATAAAATACCATTAAAGTAAAACTATGATTTGTTACATTCTTCTTCTCTGAGTTGCTTGTATCTTTTAATAAACTTCTTCAAGCTATAAGTTTTCTGCTATGTGAAAAGCTAGCAACAATACAGCTTACTCCATATGTTTGTTCTGAGACTATAGTGAGACAATATGCATGAAACATTCAGCAGAACTTCTAGCAACAATCAGTAAACATGCATTATCACCATTATTATGACTAATATACCGCATCATAATTTTTCTGCTGGGTAAACAACTTCACACATCATATCCACGGTTATAGTGAGGTCTATTGCATTATGATGACTTGATATGTAGAATATAAGCCCAGTCATACTAGAAAAACATGTGATAAAGCTGGAAGACATAACTCACTTCAGTGTTATATAGAGATAATACTTATTACAAAAGTTAAGAGCAAATATTTTAAAGCTTTTGTCCCCTTCCCCCAACAGCCACTGGAACATTAATGATAGGAAAGGGGCCTCTTGAAATACTAGTCCTTCATATTTGGATGGTTACAGTTTACAATAATCTTCACAATAATCTGAGAGATGGATAGAGAAGGAATTATTATGATTTAAAGATGAGCAAACCAGCTCAGCAGGTTGATCTACCCAGGGCAATTCTAAGACATGACAAAGCAGAGACCAAGGCCATTACAGAATTGGTTGGCTAATTCAGGAAGTGAAGGAAGGTGGGGAGAGTTTAAAGTGAGTAAGAGAGTGTTTTATTGAGCAATAATGTCCAATGAACTTTCCTGTGATGTAAGTGTTCTGTATCTATGGTGATCAGTATGATAGCCACCAGGCCTACCTGTGGCAACTGAATATTTGAAATGTGTCTTGGGTGAGTAAGGAAAACTGTTTGTAGTATTGCTTAGTTTATATGTAAATGACCATATGTGACTAGGGCCTGTCATATTGGACAGTGTAGCTGTATTGTCTTAGGAAACATGCCAAAATAGCTATGGTCATAGAGTGGAGGCTAGTCAAGAGAGACAGAATTCTATTTACTCTACCTCCACATTTAGGTTTTCTTACATCCTCAACTCTATGCAAATGAAAAGGATTGTTTGACTTTCAAGCCTGAATATGTGCAACTGATGTTACCTACTATATTTGAAAAAAATGATTTATGGGGGACATATTTTATTGAATTTCTTATGTGTTCCAAAGCAGAAACCTGAAGAGAATTCATGTCAATTTAGACATTTCTTTTTCTTTTTCTTTTTATGGGAATGCATTTACCTGTTTTATCTCTTCTAAAAAAATTTGACAGAGTTCATGACTGCTGGAATTCTACCTTATTGAATTACAATGGTAGTAGTGTTTTTGAGGGCTATTTCTAGTTGGATGAGGTGGGAAATTCCAAAAGTATTTTTTTTTCAAATTTTCAACAGTTAAGCAAAGCTAGAAGAGAAGTGTTGTTGATTGCAGATATAGCCTAAGTATCTGAACTTACCGCTCTAAGCTTCAGTGTGTGTGTGTGTGTGTGTGTGTGTGTGTGTGTGTGTGTGTGCGCACACATGCGTAACTTTACAGAGACACAGAGTATATATGTGCATGTTTAGAATAATATGTGGCATGAAGCAGAGGACAACATGGGTGTTATTCCCCACTGTCTAATTTGTAGTTGCTTTAGGGCAGGGTCCCTCACTGACCTGGAGACCCCCAAACAGACCTGGCTGGTTGGCCACTGAGCTCCAGGAATCCCCCTGCCTCTGTCTCCCCACTGCTTCAGTTTCAAGCATGTGCCACTATGCCTGACTTTTAAACTTGGGATCTGGTGATCAAACACTACAGACTGAGGTGTCTCCCCAGCACCCAGAGCCTGTTTTTCTTTCCTTAAAATGAAAGTGTTGGCTTGGGTGATCTTGTAGTTTTGAGTGGTAAGAGCACAAAAGCAGGACTTTTATGACTGTTTTCTAGACTGTTGGAACCCAACAGTCAAGTGTAGTTGTTATTCATAATATCTGCTCCATTCGAACTAACAAAAACTTTGATTTTCTACTATATATGCTGAATATGTATGTGCACATATGCATCTGGATTATTTGTGTTTGTTTTTAAGAGTACCTGAGAAAGAAAGGTAAAACTTGATGTCTTTGATTTAGAGGAACTTTCTGTCAAAATTTATTTGATTGTTTGTTTGTTTTGAGAAAGGGTTTCATTATGTAGCTCTGGCTGGCCTGGAATTTGCTAAGTGGACCAGGCTGGCCTTGAACTCTCAGAGATCTGCCTCTTCTCCTTAAGAGATGGTTTACAGGTGTGAGCCATCATGACCGCCTTGGCAGATCTTAGCTACCAAAGTTTATAGGTAAGGAAACTTTACATATTAGTGACAAACGGAAGTGAGATATCAAAGGAACTTCCTTTTGTTTCCTATGTTTACTTTCTTTGGCTCTGTGAGCCCACCAGCCTTTTTTCTACTGCAAAGTTTAGGACAGGAAATAGGTTTGGGTTGCTTCTAGTTTTTGAAAAAGCAGCATTTGGGAAGCCATTTGGCCTGATTATTATCTTTATTTATCCTTTTGGATGCTAGATGTCTTTTATTCTCAGTACTGAAAATAAGGAGGCCTCATATGTGACGTTATTGTTGATGTGTGGCACTGTTGGTGGTGAAGCAGTGACTTGCCATCTGACTATGCTTAACAAAAGGCACACAGATCCACTGTGGAGGAAAGAGAAGCCAATGCTCACTAACATGTTGACAAGGGCTGAGCTGCAGGAAATATCTTTTCTCCTAGGATTTTCCACCACCACACACACGTTTTTCTTACACGGAGATCACTTAACCAGTTTACAGAAATCTGTCACAATAGGCAATAAAGCCCAGGGTCACACCTGCTTTCTTACAATGATATTGACATGCAGCAAAAGAGGGAGAGATAGATAGATAGATAGATAGATAAAGTAATCACATGTAATCACATAAAGCTCTCTGCTTTAGTATAGTCAAAGAACAAAAAGTACTCAGGGAACAGTAGAGATTATTTTAGTAACTATGTGTTGTTTAAATTCAAGTTTAACTCTCTAATGCAAAATGTCTATTTGTCTACATTTGTTGTCCATGACCAAACAATGAGAATAAAAGAAAATAGTAACTATATTGTCAGGATTGAAATACAGCTAATCATACTGCTGATCTCTCTGAATTGTTGCCTAGTGATGTCTTCATACATAACTACACCTAAGTGCTTTATATAACATTGATCTGAGAGGAGACAAATATAAAGAAATATTTTAATCTATAAGCAACTTCATTGTACCTTTTTTTTTATTTCTCTTCTTTCTCTTCATGCTTTATCTTTATTCTACAGAAGCTACTTTATCTTATTTTTAAGTAAACCTGTGATACCAGTTCAGCACGTCAACATGGCTAGGGTGCAGTCTGACTCCTCAGTCAAAAGTAGCAGTGCTGTGATGGCATTTTAAAGTAAATTGACTTTTATAGTCAGTTGACTTTAGGAAGGTTATCCTCCAGAATCTTGAATGGGCCTGATTTGATCACTTAAGTGTATTTAAAAGCAGAACTTGGTTTCCCTAAGAAGATTTTTCTGCTTAAGACCAAACCTTTAGCTCCTCCCAGAGAAGATCTTCAGTAGCCTAGCCAGTGCCCACAGCTGCATGAACTAATCTATAAAAACAAAACAAAACAAAACAAACACAATCCCCTCAAAACAAACAAAGCTAAAGCATCACCACCACCACCACCATCACCACCATCACCACCACCATCACCACCACCACCACCATCACCACCACCACCACCATCACCACCATCACCACCACCACCATCACCACCACTATCACCACCACCAACACCACCACCACCACCACCATCACCATCACCACCACCATCACCACCACCACCATCACCACCACCATCACCACCATCACCACCACCACCACCAACACCACCATCACCACCACCACCACCACCACCACCACCATCACCATCACCACCAACACCACCACCACCACCACCAACAACAACAAAACCCAAAAACCAAAAAAACACCCAAAGCCAAATATATTGTTTTGGGTTGAAAGCTTAGCCTTAAATGGCTAAGCCATCTCGCCAGTCTTCCCAAATACATTCTCAATATATAATTCCTTCTGGTTCTCTTTCTGAGTTGAATTCTGAGAAATGAAAGACTAGCTTCACTTTAGATTTTTTCTTTCTACCGGAAGAGAATAAAGAGAGAGCAAAAAGCATGTGCCTCATTGCCAAATCGCTTGCTTTACATTTTCTCTCTAAAATTATGGAGCTGAACAGATGACAGGAATCCCATAACCAGCCAAAGATGGAACATGATATGATGCTAAATTGAGGTTCAAGCCTACAACTGCTTTAAAGGACAAATATACGCAGTAATACTGAAAATTTTCAGGTTGATAAATATGCTTATGTGCACATATGAAAGTGAAAAACAGACTTTTTTGTATGATCTGAAATATATGTTAGAATATTAAAGTTCAGAAAATGATGACGGGTTTTAGTTAGATAAAGATAGAAGTCTCCAGAAGATGGTAATTCACTTCTTTTCAGTGACTTGGTAGGCAAATGGACAAAGTCACATATATTCCTTCTATTCTAATAGAATATTCTGTTCATAATAGTCTATCATTTTACAACTTGGTACTCGAGTCAACTGGGCTTTCCTGAAAGCAGATGCTGACATAAAATTAAGAGCAGGAGACTCACTGGTGAGAAAGGAGTCTGAAAGGAAAGGGGGTTGGACAGGGAGGGAAGCCGCAATATGATGCAGATTTGACAAAGTACCTGCCCAACAGTCTGGTAAGTTTGGCTTAAAGAGGTCTGGTGGTACAACAGAATAGCTTAGGCATTGTCCAGCTGCCTGGCTCGCTCAGTGAATGGCTGGATGCTGCCCAGAAGAGAGTGTCACTGCAGGCTTAAAGCTCCAAAGCCTCCAGTTGGAAGAGGCTGGTCCTGCGCATTTCTTCCAGCTGAGCACATTGAACTTTCCTGAGAGAGAATCTGGGGCAGAAGTTCTCCCCAGTACAGCCCTTGTAAACATTTGGGCGGTTGTATTTGGAGATGGAATTTGATTGGTTTAGCAAGAAGCGTAGTCCACCTTAGTAAAATTCTATACAGATCTACTTGAGGTAGCTTAGGGTAGTGTACCAGCATCCGTTTTTCAGGTAAGTGGAGCATCACTTATCAAGTGTTGAAAATATTACCAGATACTGTTTAAGATCTCTAGAGGATATTGTCATTTCTTGATTCAGATCTCTTAAGAGGGTTTCTATTTCATCCCCCAAAAAGTGACTCCCAGGAAACATGTATCTTACTTTATTATGATCCTAGGTTGGTTGAAATGGGTGATCAGAATCCTCTTATGTAGGTGATGAGAAAGCATCATGACTTCATATGGATGAAAATGGTAGGACTGAAGAAAGTCAGATTGGCTATTTATGATGTATCATTATTTTGTCTCTTCTTTACAAGTGCCACAGCAGAGAAGGACCGGAAGGGGAAAGGAAACAAGGATGTGCCTTTTTCTCTAGGGTGCAATATTTATTTCACGGTGCCTAACACTATGGAGGTTCTGCTGTCTCTCACCACTCGCTGGTGACTTTAGCATTGGTGAAGTCCTTTAGTTTCTGTTTCTGTTAAGTTATGACTACAGACATGCCTACCTACACAACAGGGTTGGGTGGAGGCTAAAATAACACATGCACAGTGACCAGATTCAGGAGATCTCAGTCCTGTGAGCTATTGCTTTGTTTCATTGCTCTGTTATAGTTCCTCACTGAGAATATATTGATTGTATGATTGAACTGTGTCATCTGCGCTGTGAGAGTAGAAACATACTCAGAGAACCAGGGTGGGGGTAAAATGAATGAATTGCTATATAAACAGGATTCAGGAAGTCTTCTTTGAGTCAGGTCTCTGATTTTCAATGGCTTCTTTTTTTCTTAGAGCTAATAGAATTTAGAGACAAGTGAACCTAAATGGTTAGTGACAATAAAAGGACACAGAAATTCAATTCTAAATCACCTTTATAGATAATAAGTTATATAGGAATCTAATTTTTCTTTGCTAACATTAGGTGTTGTTTAGATCATGAAAGATAATTCTATTCAGGGTGATACTGTAAGAGTTAGTACTTACATTAATAATATCAATGAAATGGCACAGTTATTATTTTAGGATCTAAAACATATTACATTGGAACACATGAAGAAAATTAGCTATGACAATACTATTGCTTTTTATTATTGATAGACTGGCAATGCTAGTATTAGATTTTTTTTTTTTTTTTTGGTTTTTCGAGACAGGGTTTCTCTGTGTAACAGCCCTGGCTGTCCTGGACTTGCTTTGTAGACCAGGCTGGCCTCGAACTCACAGAGATCCGCCTGCCTCTGCCTCCCAAGTGCTGGGATTAAAGGCGTGCGCCACCACGCCCGGCTTAGTGTTAGATATTTTAAGATGACCCAAATAGAAATTTGATGAACGATTTGAAAAATAAAAATATCTGGAAGACTTAACTTTTTTTTAGCTAATGATTATCTGAAGATTATTGAACTTTTTCAATCTTGTTAGTCGAACCACGTGGCCAGGCACATCTACTGCTTTTCTTTCAAAATTCTCTTCTGTACATGTATGAAAACAAAGAGAGCTTCTCCAGATTTCCATCCCTCCTCTGCTCAGGGGATCTTTATAGTAAGATAGTTTATGGAGAAAGGGCCTGTCTATCTTAAAAAAAAAAAAAAGTTGGG
Organism: Lophiomys imhausi; assembly: GCA_907164525.1. Taxonomy (NCBI): domain Eukaryota; kingdom Metazoa; phylum Chordata; class Mammalia; order Rodentia; family Muridae; genus Lophiomys; species Lophiomys imhausi. The sequence continues at coordinate 606,259 of CAJQZJ010033916.1, forward strand.
TCAGATCAGGGATCATAGTTCTCAGGGTAAAATAAGCAGATGTTTGGGTTAAAAGGTATGTTTTGCTGGTTCACTATACTCTTCTACTTGTTCGAAAAACATGTTCTGTGTCTTGTGAGAGAGAAAAAGATGCACATGCATGTAAGTCATCACCAGGGTACTGTGATGCTCCACAAAAAGTGATCACCATTATCAAATCTTACGGATATCTGAGTAGTAACACAAAAAATCCTACCTCAGTTCATTAATTTCTTCTGTCTTTCCTTTTCCTATTTTTTCCCTTCCCCCTTTTGCTATTTCTAAAGGCCTCTTTCTCTGTAAGACATTGGAATGTGTCTGGAGTCATTTGGACTCGTAAATGTCTTAGAAAGAAGGAGGCAAAACAAAGAGGGACAAAGCCCTACATAGGATTTTCAGGGCAGTGAAACTGTTCGGTTTGAATTATAATGGTGCATAGTTATGGCATATTTGTCAGAACTCCTAGAACATACAAAGCTCAAAATGAACTCCAACGCAACCTATGGACTTGTACGTGGTAACTGATATATATATGCATATATGCACACTTTTTTTAACCAAATATATAGATTACGTATTAGTGATTTCGAATGAACGTTTTAGGACTGTCCTGAGATGGATCTCTTTGAGGTGTTCTAGGCAGGGGACTACTAAGAAAAAAGGGCGACCTGTCTTCAGGTGCTCTAAGGAATGCAGCGCCTCCACTCTCCTAAACGTTGGTCTCTCCGCAGTGACGGTGCATTCGCTCGCCCCGCAGTGAAACCTTCCCTGACAGAAAAATCCAATCAAGAGGCGAGACTTTTTTTCCCCCCCTCTCCTTTGGCCACCGCCCACTCTCGGCAGGCTGACGACCTGGAGGGCTCCCGGGGACTTGCCTGACTTCTCCATCTCCTCCCACCTAGGGACACCTTCGGGGCCCGGGCGCCGCTCGGACGCCGCCGGAGGCACCGGGCATGCGCGTCCGTCCCGAGCATGCTCAGTAGCCCGCGCGGCTCCTCGCAGCTCCGGAGCAGACCGACGAGCGACGCGGAGGTCTCGGCGGTAGCCAAGGGAGCGACAGGAAGTGAGGCGGACCCGCCGGGCGAGCGCGGCGGCGGAACCCGAGGCGGCGGAAGGGGCTCTGCGGCGACGACGTCGGCGACCGGGGAGGCCGAGGGAGCCGAGCGCCGAGGGGACACGCCCGCTCGGAAGCCGGACCCCGCGGCCGGCGGGATGGATCACCACCAGCTGGGGACTGGCCGCTACCAGGTGGTGAGTGCGCGGGACCCCGGGGGGCCGCCGGCGGGACCACACGGCCAGCCCCGCGAGGACGGGCCGCCTCCGCCGCCGCCGCCGCGAGACCCTTCCCCCCGGCCCACCTCTGCCCCAGCCCGGGCCGCCCCCGACGGCCTGCTCCGCGGCGAGCCCGGCACTCCCGGACTTGCTCCGGCGTCCTTCCTCCTCCTATCGTTTCCTTTTTCCCTGACTCAGACACGCGTGTCGTGGGACGTGAGTAGGGTTTCCACCGGCGGCGGGGCCGAGTGCACGTCCCTGTCCTAGGGAGGCGGCCGACGTCATAAATTGAGTGAGGTTGGGGTGGATACTGCGGAGTGGGGTGCAGCTGGGCTGAAAACCGGCTCTGGGGGCTGTGGACCTGTGGGGGAGAGCTGTGGCGGGGAGCGTGCCCATCCTCTTCCAGCTAACCTTGCCATTTTGCCCTTTTCTATTCTGTTGGCATTACAGTGAGCGTTTGTTTAAAAATAAATAAATAGATACGTCCCTACTGTGCGTGTGTGGGTCTTGTTGGGAGGCTCAGCGTTTTATTAGGAAAAAATTTCGGATCCTGTTTGGAAAAAAAAAAGCGCTTCCATTTAATACAGACTTTTACCTCTCAAACGTATAAACCCCTATATATATTTAAATGAGCGATACATGCCCCGTATTTTCTTTGTCAGAATTTCTGTATTTTTCCCCCTTGTGTATTCTAGTCATGTCATTGGAGATAACTATTGTACATATCATTGTCAGCAATTTTTACTGTATTGAGTTTTTAACTTCTAAACTTTCAGATAATTCAGTAGAACCTGTATACTGGGGGAGAGGAGAGAAGCATTTGTACGTGTTGTTGAGGTTGCATGTCGTAGTTAATAAAATTGTGCAGTTAGTCCCATATGTCACCTTTATTGTATATTTGCATGTGTGTCCTCACTCAAGCATTTTTATCAGGTGCCTTTTGACAAATGTGAAGGATTGTGGAAGAGACAAATTTTTTTTTCTTTTTTTTTTTTGGTAAGAGTTCCACATCATTTGAGGTTATTTGCTCTAACATGGCCAGGTGATTCAGATTATGAATTTTCTGAAAATTACTAGTATTTTCAAAATGTCCTAGGAAAAAAGTTATTGCCAGTTTATTGAAGGTGCCTTTTAAGTTGTCAGTTTTGGGTGGCTTTATAGTTGTAAAAACATTTTTCTCTTCATAAGTGTTTGCAAAACTGAAATGCCACAGACACATCTTGGATACTTTTATCATTGATACTTGTTTTATTTTTCAAGTCTTTCCCATTTCTATTTGTGTCTCTTAGTAGTACAAATTGATTTGAATTCTTTCTTTGGGCTGCTTTTCCGTTTCGGGATCAACTATGGTCAATACTTAAAATAGTTTTAACAGTAAATAATTTGTTATATTGTCTTTTGCTTTCAATAGATGTTAACTAGTTGAGACTATTTTTTTCCACAAAATCTCTTCAGATAATGTTGTTTACTTTTACTGTTAAGGCATTTCCCTTTTGTGTAAACTTTCAAAGTAGGTAGAAATCCCCATTTTTTTTCCCCTTCAGAACTGAAGCTGTGTCTTATATGGACTTTGAATGGGTGGAGACTCTCCACAAGGGCAGAGGGCAAAATCAGTCGTTTCAAATGAAGTTTTTCTTTTAGGTAGAATATTATTTTTTTCTTTATAAGGAGAAGCATTAGGGAATTTTATCACAGTCTAAATTTGCATTTTAATCGTTTACTTGTGAGTTTCCATAGTTAGTTTGCCTCTCTAGGATAGCCCTTGGCTTGTTGAGAATGCTTCCTGTTATATAAGTGCATCTGGGAACATAGTATAGATACAACTGAATTTTGTTTTGAGTAGACTCTGTAGCTAGTCTTCACTCCGGAAGCCTAGTTTAAGTGATGACCACGACTAGTTTATGGCTGCCTTTAGCTCAGGCCTTATTTTGAAACTCGAGAATGATTAAGAAACTGGACAGTAAACCACTTTGGTTGTTGTGTGCGGAGAGATTGGGTCAGGAGATAGGGAACCATACATTTGGGTGAGAAATGCTGTGCTTTGTTAAATTAGATTACTTAATGAGCTGAAACTGAGCTCTGCAAACTGGTGGTGCCTGGCGAGCAGAACAGCTTACTGTCTAACTCATGTAAACACTTTATCTGGGAACTTTTTTTCCTTTAGGCCATCCAAAATGTTTGTTTGTTTATTTTCAGGTTTTTCAAGACAAGGTTTCTCTGTTTAACAGCTCTGGATGTCCTGGACTCACTTTGTAGACCAGGCTGGCCTCAAACTCAAAGAGATCCACTTGCCTCTGTCTCTCAAGTGCTGGGATTAAAGGTATGCCACCCTCACCTGGCCAAGTGTTTTATTTATTTTCATTATTGCTTTAGCTTGCATATTAAGTAGTAAATTTTATAAGTTCCTTTTGTACTTTCCTGTCTAGCATAAATACATTACATATATATGTATACATGTATGTATAAATTTAAATTACATGTTTCCCTTATGATGGAAAGCATGTATTTTTCTCTCTGAATCTGGCTTTCTTCACTTAACGTATTGATCCTCCAGTTCCATCTGTTTTCCTGTTTCCTGTGATTGTTGTAGTTTTATTCTTTTCAGCTGAATAAAATGTTCTCATATATATACATTTTCTTTGTCCCTTTTTTCTGTTGATGGGCCTCCAGGCTGGTTCCACACCTTGGTTACTATTGTTGGTTTTTTTTTGTTTGTTTGTTTTTGGCCAAACTCGCCCTTGTATACTCTGGATAAGCACTCACTCACGGAGCAGCTAGCCAAGGAACTCATGATTCTCCTGCCTCAGTCTCTTACGAGGACCCCATAACAGTAAATAAAATGTGCAGCTACAAAGTCTTGGTAATCTAAATTCAGAAAAAAAAAATCAGGCATGATGTTTTTCCTTTCACCGTGTTTTGGGAAATTGAGTTGTGCTTGATAGGAGAAGGGTCGTGCACCAATCTGTTAGGTAGTTAACTTGTCTTGTAGCTGCCGAACTCATCTGGCTTCAGTGTTCTCTATTTTGAGGGCTCGTGTACCTGCAGCAAGCTGACTACTAAGATTTAAAAGGTATTCTGTGTGTAATTAAATTGGCAGTGTTAATTGTAGCAGCAGTTTCCTTAACTCTATGCTAGAAGGCCAAAGGTAGGTTTTCTTGGGTTACATTTAACATTCTAAGTGAGAAATTCTTTAGTAAAGACAGAAACTTAAATTTGTTTATGGTAGTTTTTTTCTGATCTTTGACCATAAAGTGTTTTTGTTTTTTACATTTTAAGATAATATTAACATATCTACATTGTATGTTTTCTGTGAAACATAATTTGAAGTATTTGTGTTGTGGAAGTCTGAGTACTTTATTTTTGTATCTGAAGAATTAAAGTTGCTCCTGATAAATCAGCTAAGGAAGGTGGTTTGAATTGCTAAATCAAGTTGGGGGGTGGGATATATATAGCCCAGTGGCTTAGTGGTTTGCACACAGACTCAGGGTCCATCGCCACACTACAAAATAACAAAAGCAAAGCAGGCTTTAATGTCATCTAGACTTATATTTAGGTTGTTTTGTTATGCAATGAAAAAAACCCTTTTTCCGTTTTTTAAAAATATGTGTATGCCATATATGTGCTGGTGCCCAAGGATGCCAGAAAATCCCCTGGGCCTTTACTTTCATATGGTTGTAAGCTGCTTGGTATGAGTCCTGGGACCTGAACTCTGGCGATGTAAAGCATCAGATACTCTTAACCACTGAGCCATCTTGTCAGCCTCCTGTTTGCAAGTTTTCAAATGTTAGTTACTTCCTATCCTACAGCACAATTTCCTCATTAGTACGACCTCACAAGTATTATTTATTATGAGAATTAAATACCATAATACATGTAAAACTTAGAGCAGTGATTTTTTTTTTTAACCTGTGGGTCTCGACCCCTTTGGGGTGGAATGACCCTTTCTCAGGAGTCTCCTATCAGATATTTACACAGTAGCAAAATTACAGTTATAAAGTAGCAACAAAAATAATTTTATGGTTGGGGGTCACTACAGCATGAGGAACTATATTAAAGGGTTGCAGCTTTAGGAAGGCTGAGGACTACTGATATAGAGGCTGGCACATAACTATTGTTTTCATAAACTGGTGAATTAGTCTGTTAATGTTTCATGGTTGTTGGCATAAAACAGAAGACTGCTAAGAACAAATGACATTACTCATAGTGCACCAAGCAACAGGAGCACAACATATTTGAGTAGTTTTCCTTGATCCAAAGTCCTGTGAGGTTAATGAGTGTTTGGAGAGACACAACAAGTTTGCATCATATTTGAGGCAGCCAGATTCAAGGAGGTAGCACTATTTATTTATTTGTATGCTAACAGTGGAGCAAACAGCAATGTTGGTTTACTTGTCTTCAAAGGCAGCTTCTGTGCTCACCTTACTTCTCTCTGGTGTCTGTGTAATTCTCAAAGGGAGGGCTCAGTCCTCAGGAGACTGAACGCTATGCCCAGGACAGCACCCCAAGCTGAGAGATCTTCAGACCTCTGGCCACCACCTCACCCCACGCGCTGTGCTAGTGGACTAGTAGAAGGTGAACTTTAGGGTAGTTGTTTGCTTTGATTTTCCATTTTAATAATTACCATAGGCCTTTACTTTGTTTTGTAGTTATCTTTTTTTTTGGTCTCTTCTGATTTTCGTGACCTTCGATTGTTTCTTTTGAATTTATCAATATATATTATCTGTCTTATATTACTGCTTTTTGCATTCTCAAGCTTGCCCAGTTGCATAATCTGATGCTTGTAGGCTCTTGTGTACTTTAGGTCTCTATCATATTGACACTGAACTTTGTTCTTGAAAGTCCTTCCTTAGTCCTGATATTTAGACTCTTTCTTTTGGCATCTTTGCCTTTTATTCTCGTGAATTCTTCCCAGTTCCTTGAATCTGGTGCTTTCCATGATATGAGATAATTACTACTTTCTTCTGTTGCTTGACTGCCCTTTAGTTTACTGTTTTCATGGCGTGAATTATGTTCTTGTAATATAAATTTGGGTTTTTTTTTTCCTGCTCAAAAACCTTCAGTGGTTTCTTCTTAAAACCCCACTCCACCATTCAATAGCATTTACTATTAAAACTTTCTATTTATGTAGAAATATATAGAAAACTGGAAGGATAGTTTAACAGTTTGTTATATTTGTGCTGTTAGATGTCTTCAGTCTCATTTAAAAATAGTGTTTATATTCTCTGAGAATTTCATACTTGCATACAGTGTATTTTGATCATATTTATATGTTTTTATTCTATGAGAATTTCACACATGTGTACAATGTATTTTGATCATATTCATAATCTTCCTAATCCTTTTCCAGATCTGTTCTCACTAGATTCTCTCTCAACATAGTGTCTTCTTTTTGTTTTTGTTTTTGTTTTTGTTTTCAAGACAGAGTTTCTCTTTGTCTCTCTGGCTGTTCTGGAACTCACTTTTGTAGACCAGGCTCGCCTTGAACTCAGAGATCCGCCTGCCTCTGCCTTCAGAGTACTGGGATTAAAGATAGGTGCCAATATGCCCACCCTTTTTTAAAGTTTGAAACAAGGTCTCACTCTGCAGCGCTGAGAAACAGTTATGTAGTGTGTACCGTTGTCGTTTACAGAGAAAACTCCCTGCCATGTACAGAATGTCACCATCACTCCTGAAAGTTTTCCTGTAACCCTTGTCAGGCAATTCCTACCCCCAGGTGATTCTCTTCCACTTTAAATAGACAGTTTCTAGTTCTAGACTGGTGTAATATGTAGACCACAAAGCTGCTTTCACGCAGCATGAAGGCTTTGAGATGGACCTATGTTATTATAAATGTCAGTGGTTCTTTGCTATTGAATGATTTTACTTGATACACATTATATGAGTATACTTTTCTTATCTGTTGCCTTGTTGGTAGACAATTTGGATTACTTTTAGCTTGTGGCTATTATAAATGAAACTTAGGGATATTCTTATATCTGTCTTTTTGTGGACATGCACCTATTTCTTTTGGGTAGAATAACTGGGTAATAGCATGGATGTATATTTAATTACATAAGTAATCACCACATCTAGACTTTTCCCCACTGAAATAGTTTTTTACTTCCCTCATCATCAGTAAATTTTCGATCTTAAAAGTTTGAGTCATTTCAGTCTTTTAATTTTTTCTACTCTGATGGATTTTTTTTTAAACATTTGAAGTATAATTCCTAGCATACAAGTTGCTTGAGTGGGCCTTCCATACCTGTATAGAGTCATCACAACTTCCTCATTTTATGTATTGATTGCTGATGTCTAGCAGGACTTATTTCTTGTTAATTCTGCAGCCATAGTATATTCCTTCCCACTTCCTTTACTTTATATGAAGTCATAGTTTGGTTTATCTGGCTTATAAAATCTCATGCTCTTTTAAAATTTTTATCTATTTTTGTTTCATGTGCATTGGTGTTTTCTTTGCATGTATGTCTGTGAGGGTATCAAATCCTTGAGTAACAGACACAGTTGTGAGCTGCCACATGGGTGCTGGGAATTGATCGTGGATCCTCTGGAAGAGTAGTCTGTGCTGTTAACAACTGAACCATCTCTCCAGCCTCTAAAATCTTATTCTTAAATGTAGGATCCCTTTAAATCTATAATTAGAGAAGTTTTGGGATCTGCCATTTGCACCAAGACAAAGGAAAAGTTGAGAATCTCAACATTAGAAGAATCGTTCTCTTGGATTACATGCTTGTGGCCTTTCTACCATGAGTCTAGTGCTTTCCTCAAAGACTCTTCAGGGCTTTGGGGAAAGACTCATTTTTAAAATCTTTCAAATAAACCCTTAAAATGTAGAAAACCTGTACCTGAGAAAGTTTCCACTCAAAATTTTTATGTACCAAGTAGTTTACTAAAGTATACAGCAGCACTTTGATGTATTTATTCAGCTCTAGTATCATGTTCCTTGATTCCAAGGATAAAGTGTTTTCCAGTGTACCTTAACATTCCCCTGTGCATGTTACAACAATCGTAACTGTGCCATTGACTTGAATGAATTTCATTGTAATATCTATATGCCTGAATCAATTACATCAGGATTCATGAACAATGCTGAGTCAAATACAGACCCTAGTTAGGTGTATTTGACCTATACATACATATTCTAGTATCAGGGTAGTATATGTGCAGTAACATTTATGTAATTTATATTGTGAAAATACTGTGATACAGATCATCTATAAGCTTATCTTAGAGACTGAAGAGGTAGCTCAGGAGTTAAGGGTATGTTCTTTTGTGGAGGACCCGAGTTCAATTCCCAGCACCATGTTAGGTGGTGTTTACCTTCAAAGTCACTCACACACAGACATACACATAATTAAACATAATGAAATTCTTGTAAACGAAAATATAAAATATGTTGACTGGAATATCCCACTTCTCTGTATGTTTTCTTACATTTTCTTAATATGCCTTCTCAATATGGACTCAGCATAGGAGGAGAAAGCTGCTGCCATTTTTCTCGAGGTCTAGGCTTGAAAGTTAAGAATTCAATTTCTCTTGCCCCTTTTTTAGTCAAAGTAGTTGTAAGACCAGTCCAGATTCAAATGAGCAGGAAGAAACATTCCTGCCTCACTCTCGAAGTTGCTTTAAGACATTCACAGACGGTAGCTCAGGGTGAACCTTGAACTCCCAGCAATTATCTCCCTCAGCCTCTGAAGTTGTGGCGTCAGAGGCGTGAGCCACCATGCAGAGGGTACACCTGTGCTGAGGGAAGAAATTGATGCTGTTTTTTTTAATTTGGCCCCTCAGTAAATAATTAGCAGGATATTTCGGACTCCATCCACTATGAAGGTGAAATAGTCAGGCTAGAATTTGACTGAACTAGGAAGATGGAGTTCTTGTGTGTGAGTATTGCAGGTGTGGTAATGGCTTACATGAATTTGTTGGTTTAAGACATAGAAAGCCATGAGGCTTCTGTGAGGTGGGGATTGGGAGTGGGCCAAAACTCACAATAACTTGTATGTGAATTTGATAGGAAAATGGAATGCCATTGGTAACTCTAGTTTCTAATTTCTATTTCACGAAAGCATTCAGGTTCAGCTAAGTAACAAGACACCACGTCAAATGAAAATGTGAGACTCTGGCCTGAAGTGAAAAAAATCATTTCACCCTTTGGTAGTCTGTTGCTTCAGTTCATGGCAGACAGACCTCAAAGTCCAAGCGATTCCCATCCGTGTGCTAGGACATGCCTTTTTCTGAATCAGCAGTAGTACAGAGGCTCTTCTGGTTTGCTGGCTTGAAGTTCCAAAGTGATGCCAGCCTACAATGTGTGGCTACTTACCTGTGGCTCTATATGAAGCTGTAAGACAATGAACTGAGTCAGGGTGAAGCTGATTAGACCCTTGCAGGAGAGGTAAACTATGAGCTGAGATTGCAAATCCCTAGCAATGCTCCATGGCAGTGTCACTGGACAACACATACAAAATTCAGATTCAAAGATAAGTTTGTTAAGAATCTGAGGACAAGGACCACAGATTAGATTAAGCACTATTTTTAATTATGTGTCTCTGTGTAGGTTTATGTACATGAGTGCAGTGTTGGTAGAAACTAGAGTTACAGGAAGTTGTGAGCCACCGGATGGGAATGCTCGTAACTGATTTACCAGCTGGTACTCTCTTTAAGAGAAGTAAATGCTCTGAAACACTGAGCCATCTCTCTAACTTGTTCTCACTTGTTTTATATTAATTAGTTAGCAGTTGTATTCTTTTTATTCTTTACCTAGTATCCAAGTCCCATGTTAAAATATTTTCTAGTTTTATGTGTATTTTTAACATTATTTTGGAATTCTGTTTGTATTCTATATGGATAGTCTTGACATGAATTTAAATAACTGGAATATATCCTTCTGATATTTATAAATGTGAATTTCCTGACATGATCATTATAATTAAGGCTAGCCCTACTACCATGTGATTTGAGTCGTCATTATGTCTATGTTTTCTGTCCATGTTGTTATGGTTTCTTTTAAAAATTTGATCACTTAGCTGGAATTAAGGTGTGGGTAAAATTCTTGTTAAAGACATGCCAAGTGCAAGTTGGGAAATGTTGCAGTAGTTTAAGATTTACTATGAGATTATTTCACTGTTTTGACTTGCTTACTTTTAAGCTTTGTTTGAACATGAACAACTTAATAATTTTAAGTTCAGGAATGCACTGTGCTTTCGTCCATTTGTGATGTCTCTCCAGAGTTATCCCTAACATTATGTAGAGAACTCATGCTACGTGGACAGCAGCTTTGAGAATGAGAAAATGAACTAGGGTTTATTGTATAAAATTCTTTTAGTGTGATGATGTTAATCTCTTTTCTAATAGACATGTAGTCTATTGGATATTGAAATGAAGACTCATTCCAATGGCAGTTTTTGAAGGTCATTTGTTTGTTAGCTCAGGAGAGCTTTTATTAAAGTCAGATGACATTTTGTGTAATTTCCTCCAGGAGACAAGGATCTTGAGATAAAACTTGAGATTTAGCAAATGGACAAACTTAGCTCATCTCTACATAGTTACTGCATTAGTACACCCTTCAGCCATGTCTACACCCTTCAGCCGTGTCTACACCCTTCAGCCGTGTCTACACCCTTCAGCCGTGTCTACACCCTTCAGCCGTGTCTACACCCTTCAGCCACTCTTGATTCTCTTGCTCTCTCTCCTTTATAATCACCATGCTAAACTTTGCCTTCTGATATTTAAACATACTGTTCTTCCCCTTTTCTGTCTTCCTTCTCAGGACTAATTTCAAGTCTATATTTGTGTGTGCATTTACTGTTATTTTCTCTGGAGAATTTTATCTCACTTCCTGCCTACCATTGCCCTTTTCCACTATTTACATCCAAGTTGTGTACGTCTTTTTAACACTATGCTCTTAAGTTTGTTGTAGCTTTTAGTTTTTTAGAGTATTTGCTCACTAGACTAAATCCATAGGAAGTAAGAACTAGATCTGTCTTGCTTATAATACTATGTTACACTGTTGTGGGCCTTTTTACTATGGGATAAAATGAGTAACTTTTGGAAGAAATAAATGAGCTAGATGTGATGATGCACAGCTGTATTATCTCAATACTTGGGAAGCTAAAGCAGGAAGATTATGTGTTGAAGCTTGTCAGGGTTACACATATAATGATACCATCTCTGAAAATGAGAGCAGACAAATATATAGGAAGGAAAATAAAGATAAATAGCTGAATGTTTTTCAAGTGGTTTGAAGTGTAAATGTAGATATATGAGTGTATTGTAGAGTGATATATAATTTTATAGAGTTCTAATCTGGAAAAGAAAAGTATGCTGTACAACCTATATTAACATCATTAATGTTTACCATTAAGATAGTCACTAGGTTTGTATAATATTGGTATTTAATTCTGATATTTTTACATAATGCCTCATCTGTTTAATAGTATACATTTCCATGGGTAAATTATTCTGCCCTTGAAAAGGGGAGTAGTTGTTTGTAGGTATTTTGTAAGTAGGGAGTACTTAATCATTTTCTTCAACCATCCTATATGGTGGAAGTTTATCTACAGGAGCTTCTCTTTGAGGCTGTACAATAAAACTTGGAGAACAAATTTCATTACTTGTAAACATAACTGCAGTATTAAAATTATTTCAAAACAGTACAGAAGGACAGGGAACAAGATGGATAAAGGATGTTTTGAAAAGACCATAGGGAATTATTTTATATTTGCCTAAAATTGCATATAGTACACATTGAAGTGTGTGTGTGTGTGTATAATACCTTAAATGAGGTTATACCACTTGGCATAATAATGTTTTCCCCAAGAGCCATAGACTAACCAAAACTCCAGAACCATGGATAAGAAACCTTTTAAGTTTTTGGTTTGGGATGTCCAAGACTTCCAAAACAATATAGGCTATTGCTGTTGCCCTTGGTTGCCTCCCAGAAATTGAAGAAAAGTCCTTATTACTGAAGACACCACTCACTTCTGACACAGGGCTTTGGAGGATTTGACCTGGAACTGATCTGAAAGCCTCCTTTGAGAACTACCCTTCACCATACTAGAGGGTGTTTTGCAAACTGCCAAGAGCCAGCTATGATGCCTATCAACTACAATGACCAGCATGGTAAAATAGTGACATTCATATGTTGATGGTAACCAACAGCTGTCTAATTGGACTTAAGGTCTCTTTGACAGGAGAAAAATCATGCCTGATATCATAAACCCAGTTAGTTGCTCATGGTGAGTGAGGTCATGGATCTTACAGGAGAACCTACTGATGCCACTTTACTAAGCCAGTATAGTTAATACCTACCTGCATTCCACACCCTTCTCATGTCATTAAAGAAGCTCCCTTTTGTCCCATATGGAGACTGCTCTAGAGAGCCATGGCTAACCAAAATGCAGCGAGCATCTGACCTGGAGTGCCCCAGTAGGTACATCTGCAGTGCACCCTCTACACGGAAGACTTAGGGGACATCAAGGAAGAGGGGGTGTAAAGAGTGTAGGAAGTCTGCTGCAAGATTGTGTCTTCTAGGCAGGACAAGGAAGCCACACCCTGAAATCTCAACAATATGGCTGCCTAAGCAAGATCTGAACAGTGACAACACCAATTGTCATTCCAAGGTGGAAAGGGGAAATCTCACAGGCCGCCAACCTAGATGAACACTACAGATAATTAGCAACTGCTAAGAGTGGGAGAATTAGTTTTCCTCAGAAATGAGTCCTCTATTTGGTTATCCAATACCAAGTAGTCACTCCTAAAATATATGTACATACAAGCAGCACTAAACAGACACTGCAGGGTGTATTTATATATTTCTCTCTATCTCTTTCCCTGTGTTTGTGTGTGAGCTTGACTTTTATATTCCAGAACATAGTCTTTAATATTAAGAATTATCTAGAGGTTTGTTGTTACTAATAGTTTATCCAGAGTTTATAGTAACAGTAACCAACAATACATCTTACAGTGGGAGGAGTGACTTATAGTATCCACTACCATGTTGAAACAAGAGCCAACAACAGGTTTTTGAGATTTTTCACTCCCTGTATTGAATTTTCTTCTTAGTTTTGCTTTTGGTCTTAGATTTCTTTTGCCTTTTGCTCCCCCTAAGATTTTTTTTTTTTTTGGTTAAACTTCCATCTTCCTCTATGCCTGTTTATACTCCTGTAAACAGAATTTATGGTCTTCCCTTGTTGTTCTGTGGTTTCAGAGTTGTGCCACTTCTTGGTGAGCTAGCCTTTTAACTGGGTGCTTCCAAAGCCACTGTCTGCCATTTGAGAAATGGCAACAGCTTAGCGGAAGTTTAATAGTGGCTTGGAGAGTGAGTTGGAAAGTTGGCCAGGTGATTCACAGTTACAGTTGACTAAGCATAAGTCCTAGTGTTTTGTTGCTTAGTTATATAACTATTGTCAATAACGTATAATTTAAAACAGCAAAAAGGATTTTGCATATTTTGCTACAAAAAATCCAAAAGCTATAGATTAGAAAATAAATTAATCTTTGTTGGCAGAGTCTTTGTAAAATATGGAAGAACAAATAAAAGTCTTGGAACTTAGAAGTGATTATAATAGAATATGACAATATAGAAAAATCAGTTGTGGGGCTGGAGAGATGGCTCAGTGGTTAAGAGCACTGGCTGTTCTTCCCAAGGACCTGGGTTCAAATCCCAGCACCCACATGGCAGTTCACAACTGTCTGTAGTGGCCGGGCGTGGTGGCACACGCCTTTAATCCCAGCCCTCAGGAAGCAGAGGCAGGTGGGTCTCTGTGAGTTCAAGGCCAACTTGGTCTACAAAGTGAGTCCAGGACAGCCAGGGATACACAGAGACCCTGTCTTAAAATAACAAACAAACCAAAAAGAAAAATCAGTTGTTTCTCTATAAACAGTGAACAATTGAAATCAGAAGTTGTTAAAAAACTTTTGGTTCATATACCATATTCACATATATGCTTAGAGTAGCTTTGATTCTAATTTCCCAAATGGAAACAACCGGTATACCTTTCAGTAAGTGAATAAATTATAGTGCTTCTGACTTTGACATATATTTAGGCTTAAAATGGGTGACGCAGATATCAAACCAGTGCATATTACCAGCTGGAGGCCAGCTGGACAGACGTAGGTGCTATATGATTTCAGCTGTGGAACATTCTGGAAACATCTGCGGAGACAGTCAGAAGTGAGTGCTCTCCCCTAGTGAGGGAAGAGGGAAGGCTGTCTGTACAAGAGGAGTTTCAGTATAGTGAAAACTCTGTTTGATGCTGTGAGAATGGATAGAGGTCCTTAGACATTTATTTATCATAAGCCACAAAATTAACAGCAAGAGTGAACTCTGAATGATAGTGACATGTGTCATGGTTGGCTCAACATTTTTGTAGCAAGTGTACAGTTTAGTGGGGATAAAGATAAGGGAAAGGGACTTGCGTGTGTGGGGCAGGGTTATATGGGAAGTTGCTGCACTTTAGGCTGACATCTGCTGTGAGTCTAAATCTACAATCTTCCTAAGGCTTCTTATATAGTAAGTTTAGAGGTTCATTACTGCTAACTTGGACAGAGAGCTTGGTTGAGATTTATTGAATATATTTACATGGGTATTTGTCTTCTGGTAATCTAGAGTTATTCAGTTTATGTGTTTAGAACTTGCCAACTTTTGAGAATTTTTGGTTTTGCATGTAGCACTTTGATGGATCAGCCTTTTAATAGTGTCTATAGTGATATCTTGGCACTTGCTGCTTCCCAGTGAATCATCCGCACCAGCATGCCTTCATAACTAATGTCACTGTATTTAGTTTTGCTTGGAGATTCTATTCTTAGCTTCTCCACGTTTGTAAAGGGAAGAATAAAGCTTTCTATGAAGAGAGTTGGCACTTGGGCCCTGTCCTCGACAGTCTGGGCTCTCTCTGTTACCTGTGGTCAAGTGCAGTCGCTCTCCTTTACTGTCCCTGCTGCAGTGCCAGCTGTACTCTCATGGCCTTCCCTGGGAGCTCCTTAGTCATTAGAACCCACAGGCTCTGGGTGTGGATGGCCCTGAATCGGGTTACTGTGTGTTATACTAGAAGCATATTAAGCTTAATAAATGTTGGTTGTAAAACTAATTGCTTGACTGAATAGATAAAAATATATGAATCACAGAAATAAAATGAGATGTAACAAGGTTAATAATGCGATCAAGCTTATCTAGCTAGTAGGATATCTGTATCATAAATTTAGATCTCCTGACACCAGATCATGTTCTTTTTTTTAGTTTATTCAGTTAGCAGCTACCTGATCTTCTAGAACAGTGGTTCTCAACCTGTGGGTCACAATCCCTTTGGGGTCACAATGACCTTTTCATAGGGTCACCTAAGACCGTTGGAAAACACATTTGTTTTATATTATGATTCATAACAGTAGCAAATTTACAATTGTGAAGTAGCAGTGAAAATAGTTTTATGGTTGGGGGTCACCACAACATAAAGAACTGTGTCAAAGGTTGCACTTTAGGAAGCTTGAGAACCAATGTTGTAAGAAGCATATTAAATAGGAGAGTGTATCATTTTAACTTCTAAAATGTCAGATGAATGCTTGTAACAACAGTACATTGACAGTGATGCACTCAGTTAGGTGCTTAAGTGCCCGTAAAAGTAAACCATTATTATCTTGCTTCCATCCCACGCTTAGATATGAGACTGTCTCTATTCCTTAGGATTCAGTTTTAGCTAAGAGTCTTTGTTTTAGTTACATTTCTATTGCTGTGATAAAACCCACGACCAAGGCAACTTAGAGAAGGAAAGGTTTATTTGGGGTTTATGGATCTAGAGGCATAGGAGTATATCACCATCATGGTGTCATGGTGAGGATAATGGTAGCAGGCAGGCAGACCTGGCAGTGAAGCAGCAGCTGAGCCTGCTATCCCAGTCCACAAACAGGAAGTAGATAGCACTCTGAGAATGGTAGACCATCTTTTGAAACCTAAGCCTGCCCTCAGTTGCACATCTCCACCAACACCTTCTAATCCTTTCCAAACAGTTCTTCCAACTGGGACCAGTATTCAAACATATGAGCCTAACGGACCATTCCTATTCAAACTACCACAATCTTTAAGGGAAAATATGCATCCCTCAAAAACAACAGGAGTGAGTGGTCAATGAGGAAAAGAGGAAGGGAATGAGTAGATGCTAAAATCCAATCAGTGCAGTTTTGTGTGTTGAAAGTAAGACCTTTGCGAGCCTACGGACTGGAAATAAACTTCAAATTTAACAATTAGAGGGTCATCATCATTCTTAGCAAGAGATACCTGAGTAAAAAGTCATATGGTAATGGTTTGGGGAAGAAATGAAGAGTAGAGTCACAGAGAATGAAATTAGACATCTTTTAGTTTATTTTTTCTTTTCATGATGTTTGTGTGTGCAGGAATGAAGGATTAGACAATTCAAAAAGCATGAAAAGAGTAATTTTAAACAGGGGAAAATTTCTGTTTGCTTATATATAAATACATGTGGGTGATGTAGGTAGACAGCAGTAAATCAGAGGAATAATTCAAATAAAGAGAAACTCTGCTGGGAGACAGGATCTTGTCGGTATATTTGTCTGACATTTGAGAGTGAAGACTATGAGCTAGGATCGGTACCATGAGACTAAGTTTGGAGATGCAGGGTGTAGGGGAGAGAGGGTGAAGAATTTTATTTAAATTTTTTTTTAAATTCAAGAGCTTTTTGTTTTTCCTTTTGTGAAGTGGGAAGTGAAGATTTGACCATATAAGTTTTCTAGTTGGAAGTGAGGAAAGGAGAAAAAAGGAGCCCTCATCTGGCAATGAGATGACTACTCGTGTCATCCCTGCTGGGATTAGGCACTAAATCATGGCACCAGTTCTCATGGTTGTCTGCTGCATTGTTTCCCTTATGTCAGAAGGCAACAGTAGCATCCCGATGGGTCTAGGCAGACTAGCTGTGTAGCTCATGACAGAGAACCAGGGAATTGCTGGTACTGATGCATAAGTGTTTTTGTATTATTTCCCAGGGAGAGAGGATGGAAGGTAAAACCAGGCTGTAGTGAATGGAGGGGTAGACGGAGTACAAGTAACAGGGCAGGGAATGTGACTGGAACTGAGGTGGTTTAAGTTCAGTGCCTCTTCTGAGAAGCACTGCCAAGTGGGGATCAGACAAGGGCCTCTCTGCCTTGGTGGCAGAGACTGTAGTCACTGGATGATAAACTCTAGGGACCGTTACTTCTATTTTATGAGAGGTTAAGATGATTTACCTGTATCGATCAAAGTAGGTTTTAAAGTCAGGGATATGATATTGGGACAGGGAGCTGGCAATTGAGAGTAATTTGGACATTGTGAATTCTACTGATAAGAAGAGCATGAGAAAATGTTTTAAACAGTGGGAAATGCAACTTGATTCGAATATCTAGACAGCCCTTTCTACTCAGAATATCTGTGATCTTGACTCACCACAGCAAAGAAATTTAGAAGTCATTGTTAAGCAAACTGAAGTTTATTAATCAGGGGAGAGTGCACAGTGTGGAGGACATAAAGATAGGACACTAGGGCCTAGAGAGATGACTCAGTGGTCGAGAGCACTAGTCTCTTGTCTAGGACCTGGCTTTGGTTCCCAGCCTCACACAGCAGCTTGTAGCTGTCTGTGGCTCCAGTTCCAGGGGACCCAACACCCTCACGCAGACATGCATGCAGGGAAAACACTGATGCTCATGAAAAAAAGAAAGACATCACTAAAATATCCTAACAGTATGTGTGATTTTTGTGCCTTTTAAAGTTACTTTGTTCTAGAGAGATAATCTGTAACTAAGTTTAAAGATTAAAGTTTAAAACAATACAATTTAAAAATAAGGTACAAATGTTTATTTTATCTAAAGGATTTCGTTTGTGAAATTGAGGCATGATTTATACAGAGTGTTGCCTGTGTTTATGGATTATAAAGGATTAAGATAAGATTAAAATCAAAAGTCACAGGGTTTAAGACATGTTTTGACATTAGCATTGTTCATTAGCTGTTTGAATGCTCTTGTTTAAAATGCTTCTCAAAAAAAAAAAGTGTAGTCACTTTGTCTCATAGTTTTGGTCCTTTGTGTTGAAATTCTTGACTCAGTGAGACTTAAACCAAAAGCAGGAGAGCTTACCAAAGGGTCTGGTAGGCGGTGTGTACCGTGTGTGCTTTAAGAGAGGCGTGTGATCTGCAGCTCTAGCATCTGAAGTAATCTATTCTTGTATTTAGACAAATGGAGAGGAATAGCAGGAATAATGTTGGTATTTGAGAGAGTGGTGAGGGACAGCACTGTCCAGGCAAAGGTAGATTCCATCACACGTGTAGGGATGCTTTTGTGAAGTGTTGAGCGTAGTAGAGGAGTTAGCGGTCACAGAGGGCTTCTAGAGGTAGAGTAGAAAGTAGATCAGTGTTCTGATCTTTAGTCTTTCCTCACAGTGTTTTAGAAAAAGTTAGGTCAGTTCTTTTGTAGCACAGCCTACAAATGTCCTGATTTTTAAAAATGATCCTTTACCTACTTGCTTTAGGGTTCATTGATTATTCTAGACTGAAATCGTAGCTGTAGTTGTCAAATGGTAGTTTCCCAGTTCATTTCTTTAAGAACTTACTACTTTTAATTCCACAAGGGAGAGCTTTCTCATGGTCCAGTTTCTTTATTCACTTATAGTAGATTGAATTCAGATTCATATTTTATTCTGAGTTATAATTGCATACTTACTACTTTTACTGAATAAAATATTCAGATCATTCCAGTTTATTCAGCAGGAGCCTCTTTCATCTCTTCCAGTGTCTTTGTGACTTGTTTGCCATCATTTTGGCCCTTTCTTAACATACAGCATTTAAATAAGGCAGTGGGTTTGAGTTCTTGAATTTAGTATGATTGAAGGGCTGTTTGCTCTTGTAGGTAGGACACTTGTAGTGGGAGAAACCTGCTTTCTTCCGGCTTGTGCTGCTTAATGAGCTTTTCTGACATGGCTATGTACAATGTATGTCAGCCTCAACATACTTCTGAGGAATAGGTAGTGTTAGTTCAAAACTGAAAGTGGAACGTCTTTTGTGTTTTTTGAGACAGGGTCTTTCTAAGTGAGGATCCTGGCTTCAGAATGCCTTGTTAAATTATATAGGTGAATATATTTGTTTTATATGTACTGTGTGGGCAAAGTACACCGAGAGGGAAGAGTATTATTACAGGTGGCACAGCAACAAAAAGCCCTATGAACCCTTTGACCTTTAAGCTGAACATCATTAGAAGATCATCACACGGAAGTAGATACATGCTGACAGTACAGTTTTTAAGTGCTGTGAGATAGTTTACTGAAACAGTAGCATCATATGTGGATTTATGCAACTGATTTCTCTCCTGAATATGGCTACAAAAGGTTTTGAACATTATGCGGAGTCTGATAATCTTGTTCAGTATCATGGAGAAATTTTACAGATGTAAGATTTCTTATAACCTGATGCTTGTTTTCAACTTAGAGAAATTCCTTCAAGCACAGAAATCTCTTTATTATATCATTTTATCGAACATTAGAAGCAAAGAATGTTCTTTACTTTTATCTCTCTTGTAGAGATCTTAGGAAAGCACAGACTAGTAAAAATGAAAATGAAAAAGAATTCACAGTTTTCAAGAATTCATTGTACTTATTTGTTTATTAGCAGGCATTTTGAAACAACCTTTTGCCTTATTTAAAATTGAAATAATGGGAATGGAATAGTCATTTTGAAATAACCCTTTGTCTTATTTAAATAGGAATAATGGAGTCTGGAGAAGTGGCTCAGCAGTAATGGCGTTTACTGTAAAAGCCAGGAGACCTGCATTCAATCCCTGGCACCCACATACAGGTAGAAGGAGAGAATCAGCTCCATCAAATTAGACCCTACCCTCCCTATGTGTGCCATGACGGTGCATATGCATACCTACCCCTCCCCCCTCTATCTTACACACACACACACACACACACACACACACACACACACACACACAAAAAGAAAAGAAAAAGTGAAATTGGGTAACATGATTCATTTCTTAAGTCACTTTTAATTTTTTTTAGGTTAAATATTCTTTCAAAGCATTATTTAACATGCTTATATTCTATTATGATACATACACAATGTTTATTCTATTTATGTTAATTAATTATTAATATTAATACTTTCACTTATTTCCCCAGTTTTGCATTGTTTTTAGTTTTTTTGGAGGGTAGGGGGGACATATATAAGATTTGCTTTCTGTTTACTGGAAGTTACTTAGTCTTTAGTTCTGTATTTAGTCTTAGTTCTACATTTGAAAAAAAATGTAGCTTTTCTATTTCTTCAGGTTTTTTTTTTTTTTTTTTTGGTTTTTTGAGACAGGGTTTCTGTGTTTAACAGCTCTGGCTGTCCTGGACTTGCTTTGTAGACCAGGCTGGCCTCGAACTCGCAAAGATCCACCTGCCTCTGCCTCCCAAGTGCTGGGATTAAAGGCGTGTGCCACCACCGCCTGGCTATTTCTTCAGTTTTTATTTGATTGCTTCTTTTCTTTGCCTGTGATTTATCCTGAAGCAGTCTTATTGCAAGGACACAAGAATGCTGCTATGTGTTCCTTGACTGTTTTTATGCTTGAAAATGTTCTTTTGGCTTTGTGTTTGGAACACAATTTGGCTAGCTCAGTTTAAAAAAAATCTTAAGCCGGGCGGTGGTGGCGCACGCCTTTAATCCCAGCACTTGGGAGGCAGAGGCAGGCGGATCTTTGTGAGTTCGAGGCCAGCCTGGTCTACAAAGCGAGTCCAGGACAGCCAGAGATATTCAGAGAAACCCTGTCTCGAAAAACCAAAAAAAAACAACAAAAAAAAAATCTTAAAATTATGAAAAATTTTCATCATAAAAAGTACAGAATAATATAAAAGACTTCCATATCTCCATAAAAAGCAACTGATGTGTTTTGTTGTGCTGTTTTAGATCTTGTACATCTCTCCCCACCCACCCATATTCCAAGCCTTATATGCTCCAGTCTCTCTCCCCTTCCAAAGGTTCCTCCTATCTATTTATGCTTTCTTTACTTTTATTTATTACAAAGTGTCTCTTCTGTACAGTGTATACTTTAGGATTAGATTATATGAAATACGTTTGTTACATTATTTTGCTACTTTTTTTTAACCTTTATTCTTTTTTCCCCCAACGTTTATTTATTTATTCAAGTTACATCTCAATCATTCTCCTTTCTCCTCCCCCTCCCGGTCCCACCTTCCTACCCTCTTCCTATCCACTGTGTTTTTTATTTAAGGTGTATCTTTTTCCCCCCAACAGTTCCCCCTTTTAGTCCATTGAAAGGCTCTTCGCTTATAACAGTAAATACAATACAAAACAATAAGAGAAGTGATGCAACAATTACGAAAATTATAAGGTGTAAAACAGATTTCCAATGTCCAGTCCATATATATTTGGCAACCAATAATAATATTCTGTTATCTATCTTGGTGAATTTAAAGTTCTATACCTAACTCAGTTTCCATCCTAACTTGCATTACCAACTTAAAAACATCTTCTTAGACCTAGAATATCCTTTTAATTCCTAAACAACTTAAAATTAACTGTGAGACTATAACTATCTAGTCTTCAACCACATCAGAGACCTGAGAAGGATAAATATATCTGAATATACAGGAAGTGCAGAGCCAGCAGCTTCCAAAACTAAGAAATGATGGACAACTGGCTGCCTGGACAGTCCCCATTTTCTCTATATAATGTTGGGGTATCTATCGTCAGCGTTTTGGCCCAGTATATCTGACAGATGTTAATTGTAAGTCAGGAATTATGAAGGACTTGCCTACCTTGTCTTGGCAGAACTAGGCTGTTGACTTAGCTGCTTCCAAGTTTTGTTGTTTTCAGACAGCATTCTGTCTACAGTTGAAGCAAGGGTTTTCTCTTGCCCAGTGACAAGCTTGACACTAATGCAGCCATTTCCAATTGGAGATTCTTCAATGCTCATCATCTACTTGGAGTAGAATAGGGGGTGCTGTCAGGAGCTGACATGTCTCAATATCAAAAAATCTTTAAGTTAAGAAAACATCTTTGAATGCCATATTCTGCAGATCTCTTGAGGTTTTTGAAGACCATCTAATCTCCATATATTTGGATAAGCAAATGTTGCTTGTCTCTTAGCAATTTGATTTCTGGTTAACTTAGAAAACATCTGTGAAACACTATTCTAGTACCTAACACAGTGACAAGTTTTGAATGACTATTAGTTTGGATTTGATTATCCTAGACAGTTTGTGACAGTTGGTATCAAAAGGCCAAAACTTCACACTGTACTTTTAAGCATTACATAGGTACAGTACCTAAAAAATAGTTAACCTTAATTTTGTATCAATATACAAAGATCTATACCAGTGTAACCAAATATAACCATAATTTTGTATTAATATTCAAAGATATAAGGGCATGTATAATAATTTACCCCCTTTTCTTTATCATTCCTATATCATGTCTATATCCTGTTTTTTTCTTTTCAAGTATTTTCTCCCCTCTACATAGGAGAGAAAGAAGGATAGAGGAAAGAAAAAGAGAAGTCCCTGGATTTAACCTCCTAAACCTTATTTAACAAGACCATTTAACAACTTGTAACCAATCCCCCTAAGTAACAGTAAACATCTATAATCCATCAAATGACCAAAAAAAAAAAAAAAAAATCACCCACCCCACCTTCTGGGAATGGGATGTTGCTTTGTTAAAATTGCTTCCTGGTGATTTGGGTAACCTTTATTCTTATATGTATGCATGTTTTCCCTTCATGTATGTTTGTGCACTATGTGTGTACAGTACTTGTGGAAGCCAGAAGAGGGCATTGAATGCCTTGGAAGGGAATTGTACCTGGGTCTTCTCGAAGAACAACCAGTGCTGTATCCTGTTTTTTTCTTTCCAAGTCTTTTCCCTCTCTACATAGGAGAGAAGGAAGGATAGAGGAAAGAAAAAGAGAAGCTCCTGGATTTAACCTCCTAAATATACAAACTTAATTTACAAATTTAAATGATGGATTCTGTTACAGAAATCATGGTATATTTATATAACAATTTACATGGTATAATATGTAACAATATATGTATATATAACAATGGTGTATTTATATAATAATGTACTCATGGCATACTTGGCTATGTAGTTATTTGCTCTTTTGAAAAATGCTACCTTGAGTATACCTATGTGTGTCTTTGCTTAAGTGTAAAAGTTTTCTGGTATTGACATCTAGAAAAATGGATCATGGGTTATGTACATCCAGTTTTAGTCAGAATCACCAAATTGCTTTTCAGTGTTGTTAAATTAATTTTACCCTTACTAATGAAATTTAAGTCTATTTTTTCCATTGTGAAATTTTGTTTTGTTTTTGAGATGGGGTATGGATGGTCTCTGTATGTAGCCCTGGCTTGACTGGAACACCCTATGTAGATCATGAGCTGGCCTTGAGCTCAAGAGATCATCCTGCCTCTGTTTCCTGAGTACTGGAATTGAAAGCCAAGTACATACCTGGCCCCGATGTACCATTTTTCTAGGAACATTTTCTTGTTTTTGCTATTAATACTACCAAACAAAATTTTGGTTTTTCTTGATAATTTGTATGAAAATATTGCCTCTTTTATGACCAGTTTAGATTCTTGTCTCTATATTCTTTTATAGAATACTTTTCTTTAATGAGAAAAGTTATATCTATGGATGGATATTTGCTGCTGTTCAGTGCTGAAATAAGCCACTGATTGATGCTTTCTTCCTCAGTGTATGAAGAGTACTAGGTAATCTATTCATAAGAACTTTGGCCTAGTCTTTTAATTTTCCATAGCAAAGGGTGAGTGCGCGTGTCTGCATTAGTTGTTTGCTTTGTTTTTTAATTCTCTTTCCTATTGACTCCTATCTAGCTCTGGTAAGAATGTTGTCCCTAGTGAAGTTATTCTAAAGATAGGTGCTACTGAGTTTGAGTTTATTTATTTTAAAATTAATTTTTTTGTGTTTAAGTATTTGCCTACATGTATGTCTGTGTACCACATGCATGTGAAATGCTTAAGGAGGCCAGAAGGTGTTAAATCCCCTGGAACTAGAATTACAGGCAATTGTGAACTGCCATGTGGGTGTTGAAATGAACTTGGGTACTGTTGGAAGAGCAGCCAGTGCTCTTGACTGCTGAACCATCTTTCCAGCCCCTGGAGTTTATCTTATGTTTAATAGCGTATAGTGATCTGTGGTTTTTGAAAACAGTATAATTTAGTAAACTTAGGAGGCAGATACTTGCTTATGAAGTTACTGTGACTGCCTCATGATAGTTGAGTGATGACATTTCCACAATTTACTCTGTACCCTGCTGTGAGAATCTGTAAGCTCAACCTATCCTGTGAGATATCGATAAGATGTGTATACTACTTGATGTTGAGTTGCTCAGCATATGTAACACTGCTTCAGTAAGCTCCCCCTTTAGTGAGAGAAAACTTCTGGAAGCATAGGGGATTGTACATATCCTAGGCTCTACTCCTTGATGTAGTGACTCCTATAATGAACAAAGCACACTTCCTAAACATTTAGGCTTATGGTCTGATTAGGAAGACAAATGCTTGCTCTCAAGCCAAGATCTCGAAGCCCCTAGAGCGTTGTTTCTCAACCTGTGGTTTGGACCCCTTTGGTGTCTCATGTTAAATATTCTGCATATCAGATATCTACATTAAAATTTATCACAGTAGCAAAATTATAGTTATGAAGTAGCAACAAAATAGTTTAATGGTTGGGGTTCCCTATAACATGAAGAACTGTATTAAAGGGCTGCAACATTAGGACAGTTGAGAAGCACTGCCCTAAGAGCATCATGAAGCAGTACCACCTTGGTGCTTCCTGGAAGAGAGTGGTGTACTTAAAGTTACTAGCTCCTGTTTTCTGTTTGTGCTTCAATAGACCCTACCTACAACAGATTGTCTTTAAAATCTTCTAGAATGTTCAGATTCTGATAGCTAAAAGGGACATATTCCAAGTCCAGTGACATGTTTTGGTATTTTTCTATGCTTGAACGTTTCATATCTCAGCCTTTCATTAAGAAATGTACTTTTAATTTTTTTTTAATTTTTTGTCTTTAAACTTTACCAACTGTCAGTTTGCTGACTTATTTTTAGTTCATGCAAATTAGAAACTTTCTGGAGGATGTGTCCAAATGTTCTTATTTAATTTGATTACAGGAACAGGAAAGGAGAAAAGTTTTTATTACAAATTGCTGTTACTGTTATGTTATGAGTCACTGTATGGAATAGAATGTATAGTGAAGTATCTATCAAATCAGCATATAAATTTTCGTAAGGCTCAACATTTAAATGGCTTTATGAAGCCAAACATTATCTTCTAAACTTTTTTTCTGCTAAAAAAAGATGTTTCATAGCATATTTTCCATCTGGGTTTCTAAATTTTGGTTCCCAAGCCATTTATGGAAGGGAAGCTTAAAAACTCCGATTTGTCTGTGTTGTTATTTCTAATAGGTGGTTTCATGGAGAAAGTATGTTTGTCTTGAGAATGAGTGAGCTCTGTGTTTCCTTGTTGTGTGAGAACTTTCCTTTGTTTCCCTTCCCTGTCCTTAGTTATATACTGTTGACTGTGTATTTTAGCTTCTGTCTTTGTCCCAGGTAGCCTTCCCAGAAGGAGGGCCTTGCTGGGTGCTGGAGTGATTTGCTTTGCCAAAGAAGTATAACGAATGATATAGTTAGTGTCTAGGTCTGCAATGGGGAGGCCTAATGCCCACCCAAAGTGCCGTGGGTCTGTCATGAAGAGGGAAAGAAAGCCTTTTAGGGAAACAGTCATATATTGTCCTCAATTGCTTAAAACTATAGTGTACCCATTAAGAAACACATCTGAAAAACCTGCTTGAAGTGATAAAATAGGATTGCGCGCCATGGACAGATACACCAAACCAGAGACTAGACTTCAAAAACTTCTGTCCTTTAAAAGCAAACCCAAGCTCGATGTGGTGTACCAGGCCTGGTTCCCAGCCTTCAAGAGGTGGAAGCAGTGTTACTGGAATAGTTAGAACACAGTGTGGGCCTTGCCAGCCCTAGCTAGCAAGCTGGGCTCAGTTACCCAGCCACAATAAACCAAAGAGGCAAGTAATGAAAAGCGGCACAGGAGATTTCTTCAGTTTGGCCATATTGTGAAGAGGAGACATTGAAGTGGTGTAGTGATCCCAAGTTCCTTTTTTCCTACTTAAGGACTAGGTCACCAGTCTGGTAATCATTTCTTCAGATCATATTGCCCAGTTGAAAAGAGAAGTAAATGGCAGATTTATAAACATTTTCATAGCTGAGGTCTGAATGAGCTAGTATTTATTACTAATATACATTAACTAACTGTACATGTTAGTTTTACTTGTACACATGTGTATGTATCCCACCTTGATCACATCTCCTTCCCTACTGCTAGTTTTTATTATGCTCCTCTCTGAATGGTTCATGGTGTTTTGGTTGATTCATTTTAAGTAGCATAAGTTATTTAACTGAGGACCTGAACACAATGAGTGTGCCCTATAGCAGGCAGGGAATCTTAGATCTCTCAGATATTTTTGCTGCACCTTTTGCATATGAAAAGTAATTCAAGCAGAGGTGTAATTTTTTTTGAAAGTAGAAGTTTATGTAAGATCTTTACTCCACCTACATGATTTCTTTGTTCTTTGGAAGTCTTTGAGATGAAAAAAAATGTTCACCCCTGTCCTTTAACTTAAGGAAGTCAGTGACTAGCTGTGAGAGACTTCAAAGTACAAGGTTTAGCAAGGCTGTTCTCTTTCATATATATTATTCCTTTATATTCTCTGTGAGCAATGGCCTATAATGCATATTCTTTTCACTTTAAGCAGGGTTGAATAAGTGTTTTTGGAGGGTTAACTTTTACTTTCACAGTATTTAAGACAGACATAACCTTCACTTTTATAGTTTATCTTTGGTTAGCAAAACACATTGCAAATGACGGGTTTTTAAATTGTGGGGATCCTATAACTGAGTGATGACTCACAGAAGTTTAGCAACAATAAAAGATTTTTGGATAGTGTCTTAGGTAGAGTTCTGTTGTTGAAATTTTTGCTTATAACACTGACCAAAGGCAAGTTGAGGAAAGGGTTTTTTAGGCTTATACTTCCACATCTTAGTCCATCTTTGAAGGAAACCAGGACAGGAAGTCAACAGGGCTGGAACTTGGAGGCAGGAACTGATGCAGAGGCCATGGAGGAGTGCTGCTTACAGTTTACTTCCCCTAGCTTGCTCAGTCTGCTTTCTTATAGAACTCAGGGCCAGCAGCCCAGGGATGACACCACCCTAATGGGCAGGGCCCCCTCAGTCACTAAATAAGAAAATGCCCTACAGGCTTGTTTACAGCCAGATCTTATAGAGGCATTTTCTTAATTGAAATTATTAATTTTTCTTTCTGAGGGACCTAGCCAGTAGGGCAACAACCAAAAATTAGGTACAAAGGAAACATGTACTGAATTCAAGATGTTCTGGCAGTGGTTGGTGGTGGCAGTGCTTGCTAGTACTGCATTATACAAGCACACTACAGTTTTGGTTGTGCATACACACATATACTCTGCATATGTTGTTGCACCATGCAGTGCAATGCCAACTGGCACTATCTAAAACATCACAGCTCAGATTTGAGACTTGTTGTATATTAGGAACTGAGTAATTTTGCTGTACATACAAAGTTTTTTGCTTTTAGGGAAACAGTGGTTTAATTACAGAAGTCAAACTTATTTTTCCTACTGCTGTACTTATAAGTATAAAATTAATATATCCTTGGATTGTATGGAGTTACAATGTTTAATTTTAAAATTTGCTGTTTGAGGGGTTCCATGGCTCAGTGGGTGGTAACACCTCTTGCTGCACAAACGTGAGCATCTAAGTTCTGATTTCAGCGCCTATGTAAAGCTGGGCATGGCCCATGTACACCTGTATCTTCATGTCTGGGAGGAGGACAGGGACAGAAGGTTCCCTGGGGCTTGCTGGCTGCTACCCTCAGTCCAGGTTCAGTGAGAGACCCTAGCTACAAGGAATGATTAAGGTCAAGGGTAGATGCCCAAAATTCTCTGGTCTCCACGTGCTCATGTGCAGGTATCAGCAGCCTCATACACCCCCCCCCCATACAGTTTTTTGTTTGTTTGTTTTAAGTTATTGTTTGAGTTGGTGACTTGAGTTTTATAAAGAAAACATTTTAAAGAATTTTGGCTTGGGAATTGGAGAGGTTTTTCGACATTTCTGAAATGACTCTAAACACACTTATTTTATTATGTACTACGTATTTATGTGAACCAATGCTCTCAGCATTGATAACATTAAGTCAAAATGCCAGTCAACTATGAAAAAGTTGATGTTCTATGTCTTTCAGTTTCAAATACCGAATCAGCATTTGTCTCTGTATGTTATGAATAAGTACATCTAATTCATTTACAGATTTGCTTTCATCTTTAATGGTAAATTATATTTATATCCACTGCTTCAAAATAAATATATTTTCTAATTTTTTGTTAGTATATATTGATTATACCTAATAAAGGGTTTTATTGTGACATTTCCATACAAGGAAATAATATAATTTAGTCATTCATGCTCACTCCCTCTTAACTCCCTTTCCTCTCTTACTGATCACTGCTTTTTCCTAATTGGGTCCCCTTTCTACTGTCTGGTTTTATTTATCTATCTATCTATCTATCTATCTATCTATCTATCTATCTATCTAT
>CAJQZJ010033916.1:635248-649230 GCA_907164525.1 Lophiomys imhausi
TATCTATCTATCTATCTATCTATCTATCTATCTATCTATCTATCTATTTATTTTTTAGTGGCTTGGTGAGTTGATTATAGATGCTTATTAGAACAGGGGTGAGGATTTGTATGGGCACCTTCCTGAACTACACTACTGAAGAAAATGTTTCTCTTTGGTCTGTCAGCTAGTAACTCTGTATAAATACCCAAGGGGGGTGGAGTCTCATGAGCTCCTTCCTCTGTCATGACAGAATGTTGGGGCCCAGTCTTGTGCACATTTGGGAAGTTAATAATCATAGCTCTTGTGAGTTTAAGATGTAACAGGCCTGTGGTGCCTGGATGTCAGCCTTCCGTACCATTCTTCCCTCCTCTCCACAGCTTTTACATTCCTTATGTGTCTTCTGTGATATTCCTAAGGGCTAGAGGGGGTGATGTAATTGTATCATTTATGGCTGAGTGATCAAAAATCACTTCTCATTTTGACCATTTAGTGGCTCTCTGCAGTTAGCAGTGACCACTGCAAAAAAGAAGTTCTGCTGGTCAGGGTTGTTAACTAACAGCTCTAATCTATGGACATAAACAGTTATTCAGAAGGCAGTTTGATGACTATATTTGTCTTTACAATGAACTTCCTTTTGATGTCTTTCACTGTGTGTTTGTACAGCCTTACATATCCATGGTTACCTAAAAAGTTCTCCTTTGAAAAGGGGCTGTGAGCCCTTTTGCAAATTATTGATTCCATAAATAAAGTGCTCTAAGCCCTTGGAAGAGCACTTATGGTTAGGATTGTTAAAAAGCTGTTAGTAGAGATCATTCTGTGTAAGTCCCTGGGCTTAATCCCTATTCTTCCAAGAAAAACACAAACTTCTAACCTGACAAGTTAAGTGTGTGAGATAGGTAGATCAGGAGGGCTAGGATAGTGTGGGCTACATAGACTGTCTCAAAGTCAGAAAGATATGTCGAAGAATCCTTCTTTTAGGAAACTACAGGGATTTCCTGAGAATTTGCTTTTAAGCTTAGATCTGAACACTATATAGATTAGCTGGACACTGAGAGAGATGATAAAAAGAATCTAACATAAATCAAGAAAGAGTCCCTTTTGGTCACTGATTGTTGTCTTTTTTTTTTTTAATGAGTTAATGGTGGGTGGTGGTGGTGTTACATGCTTTTAAACCTGGCACTTGGGAGGCAGAGGCAAGTGAATGTGAGTTTGAAGCAAGCCTAGTTTACAATGGGAGTTCCAGGACAGCCAGAGCTGTCACAAAGACAGCTTGGAAACATCCCCCTCCCAGAAAAAACAACCAAAATCCAAAAAACCCCGAAAGGATTATTAGTAAAGGGACACACAGGACTGAAGCTCAGAAGTCTCATCTGGTAATGTAAATTTGATTGTCTATCTTATAAGTGTTTTGTAGACTTAACTTGTAGAAAAAAAAATAGCTAATGAAACTATTTAACCAGTGTTTATATTATCTTTAATTGGTCGGCGGTGTTAATCCTTAACCCGCCATTATAAATGAATACACAGACACTGGGTGGATTTTAACAAACCTAGGCCTGGGTTGTGTAATCCTAGCCCATCTAAGCTAGCTCATAATTCTGTTACCCAAATATAACCCCATATATACATACATCCCTTTGCACTATCATTCTCCACGCTAAGCCAATGTTCCAGGCCATGTGGAAGGATCTTCTGTAATCTACCCCATGGCACATCCTCCTTGTTTACTCCTAGCTTCTCCGGTCTTCTTTCTTCTTCCCAAGATGTTCTTTGTCTCTCTCTAAAAGCCCCTAGTCCCACCTATCTCTGTCTTTGCCCAATCTCCAGGCCTCAGCATTTATTTCACCAATCAGAGACAATTAAGTAACAGACAGCAAACGGGACCAATCAACATTTAGAATGCTTAACACCACCCCATCACTTACTAATATCCTTCCCTTTCATTTTCATGAAAATATAGGTACCTTTTCTGATTTGCATTATTTAGGTACATTTTTGCCTGGTTATAATTCTGTGCTATACAGTTTTCAACAAAAAAAAAAAATAATGGAGCAGCTATAATCTGCCATATTTTATGTTAGAGAAAACCTTTTCTTTCTTTCTTTTTTTTTTTTTTTTTTAGCAGAGCCAGAGACATTGTTTCATTATTCAAAATATGTAGCTAGAGTTGAACACACACTATGGGCCAGCAATCCTCAGGAGAATTGGGGAACTTCCCCATGGGATGAGGCATTTTCCAAAAGTTCACAGACCCTAAAGGGGATGCCCAGCCCATCGTCAACCCCATGAAGAGACTCAGCAACATCTTCGACAGTGTGGTAGACTGCATCGCCAAGGTAGAGAAAAAAGTGTCTATGCTGGAGACCATGCCCTCGACCTTATAGCTGGTAGATGTCAGTCACGGGGCCAGCCGGCCTGCTGTCGACACCAAAGTCATTCCAAGAGTGGAGAAGTGGGAGTGGTCTTCCAAAGCTGTAGACAATAACTGGGTGCATGATGATAGAAAATTTAAAGACCAAAATAAACTGATCAAAGGTCAGTATTTACAATTATGAACTAAAACCAGATCACTAATAAAGCGTGAATCCCTACAACAATATGAACATTTGTAGAATGTACTCTTTGTGAATGTACCCTTTTTGTTTATATTTTGGGCAACTTTGGGGGGAAAATGTCCTTTCTTTTCAATTTTACCCTATAAATGGAAAAAGCTGCAAAATGCAGGTATAATAATGAAAAGACTTCCAAGACACGATGGGGTGCTCATTATAAAGCTGTGTATGCAGTAAGACACATTTTCAAAAGCTATTCACAACCTTTGAAGTTCTGTACAATTCAAAAGAAAATATGAACACAAGAGGATCGGCTCAGATTTTGTTATCTGCTATACACAACTTTACTTTTCTGAATTACATTATTTTCTAGTTTGAAGTTTTAGAAATTAATCATGCACAAAAATATTTGCAAACAGCCAGAACCAGCTTTGAGCAATGCACAGCAACATCCCAAGCTCTGCAGATAGTTCCAGGAAGATCATCATATAGATGAGCATTAGCCATACAACAAGGAACACAAAAATGTAAGAAAATAGACATTTCAAATTTTAAAATCCACTTTCAAAGAATGATGGGTGAAACAACAAAAAATGTTGGTCTTAAGTTATCAGAAAAAGTATAAAGTATCTTAATGTTCCCTAAGAACTGAATATTATTTTTTTTGCTTAAATTTTTTTTACTTTATTTTTTATTTCTTCAAGTTACATCTCAATCACAATCCCCTCCCTACTCCCCCCTCTAGTCCCACCCTCCCACCCTCTTCTGCCTCAACCCACCCATCCCCTTACCTTTTTGGTTTTTTTTTTAAGTTTAAGGTATATCTTATTTCCCCCAACAGCTCCCCCTTTCAGTCCAACAAATGGCTCTTTCTCTTATAATAATAGATACAATACAAAACAACAGAGGTAATTAGGCCACAGTTATAAGGGTTATATGGCTTAGCGTACATTCCCAATGTCCAGTCCATATGTATTTGACACCTGACTTTAACATTCTACTATCTAATCATCTCCATGAGTTTAAAGTTCTATATCTAACTCAGCTTTCATACTAACTTGCAACACAATTTTAAAAGCATCTTCTTAGATCCATAAAACTCTCTTGACTCCTAAACAACTCAATTTAATTATGAGACTCTAGTTATCTATTCTTCAACCACCTCAGAGACTTGAGAGGGATAAATACATCTGATTTTATAGGAAGTACAGGGCCTGCAGCTTCCAAAACTAAGAAATGACATACCAGTGGCTGCCTGGACAGTTTCCATTTTCTCTCCATACATTACAGCATTGATCTTCAGTCGTTTGGCCCTGTTTCTCTGACAGACATTGATTGTAGAGCAAGGGTTATGAAGGACTTGCCTACCCTGTCTTGGCAGAGCTAGGCTGTCGTCTTACCTGCTTCCAAATTTTGTCCTTTTTTTGGACAGCATTCTGTCTACAGTTGGAGCAAGGGGTCTTTCCTGCTAAGAGATAGGCTTGCAACTAATTCAATCATCTCCCCCTGGAGATTCTTCGGTGCTCATCTTCTACTTGGAGTAGAATAGGGGGTGCTGTCAGGAGTTGATATGTCTCGATATAAAAAAAATCTAAAGTTAAGAAAACATCTTTGAATGCCATATTCTGCAGATTTCTTGAGGTTTTGAAGAGGCCTTATCTATCTCTTATATTAGGATAAGCAGATGTTGCTTGTCTCTTAGCAGCTTTATTTCTGATTGGCTTAGAAAATAACTATAATAGACTGTCATAGTACCTAACAAAATGACCGGCTTGCATGACTATTAGTTTGCATTTCTTAATTATCCTAAACAGTTTATGACAATTAGTAGCAAAAGGCCGAAACTTCACATTTCATTTTTTTTTCTTTACCCAATAACCCATCCCATTTCTCTGGAGTGAAGTGTCCCTACATAACAGTCCCTCACCTCAGTTCAGAGGTCGTATGAGGGCCAAGAGCCTCCTCATACAATGGGGGTCTCTGAGGCAGTACCACCAGTGAAAAGTATCTCATTGCCCGGGAGAGAGAACCAAAAAAGCAAACAAACAAATAAGCAGACAAACATATAAAAAAGAATAAAAAATAGAAAAATATAAAAATAAAAAATAAAAAGTCTATGTCCATGTTTCCTTTGGTGTGTTGGTTGTAGTATCGATATCCTGTACTATATAGCTAAAATCCTACTATAAGTGAATAGATGCCATATGCATCCTTCTGAGTTAGCTCACTCAGGATGAGCTTTTCTAGTTCCATCCATTTGACTGCAAATTGCATAATTTCATTGTTCCTGATAGCTGAATAATATTCCATTGTGTAGATGTACCACAGTTTTTTAACCCATTCTTCGGTTGAGGGACATCTGGGTTGTTTCCAGTTTCTAGCTATTACTAATAAGGCTGCTATGAACATAGATGAAGAAACTTCCTTATGATTCCATGAGGAGACATTTGAGTGTATACCCAGAAGTAGTATGGCTGGGTCCTGAGGCAAAGTTATTTCAAGTTGAGAAAACCTTTTCTTAAAGGGAATAGTGTATTAACATTTTTTTGCTTCTTGAGACATGCAAAACTAGAAGGTCTAGGTTCCAATAGGAATTAAAAGGATGGTCTAGGTCTAAGATGTTTTTAAGTTGTTAATGCAAGTTAAGATGGAAACTGAGTTAGATATAGAACTTTAAACTCATGGAGATAGATAAATAATAGAACATTAATATTAATATCAGTTGTCAAATATGTATTGACTGGCCATTGGGAATGTATCTTTTTTGGGGGGGTTTTTTGAGACAGGGTTTCTCTGTGTAGCCCTGGCTGTCCTGGACTCACTTTGTAAACCAGGCTGGCCTCGAACTCACAAAGATCCACCTGCCTCTGCCTCCCAAGTTCTGGGATTAAAGCCATGCGCCACCACCGCCCGACTGGGAATGTATCTTATACCTTATGATTTTCATAATTGTGGCCTAATTAGTCAAATAAAAAGAATTATGGGAGTACCTGTAGGCAAAGCTTTTTAATTATCCAATATATAAATTCTGCTTTATCTTACTGCACTTAATGTATTGTGCTTAATACCTCTACCTCCCTTCCACCCCTCGTTCCCTTCAATCCTCTAACCCTAGGTGGGAGAGAAAGAACGTTAGAGGGAGAAGGACATAGGTAGGTCTCTTTGAGCCATTTCCTGCTGATTAGGGTCTTTGGATTATTTGGGGGTAATACCAGTCTCATTAGAAGTCCAGCAAACCAGCAAATTCTTCTGGGAGAAGAGGGAGAGGGAGGGAGGGTGGAACTGAGAGCGGTGGAGGGAGGGGCTGTGATGAAGATGTAACTTGAAGTAATAAATAAACTTAAAAAAAATTTAAGCACTCAAGTGTGGTGGTGCATGCCTTTAATCCCAGCACTCCAGAGGTGATCTCTGTGAATTCCAGGTCAGCCAATACCTGGACATAGGGAAACCTGTCTCAAAAGACAAACAAAAAATGTTGACGCTTATTTCAATTTACATATGGCGTAAAAATTTCAAATAACAAGAATGAAATTTCATATCCTGACTTGCGACTGAAATTTGGATTGTTCATATGTATTACTAAACAGTATTTCCTCATTATCTTAAAATCCAGTTATACTCTATTGTCTTCTACAGCTTTCTTTTCATTCATAAGAGTAGACAGCAACAATGTTCTGTGTGTGTGTGTGTGTGTGTGTGTGTGTGTGTGTGTATTTTCTTCATCTTCACACAAACAAGTATCATCCAAGAAGAGGGAACTTCAGTAAAGAAAATACTTCCATCTGATTTGTCTGTAAGCAGTCTATGGAACATTTTTTTGATTGAGTGATGTGGAAGAGTGTCAAAGACCCACTTTGACACCAGGGGTAACACTGAAGCAGGAATAGAGTTTTGGTGAGGAGGCCAAAAGCTGGAAGCTCCTGGCGATTTTGGACCCCTGCTGATTAAAAGGAAAAAGGGGGGAGGGAACTCTGGGGCTTGAGACCAGCATTGTTTGTAACTGTCTAGAAACTGAACTCTCTTTTACTCTTCTGGGACCAGAGCTGATTGCTTCTGGTGATTGCCTCCTGCTTATTAGCAGCAGGAAATTAGAAAAAGAAACTTAATTACCTGGGCCAGCAAAAGGCTCTTTAACTCAGGAACCTACCAAAGTAGTGGCCTACTAGGAGCTCTGAGCTGCTTAACTCTTAGTGAGCCTGCAAGAAAGAATAGAAAAAGAATCACTTTCACACATACATTCAATGGATGAAGCGAAGAGGGCTCCAACGAATCCACACAATCACATATATACATATTTACATACATAAAAACAGACATACACATATATATATATATATATACATACATACATACATACATACATACATATATACACACACACATACAGTTGGTGGATAGAGCAAAGCTCTACCGAGCAAGACCTAGCCATTTTACATGTACACATACATACATCTGGTAGTGGGGCAAACTCCAGTGAGCTCCCTCTAGCAACTTTATTCTTTGTCCTTAACCTTTTTATACCATCTAAGACAAAGTTCTCTATGTCAGAAGAAAAATTACCTCACAGCCATAAAAACAGTTGTAATAAAAACAGATAAAATTGTTACACGAGAGGGATTTACAGCAGGATTACTGATTACATGTTTTTCTATTAAAACTCGTACCTAACTGAACATTCTTATGTTCCAGAAGTTCATTGTAAGTTCAGAGCAATAGTTCATGACATAAGTCAACAAGGTTTGAGGAGTTACAGTAGGATTGCTTGTATGTATCTCCATTAAGAATCATACCTAACTAGACATGCCCCAGCTATCTTTCATTCCTGATTTCATTGAAAGTTCAAAGCAACAGTTTTTACTTATTGTGGTGCACACCGAGGCCTGTGATCTCATCCCTGGAGTAAACCTAGAGTGAATGTTTCTCTAGGTCATAAATTTGTCCCAAGCCTATTTCTCTTTCTAGTGCAATTTACTTGCTTGTGGCACATGAAGGTTCACAGAACTCTTTTTGTAGCCTTCTTATTCTGCAGGGGTCTTAAGATTACTTGAATCAATTCAGGAGTTCTACAATCTTCAGGAATTATAAAATCATCCTTTCATTTAAACAGCATTATTTCATGAAAGTGCAT
The DNA here is from genome assembly GCA_907164525.1 of Lophiomys imhausi. Lineage (NCBI taxonomy): Eukaryota > Metazoa > Chordata > Mammalia > Rodentia > Muridae > Lophiomys > Lophiomys imhausi. Next base: position 642,911 of record CAJQZJ010033916.1, read on the forward strand.
CTTCATATTGATCTGCAGGAAATCTGCCCAAGTCTCCTCATGTTCAATTATACATGCCAGGTATATGAGGAATACAGCAATGACAAGCATGGAAAGGGATATCAGCACCAAGAAGCAATCTTGGAATAGAGCCCCTGGGGCTACATGCTTCTTCGGGAGCACCCATCGTAGCCGTGCAGAAATGGTGGGCCACCACCTCCAGGAAGCTCACTTGCTTGCCACGGCTTTTCCTGCATGACTCCCCTAGGAGGCCCAACCCCCTGTGGGTGGTGTCATTCCTGGGAAGATGGTCCTAGGTGCTTTCAGAAAGCAGAGTGAGCAAACCGTGGAGAACATAATCCCTCCGTGGTCTCTGCCTGTCGGTTCTTGCTTGAGTTCCTGACTGACTTCCTTGATGATGGGCCAGAACTGCCCCGCCATTCTTGTGGTCATGGTGTTTTTTACAATAATAGAACACAAACTAAGACAAGCAGTTTTATATGAAAACAAAACGTCTACTCTTTTTAAAAGTCAACTCAGTTGTGTTTGATAGAAGTTCCTCCTGACCCTTAATTTTAAGCTGGTTTGCAAACTTGCTGGGGTGATGAGACACTTAGAATTCCATGTGTGTAGAATATGAATGTGGTCTGTTTATCACCAAGAAATGTTTTTACTTGTAGGAAATATGTATTAATATTAGAAATGTGAAACCAAATTTCAGTGCACTTCAATAGACCTGAGAACTAGGCACATTTGCTTGAAGGGTGATGGTAATAGATTTATTCCCTGATTGTAGTTTTTGCTTTGCCCTATACTGATTAAATTTTTTGTTCGCCTTTCAAAATGTTAATTTTTCATCCTTTTTCTGATACCTTTAAATTTTAAATAATCTTTAAAAATTAGCTGAAATTTAAAGAGAATAACAAATTGATTACATTAATTTTCATCTTTGTTCCTTAGCTTCATAATGAAGAAGATAACTCAGAATCATCCGCTGTAGAACAGCCATCAACTTCCAACGCAACAGCGCAGATCGTAGAAGCTGCTGCTACAGCTCGAGCACCGGAAACTGACTCTTCTCCTCCACCTTATAGTAGCATCACTGTGGAAGTGCCTTCAACTTCAGGTGGGAAGTTCTAGTAATGACTACTTCCTTTTCTTTCTGAAATGTGGTTTTGTGTAATTATCAAGTCTCTCAGTGGGCTGATTGCTTGTTTTGTTTTGCTTTATAACGCAGGCTGGCCCACAACTTACTGTGTAGCCTAGGCTGGCCTAGAACTCATAATCTTCCTGTGTCAGCCTACCAGCTGCTATGTGCTCAAGAATGCAGGCACATACCACTCTGCACTTAGGTTGTTCAATGAACTTTGAAACAAATGCACACACACAAACACACACACACACACACTTGTACATAAAATCATGTTTGTATATACGTATACACATGTATGCTTACAAACATGTACATGTGTGTATGTACATATACACATACATGTTTATGCTCATATATTCACAAGGTTGTAATGGAAAACTAATAATGATAGGAATGAGAGAGAGTGAGTAAGAATGTGGTGGAATATGTGAGCAGACATGAACAGTGTGCATAGTGTTAAGCCATGCATGTGATAGTAATGCTTCCATATGAGTCAGTGGTTCCTGCTTGCTGCTCTTTGTCCTTCATGTATGGTTATCCTACTCATCTTTATTTCTCTTGCCACAATGTGTAATTTCTCAGCAGTGTTCTGTTGGTTTGTGGTGGTTTGAATAGATACGGCTCCCATAGAGTCATGTGTTTTGAATGCTTGACCATAGGGAGTGGCACTAGAGGGGGTGTGGCCTGTTAGAGTAAGCATGTTCACTGTGGAGGCAGGCTTTGAGGTCTTAAAGCTCAAGGTATGCCCAGTGCAAAACACATCCGGTTCCCCTTGTGCTGCCTTTGGATCAAGGTGTTTAGCTCTGGACTCCTCCAGCCCCACATCTGCCTGCATACTGCCGTGCTTCCGGCCATCATGGTAACGGACTAAACTTCTGAAACTGTGAGCCAGCCCAATTCAATGTTGGCCTTTATGAGTTGCCTTGGTCATGGTGTCTCTCACAGCAATAAAATCCAAAGACATAGTTGTGTGATAACTTGCATACTTGTATATATTCTTTTATTTATATAATTGTATAACTCTGTTTTCTACTATAATCAGAGTAGTTTAATAATTTCTGAAGTTAAAGTTATAAGTTCTCTATTTTACATTCATTATGAAGTATTTATTTTAGAAATTAGTTACTGAAAACATTTTAACAGAAAAAAAAGCCAACATTTTCTGAATTGGGGCTGTAGCCCATTCGTAGAGTGATTGCATGGTAGTATGCATGAGGCCTGTGGATTGATCACCAGCACCACAGAAACAGACAAAGCTTCATTAAATTTTCCCCTTCTTTCTTTGTGTGGTGAAGGCTGACTCCATATGGGAAGCCCATGTTAACTTTGTCTAGTTACCATCTTTGTATTTGTAATCTGTAAAAATACCAAATATTTGACATTCATTTACTTTTCAAGGCAGTTTCTAGAAGTCATCTTCTTGAGGTCCTCACCAGTAAAGTTAGTATATGATCATTTTATTTGTTAGAATGCTTATTTAATCAGGATGCTTGTTTAGTGCTTCTAAAAGTGCCGGCTGTGCTCTTGCTCGGCCTTGTTCCACTAAGCCCTTTTCTGTAGTCTTGTCAGCAAGGCTCTACTTGGCCAGAAACACTCTAAGGCATTGAGTTCCAACCCGTGGTCCTGACCCCTGGGGTGTCGAATGACCCTTTCATGTGGGCCGCCTAAAACCATCAAAAAAACCCATAGACATTTACATTATGATTAATAACAGTAGCAAAATACAATTATGAAGTAGCAATGAAAATAATTTTATGGTTGGGGTCACTATAACATTGAGGAACTGAAGGTTGAGAACCACTATACTAAAGTCGTTCTTTTGTTCTTAATCATAAAATTGCATATTCTTTAATTTTTATTGAAATAAAATCATATTATTAGATTTCCAAAAATGCATCCATCTTTACTTTTTGGATTGAACTGCCATGCCATGACTTAATCTCTTCTGGATTTGGATTTGCGAATACCTTCGTAGAGCTTAATGGGCTCTAAAGCTTTATATGCTGTCTTTGTAGTTTTCCTATTCAGCAATATAAAACGAGCAGAGAAGCTTCTGTTTATATAGTCTGTGTGATCTGGAGCATATAATTTTTAAAAATTAGATAAATTTCAAGCATAAAAGCAGTTGAATGTGGTACTTGAGTGTTCATTTGTTGTTACAGTATCCTTTGTGAGGATGAGTCTTTATGGCATTGGTTTTTTTTTTTAATTTTGTTTTTTTCAAGACAGGGCTTCTCTATGTAATAGCCCAGGCTGTCCTGGAACTCACTTTGTAGATCAGGCTGTCCTCAAACTCACAGAGATCTTCCTGCCTATGCCTCCCAAGTGCTGGGATTAAAGATGTGGGCCACCATGTCTGGTTATGTTTTTGGTTTTTTTTTTTTTTTTTTTTAGTTTAAGGTATTTATTTTTCCCCCCAACAGCTCTCCCTTTCAGTCCAAATAATGGTTCTTTTTCTTATAACTATAAATACAATACAAAACAACAGAAATAAATAGGCCACGATTATAAGAGTTATATGGCTTAGCATACATTCCCAATGTCCAGTCCATATGTATTTGGCACCTGACTTTAACATTCTACTATCTAACCATCTCCATGAGTTTAAAGTTCTATATCTAACTCAGCTTTCATACTAACTTGCCTCATAATTTTAAAAATATCTTCTTAGATCCAGAACACCCTCTTGATTCCTAAACAACTCAAAATTTAACTATGAGACTCTAGGTATCTATTCTTCAACCACCTCAGAGACCTGAGAGGGATAAATATATCTGATTATATAGGAAGTGCAGGGCCTGCAGCTTCCAAACCTAAAAAATGACATACAAGTGGCTGCCTGGACAGTTCCCATTTTCTCTCCATACATTCCAGCATCAATCTTCAGCCATTTGGCCCCATTTCTCTGACAGACATTGGTTGTAGAGCAGGAATTATGAAGGACTTACCTACCCTGTCTTGGCAGAGCTAGGCTGTCGACTTACCTGCTTCCAAGATTTGTCCTTTTTGGACAGAAGTCTGTCTACAGTTGAAGCAAGTGGTTTTTCTTGCCAAGAGAATGGCTTACCACCAATTTAATCATCTCCCACTGGAGATTCTTCGATGCTCATCTTCTACTTGGAGTAATATAGGGGGTGCTGTCAGGAGCTGACATGTCTCGATATCAAAAAATCTTAAGTTAAGAAAACATCTTTGAATGCCATATTCTGCAGATCTCTTGAGGTTTTTGAAGATGCCCTATCTATCTCTAATATTTAGATAAGCAAATATTGCTTGTCTCTTAGCAACTTGGTTTCTGAGTAGCTTAGAAAATAACTGTGATAGACTGTCATAGTAACTAACAAAATGACACGTTTTCATGACTATTAGTTTCCGTTTCTTAATTATCCTAAACAGTTTATGTCGGTTGGTAGCGAGAGGTCAAAACTTGACATTTCATTTTTAAGTATTACTACAAACAATACCTTTAAGAAGCGTTACCCTTAATTTTGTATCAATATACAAAGATCAATACCAATGTGGCCAAATATAATCTTAATTTTGTATCAATATACAAAGATCAGTACCGATGTAGCCCAATACAATCTTAATTTTACATTAATATACTAGGGTCAATACCATTGTGGCCAAATATAATCTTAATTTTGTATCAATATACAAAGATCAATACCGATGTAGCCCTATACAATCTTAATTTTGCATTAATATACAATGATCAATACCAATTTAGCCAAATATAATATTAATTTTGTATCAGTATACAAAGGTATAAAGCTATATTCAATAATCTGTCCTTTTTTCTTGTTCTTTCCTATACTATGTCTATGTCCCATTTTTCTCAAGTCTGTTCACTCCTATATAGGAGAGAAAGGAGGATACAGAAAAGCAAAAGAGAGAAGTCCCTGGGTCTAACCTCCAAAACCCATTTAACAAGACCATTTAACAGCTTGTAGTCTTTTCCCCTAAATAACAAAATTTTCTATTATCTATCAAATAACCAAAGGGGAAGAACACCCTTCCCACCTTCTGGGGATGGGACGTTGTTCTCTTAAAATGACTTCCTGCTGATTTGGGACGTAGTAAACCTGTTTGGGGCCCAAATAAGAATGGAAAAATGGTTAAAAATGTTAATAGAATCATTTGATGTTCAGTCCCTTTGTGCTCAGCTATTTAGATGTCCTACGAAGTTCATAGACAGAAGCTGATCTTCAGAACTTTACTGAAGATCTGGCTGGAGTAGTCTGTGGAGCTGAACGATCTTAGCGATTTTGAGTTGTTGTGGTTATAGACTTTTGAAGAAACTGCTATTGAAGAAGTCTGCAAGGCTGGATCATCTGGGCCACTCGTCTTCTTTGGTGTCTGATCTGTTTTCTGCTGAGGTTTCCATTGTCCAGTTGTCCCTGGATTCCTTGAATGGATGCTTTAAATCTCCTGGAAAGATAAGAACAGAGCCCTGCCCTAATCCTAACTCTGGGACAATTACCTTTTTTTGGAGGGGTCAGGTAATATTTTTCCTGGAGCAAATTTGGTTTTTTGATAATATATAAAGTATTACCTTTCAATCCGGATTAAAGAAGAAATTATTTTGATATTTTGGAGCTAAACAAACCTTTAGTGTATATATTTTGAGATCTCAAAGGACAATTTGTTTGAATTGCAGCCTGCCTTTTGTAAGTAGCTTTTAAACTTAAATCTTTCCAAATCCTATGTGCCTGTCTCTGCATTCTAAATTTTGGGATCAAAGACATGTGGTTTCCAACTGATGGGATTAAAGATGTGCTCCTCCACCCCTGGATCAAAGTTTTTCTCTGTTTAGAGTTTGTTTTGTATCAGGTGGCCTTGAGCTCTGAGATCTGCCTGTTTCTGTCTCTAGTGTGTTGGGATTAAGGGTGTATTCTTCCCCAATGATGTGACTAAGGGTGAGCACCATCACCACCCTGTTTCTTGTAACTCTAGAATTTATAAGACAACTAACTCTATAGTGATCCTCCTGTCTCTACAGGAGGTAACGGCATGGGCTAACACCATGCATTATTTTACCTTAGCTCTAAGTTTTTTCAACTCTTGGAGGTTTGTAAAACCAGGTTGAACAGCTGTCACCTTTAATTTATTTACAGTGTTTTAAACCTGTTACCTGCTTTTTAATGCCAAACCATGGAAATAGCCTATACCTCTACAAAAAAAAAAA
>CAJQZJ010033916.1:665534-693027 GCA_907164525.1 Lophiomys imhausi
AGAGAGAGAGGGGGGGGGGAGGAGAGAGATGAGATAGAGAGAGGAGAGAGATAGAGAGGAGAGAGGAGAGAGAGATAGAGAGAGAGAGAAGATAGAGAGGAGAGAGGAGAGAGAGATAGAGAGGAGTGAGAGATAGAGAGGAGAGAGAGATATAGAGAGGAGAGAGATAGAGAGAGAGAGAGGAGAGAGATGAGAGAGATAGAGAAGAGAGAGGGGAGAGAGGAGAGAGAGATAGAGATAGAGAGGAGAGAGAAAGGAGAGAGAGGAGAGAGAGAGAGAGGAGAGAAAGAGATAGGAGAGAGAGAGGAGAGAGAGAGGAGAGAGGAGAGAGAAAGAGGAGAGAGAGAGGAGAGAGAGAAGAGAGAGGAGAGGAGAGAGAGAGATCGATCCTGAGTTACCCATACGTGCACACATGCTTGTGCAAAATAAAGGAATGTTCAGAAACTCTCAATCTTCAGCTCTTTTTGAGTCGGAACCATCCTTTACATGATATTTATCATCCATTCTCTTTGTAATAAATATGGGACAAATAAAAGATTATCCAAGTTTAACTGTTTTGTATGTAGCTTATACTATAGACCTACAGTAGCAATAGTAATCTTTAGTGTCTTATTGTGAGTTATTAAAGTATGATCGTGACTATGAAATCATATTAAATTATTTTTAATGATGATCCTTTAAAAACCTTTCTCCTCAGACACTGAAGTGTACAGTGAGTTTTACCCCGTGCCACCTCCGTACAGTGTCGCCACCTCCCTTCCTACATATGATGAGGCTGAGAAGGCCAAAGCTGCTGCCATGGCAGCTGCCGCAGCGGAGCCACCTCAGAGAGTAAGCACACCATTTGTTTGGCTCTATTTTGTGACTTCTCTACATTTAATATAAAAGTCCTTCTCTGCGTGTGTCTGCCTGTGTGTGTCACTACTGTCCGCTTTGCACTCTCAGGGTAACTAAGGCGCCTTCTCTTGTCCCCGACCTCCTCAGTTTCTGTTGGCCCTGTCTAGCCTGCGTGTGTCACTACTGTCTCTTTGCACTCTCAGGGTAACTAACACACCTTCTCTTGTCCCCAACCTCCTCAGTTTCTGTTGGCCCTGTCTATACTCGACCCTGACCGTGGCAGCTTATGGCATCCAATAATGTTCTCCACTTCCCAGTTTTGGATTTCAGGCATATCACACACTGTTTTTTTTATCCAAGTCAGCTCACTCTGACCAGAGGGACCCAATAGTTCTTCTGTTTCCTGTGGAACTCATTTCCACAGCTCTCCTTATTGTCCGTGGACCTTTTGCTCCTGTTATCTGTCATCAAAGCTGTGTTGTCTTTTCTATTTATGTTTGCTTTTCCTTTCCCCTTCCTCCGTGCCCCAATATACCATTTATGACTTTTCCCCTTTCATACGTGCATTTACGCCTTATAATAATTGTATATAAATAACCTGTTTAGTCTTATTGTTTCATTCCGTCTGATTGCAGTATGGACTGCAGAAGACCATGCAGTTTTGACTTGTGTGAACTGATAGGACCCAAGGCTAAGGAAACAAAATCTTTATAGCAATATTCATTAAATAGTACGAGCCATCAGTGATAACAGATTTTGCAAGTAATTTCAGAGTTCTTTACATTTGTAGGCCAAGACATTTATATGTTAGTATATTATTTTTAAGCAAAAGTTTTACTATTCAAACAGTATTTTACTTAGTATATTTTAGAAATTATTATGATAGTAAAAATACCAAGATATTAAAACCTTTTAAAATTTACTTTACAGTTTTAATGCTGAATTTTTTAGTTTCATAGGATATATATTCTATACTTTTTCAGTCTACCAAGAACTGAGTTGAATTTTAGTCCAGCTTGCAGACAGATTATTGGTTTGTCAGCTTCCTGTGTTTCGGGGAACAGGCAGGAAGTTACGTGGGTCAGAAGGAAAGACGTCAGCATTCACAGCAGTAGCAGTGGCTTTGCTCTTGCTGTTCATCAAGCCTCCGTCCCCACAGGGAACAGAGGAACTAAGTGACAATGTCCACATGCTGTGGGTTGTTACTAGGGGTTCCAGCTCTTCAATGGCCGCTAAGAATTCTCACACTCTTGCTCTGCGGGGGGATTCCACTCTTCTTCAGAGCTTTCCACTGTGTAAGTATACAGAAAAAGGCAGTCAGTGTTACTGCATGGAAGAATTATCTCCATATTCATGCATGTAGAATTATCTCCCAGCACAGCCCACAATTAAGGGGCATTTAGATTGTGTCCAGTTTGCTGCTCTTGCTAACATCTCTACAATATTCTTTTAATATTTTATTTCTTTTAAGTGGGAATATATACATGTATACAGTTTATTTCAAGAATCAAAATGGCTGTATCAGAAGGCATTTACATTTTTATTTTTGATAAACACTGCCTAACTTGTTAACCAGTGGGTGCACAAATTTACATGACTATGAGAGTTCCTAGTTTCCTACTTGACATTTACACAGTAGTATCCCATCTGTTTTCTTTTTATTAAATTCCCGAATTTGATGTTAGGCTCCCTCCTTCCCTTCTCCCTCCCTAGCTCTTTTTGTCTGTCTGTGTGTGTGTAGACTTGAAGCCAGCACTGGGTGTATTATTGGGGTTGGGGTGCCTTTCCTCTGTCCCTCTCCGCCGTTTGTTTTTGAGACAAAACTCGATCAGTTTAGCCATTTGGCCGGGCAGCGAGCTTTAGGGATCCGCCGGTCTCTTGGCCCCAATGCTGGTGGCTGCAGTGCTGCAGTGCCACGCTTCTTTGTGGATCTGGGGGATCTTGGCACTTGGACTGACTGAGCCATCTCCCCAGCCCTCAACTTACCTTTTTTATGTGTTGTTTTAAAAAAGATTTTCTTCTCAACAGCTTCTGAGATAAAGTAATACTTGCTAATGTCTCATCTTGAGAGCATCAGATGTTGCTTGAGTTCTTACTCTTAAATTGAAGGTGAGAAAACTCTAGTTATTTTAGTGAAATGTTTTGTTATGTATTTTACAGAACCAGGAAGAAGATTGTACACCAAGAGATGACTTCAGTGATGTAGACCAGCTTAGAGTAGGCAATGATGGCATTTTTATGCTGGCGTTTTTCAGTAAGTGACCTTTCCATACTACTTTTAAAAGATTGGTGTATGTATATTTAAAATAACAGTGATGAAAAAGATACTGCTAACGTGGGTGTACCTCATTTAAAGTGTAAATTACTCAAGACAGTGAGCATAATAAATCCTAGAATTTATTAAACATTTGTTAGGTAATTCTGATTGCAGCCATTATGGTTGATGCTGGCCAGGTATATATACATATTTAAGTAAAAGGAGATTTTACAAGGGAAAAAGCAGAATGAGAATTTTTTTTTCTAGTTTTTTGTTTTGTTGTGTTTTCTTTTTTGTTTTGGTTTTTCGGAACAGAGTTTCTCTGTGTAACAGAGCCCTGCCTGGACTCACTTTGTAGATCAGACTGGCCCTGAACTCACAGTGATCTGCCTGCTTCTGCCTTCTGAGTGCTGGGATTAAAGGTGTGTACCACCATGCCTAGCTCGAATCTTAGTTTTTAGTCTTTGATTTTTATTCAACTAGTAAACTTTTATATTAATATCAAATTCCTCACATTTTTTTTTACATGAAGAATAGCTTAAACGTTAACTCCGTTCATTGTTGCATCCTTCAAGGTACCTTGGAGCTGTGGGGATAGCTCAGTGTGTAAAGCCCTTGTCTTGCACACATGAGGACCAGAGTTCCACCACTTGAGAAGAAGAGCCAGGAGCTCTTGGGGATCCTTGGAGCTAGACTAGCTGATTGAGGAGCTCTAGGTCCAAATGAGAGGCCCCTCCTCAGTAAATAAAGGGGAGCACAACTGAGGAAGGCACCCATTGGCAACTTCTAGTCTCTGCTCTCATGGCCACACATGTACGTGTGCCCTTAAACATGCAAATGTGTATATGCATTTGTGCATAATCATGCACACTGCACACATACATGGCCCAAAAAGAAAAATGTCAATTAGAAAAGATTATGAATATACTGTTGATGGTATAAGTAGTAGCCTCCTTAGATGATATAAATTGCATGATTTCATTTCTAAGTATTTAATTATGAATTTATATATTGTTTCTTTTAACCCAGTATTTTCTATTTAATATGCATCTTTTAGATTTAAAAGTACTTATAAATGTTGTAAATGCATGGTAACTTACATATACTAGATTATTTTTGGTCAGTGACAGTATATTGATTTTATAAATATATATTCCTAGATTTAATACAAAATTTCTAGATTTTCGTGAAATTCTGTTTCAATAAATCATTTGTTTTTACAAATATTTCATATATTGTAAGAGTAAAATTGTTTTTTCTCTTCTGGTATGCCCAACATCCTGCTTTGATAAGCAAACATTTGTAATTACTACCATCTAGTGGCTATTGTTTACATTGCAACTGGGTTTATATTCCATGCTTTAACTGGCAGTCTGGAAATACATTCTTTAATATAGCTTATAGCTTAAGAATTTCAGGTTATACATACAAAATATAATATTTTTAATAAAAAACTGTTATAGGTTAAGTTCTTGACTTCTTAAAGCATTGATGTTTTTGCTTCTTTTTTAAAAAACCTTTAATTCTTTGTGAGTTTTACATCATGCACCCAGGCCTGCTCATCCCTCACCCCCTCATATCCACCCTTCAGCTTTGCAAACTGCCCCCCCCAAAAAGGAAACACACACACACAAACAACAACAAAAAAGGATAAAAAGTGTCTCATCATGGAAGCTGTAGTGTGTTACAGTGTGTCCCATAGTCTCTCCCTCTGTCACATCTTCATTTGTAAATGTACATTGCAGTGAGTCATTGTTCTGGTTCAGGGCCTCTGGCTACTGCCATACCATCAATATTAGATCCTCACCAGGACTCCTTTAGGTTATGCCCTGTGTCATGGAGATCCTGAAGCTTTGGATCAGCAAGTCTAGTCATTTCACATGCTCTTACAGTTCACACATGACATAGATTCTGGAGTGGGCCAATTCAGAGCCCTGGTTTTGGGCCTGGGTGGTAGCTGAGCTGGTATTCTGCTGGCTCTCCTTATCTGCACCACTAGGGTGAGCTTTCCAGAACTGCGCTGGCAAGGCCACCCAATGCTACCATCAGCAGGAGGCAAAGCCAAGCTTTCCTTCTTTCATGCCCTTGGGAACAGCTCACCTATACCCAATTGCCTGCAGAGCCAACTCTGCTGTGCTGCCCAATCAAAGTGCGCACTTTCCCCAGTCCCTGGCGCCTATGAGGAGCTGTCCTAGCTCTCCAGCTCTCATACCCTGGCTCACCTGTACCTTCACTATCAGGGTCAGCTCCACTGTGTTGCCCAGGCGAGTTGCAGGGCCTGCTCTTCCAAATGCTACAGCCAGGGAGGGACAGGGTCAGTTCTCCGCTCTCATGACCTTTGTAGATGGCTTTCCACCTTCTGCAGGTGGTGAGGGAGTAGTGCATCACCCCCCCCACACACACACACACACAGTAGACGAGTGGTAGCACCAGCTCTGTCATGTTCTCACCTTCAGGGTGGGTTTATCCAAGCCCCCTTGACCAGGGCCACAGCTGGCGAGGGACAAGAGGGGAAAGGCATCAGCCCTGTACTCAGGCCACCTCACAGCAGACGAGTGGCAGGGCCACCTCACCCTCGCTCTCTCCTTTCCTTAGGGCTGGCTCATCTTTGCCTCTGCCACTAATGTCAGCTCTATTGTGCCATCTAGATGCAGTACAGGGCCTCCTTCTGAGTACTGCAGCTGGTAAGGGGTAGGGCCAGCTCTCACAAGGTCATGACCCTGTGGGCAGCTTTTCTGACTGCCAGAGGTGGTGAGCGGCGGCATACCCTCTGCGACCATGCTACCCCATGGCTGATGAGTAGTGGGGTCAGCTCTCCCATACTTATGGCCCTCGGGACCGCTTCACCCACACCCCTGCCTCCAGGGTCAGCTCCACTGTGCTGTCTGGGCAAGGTGCAGGGCCCACTTTCCTGAGTGCTGCCACCTGTGAGACATGGGGCCAAGCTCTCCAGAGTGCTCCATCTAGTGAGGGGCGGGGCCATTTATGCACAGCCCCTGGACATCTGTGTAGTCCCTGGCAGCTACCCCAACCAGGGATGTCCCCATGGTACTTAGTAGTAATATGATCTCTGGACATTGACACCTAGCCCTGCTGCTGCATAGTCACAGACTCAGACATGGCCTTCTGCAATAACTTGGGTTGGAACCTCACCATGGCCCCAGGTAGCAGGCTGGCTATTCACAACAGGCTACTCCTCTCCACCCTTGAATCTCCAGCTCTGTCTCCCTTCATAATACTCAAGCTGCTCCATTTTTCTTTCTCTCCCATCTGAACACCACATACTCTCACATTGTGATGGCTCCTGCTGCAGGCTGGCCATGCAGCTGGCTGGCTCCTGGGTGACATCTTGCATCTGTCCTTCATTGTGTGTGTAAGTGGGTGTCTAGAGCTTGCTTGTGCTGTGTACTGGAGGCAGGTCTATGGATGGGGCATGGTGGTCTGTGAGTCTCTGACGACTGTCCTGCTCCTGTGTGGCACTGCCTGGATTTGATTTGATTTCTCTGAGTCCTAGGTAATAAGACAGCTTTGGCCATCAAGCTAGGATGAACAAAGGACTACCATCTACTCTGCCCCTGACTGATATAAAAACACCAGCACCAACAAGGTGTCTCTTTCTCATTGCCAGGGAGGGTTGTTGTTGCTTCTTAATTCATATAACCTTAGAAAATATTTAAAATTAAATTTAGTGATATAATTACATTTTTATGTACAGAAAATAAAAGGGAAGAAATGTGTATATCTCTGAGTAATGTTTCATAGGAATATTAGGAGTAGTCTCATGTACAGTCAGGTAGTATTATAAAATGCCTCTTAAACAAAGCTTTTTAAGAAAATAGAATAGGAGTAGTCAGTTAATTCAACTCTAGAAATTAAGATTTGATTCGATAGTTGATGAGTTTGAAAATGACTTTGAATGCTAGTGCTTTAGAATGTAGTGGACCATTTTGAGAAATCTTCTCCTCCAAGGTGTAGCTATTTGTATTATGTGTCAGAGCCTCTGTGTCAGAATGAGAGACATTATAGTTTACTACGCAGATCATTCTTATTTTAGACTTCAGGAAAACTTAAAGAAAAGTTAGTGTTCTTATAACTTCAACAACAACAAAAAACAGAACTAGAAGACTGTCTTGAAATGTAAATTGTAGGGGCTGGAGAGATGGCTCAGAGGTTAAGAACACTGGCTGTTCTTCCAAAGGTCCTGAGTTCAATTCCCAGCAACCACATGGTGGCTCACAACCATCTACATTGAGATCTGGTGCCCTCTTCTGGAGAGAATGTGTACATGCCGGCAGAACACTGTATACACAATAAATAAATAATCTTTAAAAAAAAAAAAAAAAAAAAAGAAATGTAAATTGTAACTTGTAGGGTGTGCTGGATTTATGTCCACTTGACCCAAGCTAAAGTCATTTGAGAGGAGTGAACCTAAATTAAGAACATCCCTGCATAAGGTCATCCTGTAGGTGGTTTTCTTAATGGTCAGTGGGGTAGGGCCCAGCCCATTGTGGTGGGTCCATTCTGAGGATGGTGGTCCCGGGATATATAACAAAGCAGGTTGATAAACAAGCCAGTAATGAGCACCCCTTCATGGCCTCTGCGTCAGCTCCTGCGTCTAGGTTACTGCCCTGCTTGAGTTCCTGTCCTGACTCCCTTCCATGAAGAACAGTGATAGGGAAATGTTAGCCAATTAAACCCTTTTCTCCCAAAGCTGCTCTGGTCATGGTGTTTATCACAGCCATAGTAATGTCCTAAAATACAGGGAAATCCCAATCTACCTTCCAAAGTGATTGTTGTACCTTTCTGTTTCACTTTCCGTCAGCAGTAAATGAGGACTCTTGTTTTATCTCATCAGCAACTGCTATTGACAATATTTCTATTTTAGATTTTCCTTCTCTTCTCTTCTCTTCTGTTCTCTTCTCTTCTCTTTCCTCCTCCTCCTCCTCCTCCCCTCCCCTTCACTCCACTCCATTCCCCTCCCCTCTTTCTTTGTTTTTTGAGACAAGGTTTCTTTGGATGTCCTGGACTTGGCTTTGTAGACCAGGCTGGTCTCTAAGTCACAGAGATCCACCTACCTCTGCCTCCTGAGTGCTGGGATTAAGCCACGACTGGCTTATTTTAGATGTTCTTAAAAGCATGTAGTGGTGCTCATTATGGTTTTAATTTGTGTTTCTCAAATAATTATAACACTGGACATCTTTATTCTGTAAATTCTTTTAATAATCTATCATATAAAATTCAAAAAAATCATTTCCTTAAATTGGTGACTTTTTGCAGTAAATCCAGTTTTGATTGATCCCATCGAGGTCAGACTCCAAAGGAGCAGTACTATGATCTTAGTTTACAAATGAAGTTTCAGGTGAGAATATGGAAAGGAAACATGAAAGCAAGCATATCCTTTATCATATACAGAAACCATGTTACATATGTTTAAATCTACACATATATACACCCACACATATGAGAGATGAAAGTAAAAGGAGTATCTAAAGGAGGAGGGGGATTAGTAGGAGGAAGGGACAGGAGTCCAAGGGAGGGTGAAGGGGCAAATATGAGCAAGTATAATGATATACCTGTATGACTCAAAATAATTATTTTGTATGCTTCCTAAAAAAATGAGAACTGAAATTCATAAAATGTATTTTGCATGCTAGTAATAAGCCTTAAGGAACTGATTGACTTAAAGAAGCTGTTGACCCAGACTGACAGGAACCCAAGTTTACCAGTTTATTTGCTTATAATAGTAATTGATAGATCTGCAAACAGCCCATGGGTAAAGAAACTTCTGTTTCATTCCAGCACTGAGGTATTGCTCTTACTATGTTTCTGTTTATTTGATAAGAAATTATGACCTTAAAAACATGTTTCTGTTATTTTTAGTGGCATTCATTTTCAACTGGCTTGGATTCTGCTTATCCTTCTGTATCACCAATACCATAGCTGGAAGGTATGGTGCTATTTGTGGATTTGGCCTTTCGCTCATCAAATGGATCCTTATTGTCAGGGTGAGCATCTCCATTATTCCTCTCTAATGTGTGTGTTCATTGCAGTGTTTGCTTTATGCACATACATTCCACCTAGTAAAGACGTAAACTTCTTAGTTTGGCATACTGTAACTATGAAAATTTGGTAAAGCTATATGTGCCATAACCATATGTGAAAGATTGTTAGGGAGGAACCCTGAAATAAGAAAACGCTTCCATATTTTAGAGTTTGTGTCTTCACTTTGTTTTTTAAATGTTCTCAGCATTTTCTTGGTTTCCTCATAATAAGTTGATAAATACTGCCTATTGGGATTATTTCTGAGGATGGAAAGCAAAATCTCTTGCCCAGTTACCTGTAGTATACAGAAATAATAAACAGCATATATGTTTAGAACAAACCATGCTTTCTTCTATTGTGATGTTGTACATGAGTGCCTTGAATAAAACCAAAGTTTTCTGTTTAATAAATTATTGTGAATTTAAATGTCCTCTAAGGTACTTTTTAATGTCCTTTTGATCTTAAGGTTGACCAAAGAGATACCAAGGTCACCAAGAATAAAGTAGAGTTTTTCAAGGACATTTTAAAAGTATATTCAAGTCTGACTGAGAGCTCTGACATTTAGAAATACAACAAGAAGAGATGAATATTGGAGAATCTTGTTTCAAATAATAACTAAATACTTCATCTCTCCTTAAAGCTTTGAGAACGCAAAAATAAAGGCTATGAAACAGCGATCAGTACTCATTCTTGCTGGTATAGGGTGTATACCCATAGCCCAGCACTAGTGAGCTTGAGACAATACAATTTTGAAGCCAGCGTAGGCTATATTGTAATATTGTATATTGTCTCAAAACTAAAAAGAGAAGGAAAAGGAGGAGAGGGAGGGAGAGAGAGGGGGGAGAGAGAGGAAGAGGAGAGAAAGTGTGTGTGTGTGTGTGTCTGTCCTTCTCTTCCACCATGTGGGTTTTGTGGTTCAAACTGAAGTAATTATATTTGGTGACAAGTACCTTTACCCAATGGCCCATTTCTGCAGTCTCTCCTCTGGGTTTTTAAAGAATAAACAGGTAGCTTTATTCGTTGTTGTGTCAAGTTTTCTGAGAAGCTACCCGTTTACCACTCTGAAGGCAATGGAATCTGGGAGAATGATCGAGCCTAAAAATTAGGTGCATTAAAGTCTTATGCAAACTTTATTCAAAGCCTCAGACAATTTATACTCTGACGGTTAAGAAAAATCACATGAGTGAAGTATACAATCACAAAGACAAGCCACACTGGCAAAAACATGTTGTTTGAAGCATATGAATAATAGCAACTGAAGTAAACTCACTTCTATCAGCTGTACCTAGGAGGGGCATGAAAGCATATTCCAAGAACAGTTCCGTGTTTTTGAAGAAACTGAGGTCATAAGACTGTCATCTTGTTTTCTTGGAGTTTTCTCACAAGCACTCAGAATTCCCTTTACAAGGCTCCATTCTTGGCCCATATTAAGAAAGCTATCCACAGAATTTTAAATGTTGTTATACAATTACTAAATTAAAGTATGTAAATGATACAAATAGTATTTACTTAAACATTGCTTTCTGATCAAAAGACTAAATCTTCCTAAGGTTTTCAGTAGAATCATAAGTCTAAAATGTTTACTTTTAAATACTTCAGATGCTTTAATAACACATCTGTTTTAAAGTAGCCATTGCACAAATAGTAATACTCTGATATATTTATCATTATTTTTAAATTTGTTTTATAGCTTTTCAGGGTTTTGGTTCTTTTTTTTTTTTTTTTTTTTTTTGGTTTTTCGAGACAGGGTTTCTCTGAATATCTCTGGCTGTCCTGGACTCGCTTTGTGGCCTCGAACTCACAAAGATCCGCCTGCCTCTACCTCCCAAGTGCTGGGATTAAAGGCGTGCGCCACCACCGCCCGGCTGGGTTTTGGTTCTTTTAAAGGCACTTTTAACCAAATTTGGTTCCTGTACTGGTACATATCAGATTATAGATTTTGAATGTTAATATATTTACTCTTGGTTGGGATCTATATACTAGCTTATTATAAGATGATTAAAGGTTGAGCCATTGTGAGAACTGTCTTCTGATAGTTTTTAGTTTTAATTTTACCTAAAAGATGTCCAGTGAGGTTCTACCATGAGCTTAAAACTGCTGGGTGTTGTAAACACACACAAATACAAAGCTACAATCCTGCCCTGCAAATTTTCTTGGTAGAGAAACTGAAGAGTTGGAGCCAAGTCTGTCCAGACTTAGCTGTGTTGCCAGCAGAACCGTTGCTGTTATTCAAATGGAATCTCTCATTGAAATCAGAGAAATGGAAGATGATTCAAAAAAATAATTTTTTAACTTTTCTGAAGTTTATAACTTATTAGAGTCATTCTTGATATACAAGAAGGAAGTCAGTTGATTATGTATATGTATAGCCTGTATCTCGAGGGTATTAGAACCCTATTTGCTCATTGGAGTTTCTTGTTGCTACTTACTGGGTATCATAGAGTGTTGAAAATATTGTTTTCATTCTTTACTTTTTTATTTCCTACAGCTCTATAAATTTAAGGAAACTTTTCTTGATTAAAAAGTAATTTTCAATTGTCAAGTTTTTCTCTTAGTGTGTGCATCTTTTAAGTGTGGGAGTGTGCAGCAATTGCAGTTTTAATACATTCCAAAAGACTATGATATTCTAAATCTTTGGAATTTCTAAAACTCTTAGCTTAGACTTTAGATGATAGGTATTTATTAATTTAAAATTATTCCAAAGAAAGTACTTCAGAAGTTTTAAAAACATGCTTTGATAATCTTCCCAAGTTGCAGCACCATGTATAATTTGTATTTTTATTATTACCAAAGCTGTAGATTTTTAAGCTTTTATGGAAATTACCTACAAATAGTTGGAAATACTTTCAATTAGTTTCAGATTCAAGCATCAATCTGCATGTAGCAAAATTTTTAGATAAATAAGATTCAATTTGGATACTAGTAGAAAGAAATAAATTATAAAAAGCTTTGTATTTTGTTTTTAACTTTTAGAATAAGTTATCTGAAACACTTAAAAATAATTATTTTGAGGCAATTTAAGATGCTATATACGTAGGGAAGAATTATCCATAATAGATTAAGAACACTGGATTGATAAACTTCTAAGTTCCATAAGTGCCATGTCTCTTCAAGAGAAGCTACCTGTGCTCGGTGCTGAGTCCCTGCCTCCAGCTGCCTGGTCAGTTCTCGCCTCACACAGAATAAAAGACCAGCTAACATGGCCAGGAATAGCAACTGTTGAAATGCCACTTCAAGGTTCATTTGGCTATTCTTAGCTCGCTGTTGGGAGCTGAATGCCAGGCATCTAGTTTGAAAATAAAAAGTCTCTAATGAATTGGGGGGTCTTTATGTGCCTAGTATTTTTGGCAGTGATTAACAGTAGGGGGTTTACAGAAGGTCAAGAACGCTTCGTTTTAGAGGTCACCAGAACATCCCCCATCTGATACGATTAAACTAATGTGGTTTTTGTGTTAATATCCAACACAGCAGGTTGCTGTAAAACATTTGGGATGGTAGTTGGTGGCTTTGGGAGAGTATACAGACGTAAACTTTTAAGTGAAAAGAAGTTTGATTCCAATATGTAACATTTAGGCATTTATTTTCTTGCAAGCAGTTGGGAGTTTTTATAAAGTATTTTACGGAAGTTTGCAATCATATAAGAGAGTTTTTCCTCAAATATGTATGTATACCATTAAGTATTCCTGTGCTTTCCTTTTGTGCTGTTTTTATATGCTGCTTTTAAATGTTAAAGATTATTTAAGGACATAAATTATTCTGAAACCTAGGATAATCTGAATGTTCAAATTTAATTAAACAAATATGATTAATATATTTATATTCATTCCATAGTTTTCTGACTATTTTACTGGCTATTTCAATGGACAGTATTGGCTTTGGTGGATATTTCTTGTCCTTGGTAAGTTTATTCTTACTATAGTTCAGTTTAAATAATTTTAGCTTATTACTCAGTTAACTGGTATTTCTAGAATCATAAAGTGCAAATAAGTAGTGTTACTAGTGTGCAGAAATAAGTTCTCTGATGGGAAATCCTTGTACTCACTCATCTCAGCTCTCTGTCAGCACAGGGAGTCAATGGCGGTGATAAAAAGTGCTGTGAAATGTCAAATGCCGACCTAATTAAAATGCTGTTACCTTCATTAGTTATCTCAGGAGCCACGCATGGCGCAGTTGTAATGCGAATGTAGCGAGTGGAGGGTTTGAGCATTCAATACCTTTACTTACTTTTGGATCACAAAAACATTCTTTGTGCTTTTCAAATGTGCCCTTTATTAATCGTTAATCCACAAGTGCAGGAAAGGTTTCATGCCCAGTGATCATGGTACTTCTGTTTAGTTGTCTTTTTGTAAGGCATGTTTTTTATTATGTTGTGAGATCTATGGATTTTCAATAATATATGGTAATTAAGTTAATTTTAGCATCATATTTTACTTTTGGCCCATATTTTAAATGTCTTGCCTGAAATCATATTTTAATTCTGTCAGATTTCAGTAGGTGGCAGTCTTCTCTTTAGGTTTTTATTCATTCTATTGGACTTAGGAATTTTTTTTTTGGAAAATAAATTTCTGGTGGCTAGTTAAATAAATTAAATTCTTTCTGTAATATTATAGTGAAGTTATTTTAATGTTGTAACTGTGTTGGGGGGTCATATTTATATAAGGATTAACATGGGTTTATATATTGTTAATTATATCTTAGCTTCCTGAATTCTTTGCTCTTATTTGAGTCTCTTAGCTAAAAGTCGATATAGAAAAAAAACAAACTATGAATTGTATTAAGTATTCAAAGATAATAATGAGTGTATTTGCTTATACACCCATTTTTAAAAGTTAGTACAGTTGGAGGAAGGTAACCATGCGTCAGAGCAGATGGTCATCCCAGCTCCACAACAGAGCCAGGGTGGAGTATTTTCTTACAGGAGTATGCAGATTTCATCAGCGCTAAAAATGTTGCTGCCACACACTTTAAAAAAAGTAGGATGCTAAGACTAGGAGTCATTGAGTGGGTTTTAGAAATAAATTTAATTTAAAAATAGTATTGTGCTTGGAGTGCTACCTTAGCTAACTAACCACAAAGAGGTCACTAGAGTGGTTGCTTCCCAAAGGCTTCCTGACTCTGCTTGTCTCAGTTTTTGATATTAGTTTTTTTATTATTAAAAATAAAAACTTAAAAACATAGCCATCTTTGAATATAGATTTCACAAGTGGTAGATACTTTATATTGCCAGGCAGTTTGACTTTTTTTTTTTTTTAATCTTCACTGTTAGCATCTACATGCACTCATTTTGTCTGAGTACTTTAAAAATAAACATTTTCAAACACAGTTATATTCATTGGAAAGTTTCAGAAAAAGTAAGATTTCTAGGAGTGGGCTTATTTAAAATGTATTAACTTTGCTACATAAAGTATACATGCTTGTATACTTCCGTGGGACTTTATATTTTGTCATGTTGGAGTTAACATTGTAGATTAAGATATATTATAGAGTAAATGGAATTCTGCAGATTTACTTCCTTGAGCGGATGGGATCATATTTATAAGTATTTTACCATGCTCCCTATGGTAAGAATGGATCTGTTATTCCAATCTTTTCAGGCCTGCTCCTTTTCTTCAGAGGGTTTGTTAATTACCTAAAAGTCAGGAACATGTCGGAAAGTATGGCAGCTGCACACAGAACAAGATATTTCTTCTTACTATAGAGGTAAGAAATGTTAATATGCTTATTTATTTATATTATAGAGTTATATTTTTCAGATACATATGAAATATTTAATGTGTACTACTAAGCTTTACTTAGTGCATTTGGTATGCCTATAGTATTAATAGCTTTACTGAAATTTCGTAAGTTTCTGACCTTTTTAGATAACTTAAATTTTTTATTTTTGGTTTTTTGAGACAGGGTTTACCTGGCTGTCCTAGAACTCTCTTTGTAGACTAGGCTGGCCTCCAACTCACAGAGATCCACCTGCTTTGCCTTCTTAGTACTAGGATTAAAGGTGTGTGCTAACATGTCCAACTTTATTTTTGTAGTGTTGGGATTGATCCCAGTCTTTGCATGTGGAACGACCAACCACTTTCACCTTCAGTCTTGGTCTTTTGAGAGAGGCTCATGCTATGTAGCCCTGGCTCACTTTAAACTTGGGATCCTCTTCTAAGGGCTGGGATTATAGGTGTGCACCACCATGCCCAGAGAAACTGAAATCCTACTTTCTCAACTTTTCTTTAATGATTTGTCACAGGCATATTTGAAATAATTGGCAGCACAAAACTTGAAGACTTTAAAAAGCATAATTTAACAAAATACTTACATAAAAAGGATGGATATTCTGCAGAAAGTAATGCATGAATTTAGAAAGTATTAGTGTAAGTGTTCTATGCATTGTTCTAACAAAACAGAATGACCACAGATTTGTGATTGAAAAACACTTTGTCCTATAGTTAAAAAAAAAAAAAAAAAAAAAAAGGAAATGAGCAGAGAGAACTTCATAGTTGTCAAGGGAGGTTCTGGAAGTTGTGTGTATTGTTAACATTTATTTACTAACCAACCAAGGAGTTGCTTTACATGGAGACATTATGTCTTTACTTAGCCCTCTATATTTATGAGTTCTGTGTCCATGTGCTTGTTAAGTATTTGAAAAAGAATTACATCCGTGCTGAATATGTACATTTTCTTCTTCTCACTATTCAAAACAGTTCAGTGTAATAATTTATGTAGCATTCAAATACTCTTAAGTATTGTACATAACTAGACGTGATGCATTCTAGCAGAGGATGCATGCATATTATCTGCACATACCGTGCCATTTTATCTCATGCATGTGAGCATCTGAGGAGTTTGATACTAGAGACCAATCCACTCTAGCTATTGAAG
This sequence comes from Lophiomys imhausi, assembly GCA_907164525.1. NCBI lineage: Eukaryota > Metazoa > Chordata > Mammalia > Rodentia > Muridae > Lophiomys > Lophiomys imhausi. The sequence continues at coordinate 681,541 of CAJQZJ010033916.1, forward strand.
GAACTAGAGCTCCTTCTTATAAGTAAACTGTGTGCTTTATGATCTGACTGCTTACATTTACAGCTTATGTGACTTACTCTAAGGGCCACCCATAGACAAAGAGCTACAGACAACTAATGAATGCTGAGGTTGTGAGAAATAGTCTTCCCTGGGGATGAGCCCCTAATTGGTTATCCAGTAACCCAGTGGTCAGCCTTGAAATTGTAGCACTAAATGGATTGTGCAGGTTGTATTTATGTATTTAGTAATTTCAGGAGGGACTTAGGCCAGAAGGTTTAGAGGGAGGAAAGGGAAGGGGGAGATGATGTAATTATATTTTAACTAAAAAATTTAAAAATAAAAAGAATATGTCATTATTTCTGCTGAAGAACACACATGTAAATATGCTTATATAAAATGTATTTCTGAATCATTTGAAAGTATTAGTTTAAGTGTTCTTAAGATTCCCTACTCCCACAAGATACTAAATTTTCTTTTTGATTGTTAGAATGTCTCTGTGAATAGTGGCACCAAGGATTTGATAGTATTAACAGTAAAATAAAAGGCAAAAAATATTGCTAACTTGAACATTGAGAAGTGTGATTATTTTACAATTTTAAAGTCAGATACAATGTAAATATTATAGACTACATGAAGATCTTTTAAAGAGATTTTGTCTTTTAGAAAAATATAAAAATCACAGTGTTATCTTTACCCAAAGACTGTTACATAGTTAAATGAAATGCAACTGTAAAATGTGTTTCTGTTGTATTATGATTACAAGTATCACTTAATACATTTTAAGACTACTTCTTTCTTTGTCTGTAGACTGCATCAACCCAACATTCCTTTCTTATACCAATGTGAAATGTCCACATCATCTGTAAACCTACAACTTTGCTAAGATAGAAGACTACTGAGAGCAGAAGAAAATTTAGTGAAAGGTGGAGCTTCGAAATTAAATGGAAGGGTGGTTTATGTTAAAAGCCATTTCTGTTCATTCCTTAATTGTCTGTATTTCATTCATTTTGCATATTTGGATATGTGCCTGTTTAAAAGATATGCATATACTTGAAAGAGTCTGTAAAGTGTAGCAGCAAAGTCCAGTCCCACTCGGTTAATCAGTGTTTGATGTAATTGGAAGAGTTGAGTGGTGAACAGTCTTCCAGCATGTAAATGCTTCTTTCTGACTTGACCATTAGTGTAATAAAATGACATCATTAATCTTGTCAAATGCTTTAGTTTCTGGCTCTTAGATTCATCTAGTAATTCTACACATGAAATATTCTTTGTTATATATGATTTTTATTAAAACCTACTGTGTGATTATTAGAAAGAATTTGTCAGATTTTTAGATATGATATTATTTAGGAAAACTCTTGTAAATAGCCATGCATAAGTTGCTTTTTACATTGTTTTCTTAGAAATTGTGTCTAGATATCTTTTCATTAATTTTAAATTAAGTAAACTTAATATTTAGAAATAAACTTTGTTTAAAGATAGAGTGGTTTAGGATGAACTTTAAGAAAATATGAGTATACCAAATGTTCTTTAAAGAAAAAAAAATTAGAGGACAATACTAGTTTTAGAGATTTTCAAATGAGAACCTTAGATTTTAGGATTACTCACCTGAGCAATTCTTACAAGAAGATATTGCTTTAGATCTTGTATTTATTTACATCTAAGACAATTTAAAAAAATTAATTTACCAAATATATTCTCATTTGCATTTGTCTTTTAAAAGCCAATAAAAGTATCTTTCAGTATTACTGTACTTTTTTCTTTAAATGTTTAATTTGTTAAACTTAGCAAATAAAATCTTGCTCTGTTAATAGCGTCTTGCTTAGTGATTGCAAGATTGATTTGTAAAACATACAGCCCAAATCGAGATACTCAAATACGATTTTCATGTTGTGGAAGTGTATCTCTGGAATGTAGAGGTGTGGGGTGTCTGTGTGGTGAATGTGTGCAACTGTCACTCCAACTGGAATCTCTTTTACATCCATGAGCTACAGTGCTTGGCAACTTACAAATCATTTTCTGTCTTATGTGGTTTCATTTTTATCTTAGCTATTGAATGCCAACAGTAAAGATGATTGAAATTGCATTACTGCTTACATGTAAAAGAAATCATTTAATATAGCCATTAGGAACATAAAATTGATTGCTAGACACTATGACTAAAAGGTACATCTAACTATTCAGGGCCATTTTTCCAGTAATAAGGAAAAATAAAATTTATTATATTTTATTACCTCTTGTGTTTTATGAGTTTTTCATCCTTTTTGGTAAATAAAACCTATAGTTTTGTTTGCTAATTGAGCCTCTTAAATTCTTTTTCCTCATTCACTTTACTCTTCATAGAATCTTTATTGTTGATTGAAGTACAAATGCTGCCCTCTTGAAGTAAACACTAACATGGGTAAGGACGGCAGGCTGTTGAGCTTCAGAGTCGTTGGGACAGTGTATAAGCAGCGCAGAGAAAGTCATACTGGGTTCCATGTTCTCTTCATTCCCTATGGGAAAATTTTTTTAATAACTCTTCATGAATGTTAAGGGTTAATTAAGGGGACTAACTTTAAATTACAAGGAAGGTCAGCTACCAAACACCAATTTATTAAAATTTCATTTTAGTTTTTATAGAATTCATAATTTTGTTTTTGCATATATGTGTCACTCTTAATCCAACATCTGAATTTCATTTTTATTTCTCCCTTAAATCTGTAAAGTTCAAATGTATATTACTTAATCTTTTATAATTGTAGTAGTTTAACCGTAGCCATAAATTTCATCATCCAAGCAAGATCATCAAAACTGTTACTTAAAACTTCGATACATGTGTAGGAGTTAGATAAATTAGATTTAGGAAATATATAGAGTTTCTGATACTGTCTCTTAATTCGGGGCCTGAAGAGCATTATCAGCATGAAGTCAGCAAAAACAGGAAAGACTCAATAGACTGAAAAACAAGTTTGAAGTCAGCAAAAACAGGAAAGACTCAATAGACTGAAAAATAAGTTTGAAGTCAGGAAAACAGGAAAGACTCAATAGAATTGAAGAAACAAAGTATCTGGCCTGACATTGTTTTCAGCTGCTAAGTGGGCAGAGCCCAAATTAAGCTGAAACAGAGTTCCTCCTATTTGAGGACAGTGCGTGGAGCCCAGAAGAGAAGAAGAGGCCCCTGATGCTAGAGAGCTCCAAGAGTCCTGCTGAAAAAAAGGGCTGGCCATTGATGGCCAGCTCTCTCCCTGAAGCAGAAAGAAGCCGGTGAGCAAAGAAAGCCTGAGCAAGACACCAAAAGGCCAAGGACTGGACCCTGTGGCTCAGCTTTTGCCTGGAGGGATTTGATCTGTCCGATCAGTGGCCTAAAGGAAACGGTGCCTGGCTTTAAGGACTGAGGCAGAGCAGCTGAGTTCCTGATTCAAAAGAAGTAAGTTGGCCTGCAGACGGCTGGGGTCTCCCACAGAGAAGAAAGCATGAAGCCTTATTTAAGGTGAGACTGTAATAACCAACTTACCCTGACGAACCTGCATCTGAGAGATCCAGAAGAAGGACTGCTAAGTGTGTTAAAGAATCTACAACAAAGACTGTTCCTGACGACTGAGGACCTGCCCCAGAGACTGTATCATTCTAAAAGGTTATGAAAATAGTTGTTATAATTATCAATAGGTTTAGTGGATAGGTTAAAGGGGTTGTAGGATTTTATAGGATTAATAGTTAAGAAATTGTTGGTGTTTGTTATAAGTGAATTTAGTAATAAATAAGTGTTAAATAATAATTTAAAAGTTCGGTTATATACATGTCATGTCATTTCCTGTGAGCTTGAACAGCTGTTGAGTTTTGGAGAATCCTTGACCGTACATGATACCTTAAATAAAGACAGTAAAAGCCACAGTGACTACACCATTGTGAATGAATGTGAACAAGGGCCTGGATGTTAATGTAAAAATATCTTAGGTGATTTTTGTACTTGAATAAGCTTGTTATGTGTTTGATGTAGTAACATCGTAGACTATTTTATAGCAAATGTGTATTTTTATGTAGTGCATTAGGATTGTATTTAAAAATTCAATCTTGTTATACTAAGTTAATCTGAAAGTCTCTACTGCATAGACAATAAAACCACTCATCTTTAACCAATTATTTTAAGCCCATCACATAAATCCCAATTTAGACATATCTTTGAAATAGTTCATGCATTTTAGTTGATAAAGTGTTAATCAGTATTTTTTTCTACTTCTCTTCCCTCCCCCCATTTCTTTTTCAACTAGGACCTCATGGAAGCTAGGCAAGCATTATACCACTGTGTTATACCTCCAGCCTTCTTTTTATTTTGAGACAGAGTATTCAGGGATTGTCCCAGAACTCACTCTATAGCTCAGAACAGCCCTTGCATTTTCTGACCTTATGCTCAGCTACCCACATAACTGAAATCACATAGCTATCTCATATTTTCAGTTAAACCTTTCATAATTGGAAGAGTTCAAACTGTCCAAATGGAGAAAAAGTCAGATTTTCTTTCTTTTTCTTCCAACTTGTAGTTATTTCTTCAAGTTACATCTCAGTCACAGCCCCATTCCTCCTCCCCTGCCAGTCCCACACTCCTACCCTCTTCTCCATCTCCCTCCCATTCTCTCTCTTTTTTATGTATATCTCCCCCTCAACATCTCCCCCTTTTATTCCAATAAAAGGCTCTTTTTTATATAATACAAAAAATAAGAACAATTATGCAACAATTATGAAAATTATAAAGTATAACATACATTCCCAATGTCCAGTCTATACATATTAGGCAACTAATACTTTTCCCAAAAATTGTATTTGCTTTTTTAAAAGGTGCAAGCATGGTGTCAGTGAATCTGAGAGATACTCTCCTTACCTATGTCTGGAATCTGCTCATAACAGTTGTTATTACAGGTTTGTTTTTTTTTTTTCAGCTTGAATAGTGCTTCCTCTCATTCTCCAAAGTCCTAGAAGGTAAGATACATGGACACCCTAAATAAGAACTGACTACTATAACTCACTACCTTTGAGATAAAGAACTAGGGGAGGGGCAGGAACCAAAATAGGATGTTAAGTTCGTTTTTTCTTTTTTGTGAATTTCACATCATGTACCCTGTTCCCTCTCATCTCCCACCTCCCCTCAGACCGCCCTCTAAAAGTAATGTATTTAAATTATTACCAATATTTATATTATATGATATTGGTCGGCGGAGTTAATCCTTAACCCGCCATTATAAATGAGCACACAGACACCTGATGGATGTTAACAAGCCTTGGCCTGAATTAAGCTATCTTGGCCCATCTAAGGTAGCAGAGAAGAAGCTTCCAGAAGAAGAGAAGTCAGGTCAGGGAGGAGGATATACATGCCATGGGTTTGAGAAAAGAACCTCATATCATGTGGCCTGGAACATCAGCATTGCATGGAGAATAATAGCCCAGGGGATGTATGTATATGGATTTTTATTTGGGGAATAGAATGGGCTAGCTTAGATGGGCCAAGATTGCTCATTTAAGGCTAAGGCTTGTTAAAATCCATCAGGTGTCTGTTGGTTCATAGCTCATTTATAATGGTAGGTTAGGATTAACTCCACCGACCAATTAAATATAAATATTGGTAATAATTTAAATACATTACTTCTACACTCACCCTCCACCTGTGCAACCTCCTCCAACATAAAAATAGAATGTCATTGTGGAAGCTGTAATGTATCTCAGTGTGTCCCACAATATTCCCTGTGTCCACACTTTTTTGCATTCAAATGTTCATTATAACGACTCCTTGGTCTGGTACAAGGCTTCTGGCTCCTGTTACTTTGACTCACTGGGAGTCCTCTTAGATATCCTGTTGTTGTCCTGTGTCACAGAAATCCTGTAGTTGTGGGTCTGTGGAACTGACCTCGTCATATACTTGAGTAGTTCACCCATGGGGTGTATGTTGGGGTGGGCCAATTCAAAGCCCTGATTCTGGGCCTGCAACCTCCACTTATAGGGTCAGTTCTACTGTGCTACCCAGATAAGGTGCAAGGCCTGAGTGCTGCAGCATGTGAGGGGTAGGAACAGCTCTCCTGTTCTCATGACCCCATCAGGGCCAGCTTTCCTGCCTACTACATCCTAGGGGCCAGCTTATCCACAACCCGCACATCCAGGGCCAGCTGTAATGTGCCGTCCAGATGAGGTCCAGGGCCTGGCCCCCTGAATGCTGTTGCGTGTGAGGGGCAGGGACAGCTCTCCTCCTTTTGTGACCCCATCAGGGCCAGATCTTCTTTCTGCCACTGGTGATAAGGGCAAAAGGGAGGGCAGGGGATCTCTCCCTGGGCAATACCACCACAAAACGGACAAAAGACTCTCCCACACACCCTTGGAGCTGACTCACAACCCCCACATCCAGAGCCAGGCAGGGTTCTTCTAGTCTGAAGGCTTGCTTCCTGTCCTGAGAGCCCATCTGGTGCTTGCCTGGTGCTGGACTGGTAGTCATCACAGGCTGCCCCATGGTGCAGAAGTGGTGGTAGTATCTGGCTTGCTTTTTCCCCCCGGAAATGTTAGGCTACTATTCATTTAGATGTTCATAGGTCAGAACACTAAATGTAGACATAGCCTCTCTCCTGTCTGCCACCTACTGATGCACATGTGATACAGCAGTCACATCTGCAATACCTCTTGGGGCAGGTGAATGTTATATTCTTTCCTGAAAAAGAGGCATAGTAACATTTTTAGAAGAAGTTATATTTGATTACAGTTTATAATATTTAATAAACAATAGAATTTAGTTTTTTAATTGTATCATTGAATTTTTTAGCTAGTTATTTTTAAGATATCTTGATAAAGTTCAATTGTTAGATTATAATGTGCTATTTGTTATTTTAACAGTGTCCTTGTCTAGGAAACATGGTAGTATGTAATTTGTTAATAAAATTGTGTAGATAGGAATGTCATCCTTTTGGAAATCAGTTTAATATTCTAAGTGTATTATCACCATCTTGACCTCTCTGACATGCTTATATACCAGTCTTCAAGATTTGAGACAAAAAGAACTCCGGTGTGGAATTAGGTTGGCATGTCCAGCATTATTTAAGATTATTGTATTTTTGTTTGTTTTTAGGAGATAGGAAGTTACAGTTTAATACATGCCAGCAAGTCAACTTCTTGAAAATGTTTTTGTTTTTATGTTTTACCTGTTTTGCAACAGGCAAAAATGCAAAATGTTTATTTTCAACTCAACACATGTATCTACCTCTTCCCATCCTTTACCTTCCCCTTCCCTTCTCTCCTTTCTCCTCTGCTACCCTCCTTGCCCCTTCCCTCCCTCCTTCCTTCTTTTTGTTGGTATTGGGACAAGACTTAGGGCCTCATGTATAAGCAAGGCAAGCCCTCTCATTGAGCTCCATCCCAAGCCCATGCTTTACTTTCTTGAAGTTTTCAACCTTGACACACACATAGTTTTTATGGATTTTGCCATCTGCTTCTTAAAACACAAATTCACCTGATTCCAGTGAAAACCTCTTTTTAAAGCTCCAGTCCAGGGCCGGCAAGATGCCTCTGAGGGTAATGGTGCCTGATGCCAAGCCTGATGATGACTTGGGTTTGATCTCAGAACCCACATGGTGCAAATAGAGAACCAAATTTACAAGTTGTCTTCTAATTTCCACATGCATGCTGTGGCATGTAAGCCATCATTGCATGTGCTCCTGCCACCCAGCAAATAAAACATAAAAACAAAATGATGCTAGTAACTACAGAGGAGATAGGCAGGGACTAGACGCTGCTGTTCTCGCTCTGTACCTGGTTCTCTCAGTCTGTCACACACATACACACCTCATTCTCTCTAAATTCCTCATGTCTCCACCCCATGTGTGTTCAGTTTAATTAAATCATCACTTTAGAGACATGAAGAACCATAGTTTCCCCTGTTGCCTTTACCAGAGAGAGTACGTAGTAAGTTCAACAAATACAGTAGTTTACCCAAAGCTCAGATGGAGTCTGGAGAGTGGCCACTCCATGCAGAACATAAGTAGCAAACACCCTTATTGGAAAATATGGGTTCGGCAGAGACACATGTGCACACAGTCCATGGGTGGAAATGTCTTTCTCACAAAATGTAGGTTGCCAGCCATCTGTAGTTTAGGACAATGGTTTGGTTGGGCCATGTGATTTGGGATGTAAAATTCTAATTCCCATCGTGTCCATTCATTGAGATTTAAAAGATTCTCCACTGCTACCAAGCATTGGTGCTTATTTATCCTCACAAAATAGGTTGTGATGGAATGTGAAATATTGTGTCCTAGGTCCAGATTTTTTTATTTGAAAATGTTTTTTTCATGCAATGTATTCTGTTCACACTTTCCCCTTATTCATCTCCTCCCAGCTCCTTTTCTCCCCACCCACTCAACTCCATGTCTTCTTTCCTTCTCTTTTTAGAAAACAGACAAAAACAAACAAAAAAATAAAACAAACAGGAAAAAAAAACCCCAAAGTCAGGAGAAACACACACATACACACATTCACACACAGAGTCCAAAACCATATATAAGCAAAGACCAGTAAGGCAAGAAAAATGTCCAGTCAAAGCAATCTAAGATGAAAAGTCTACCAGGATACTGTTGAGTTCATTTTGTGTTGGCCATCTACTGCTGGGCACGGGGCTTGCTTGCCCTTAAGTGTGGTTTGTATAGCTCCATTGAAAACGGATTTTTCCTTTTCAAGTGGTTGACCCTTGGAGATAGCTTCTGGGTTATGAATGAGGGCTGTGTCCTCTTTCCTTCTCAGCACTGGAACCCCTCTGGCTAGGACCTGTAGAGACCCTGTGCATGCTGTGATGTTTCTCTTGAGTTCACATGTGCATCATGTGTCTACAAGGCCTTGTTTGCTTGGTATCCTCCATGGTTCTTACATTCTTTCTGCCTCCTGAGCCCTGAGGAAGACATTGAAAAAAAAAAAAAAAAGCAACATCAGTTCATTGAAAGTTGTGAACTCAAATAAAAAAGATTTATTTTGAGTTATGTGTAAAAAAATATAGCTAATTAAACTATTTAACCAGTATTTAGATTATTGTTGCTTGTTCGGCGGCAGTTAATCTTTAAGCAGCCATTACAAATGAATACACAGAGACCACATGGATTTTATCAAGCCTAGGCCTGAGTTGTGCACCCTCTAGCCCATCTAAGCTAGCTCATAATTCTATTACCCAAATATGACCCCATATATACATATGTCCCCTTGGACTGCCATTCTCCACGATATGCCGATGTTCCTGGACATGAGGAATGAGGTTCGTTTTTCTAACCCATGGTGTGTGCCTCCTTCTTCCTGCTCCTGGCAGGAATGTCTTCTTCTTCCAGCTGCTGGCTGGAATCTTTTAATCCTCTGTCTAAAGCACAGGCTTCCTGCTCTAATCTCAGGAAGTCCCACCTTTCTCTGTCTTTGCCCAATCTCAGGCCTCAGCATTTTATTTAACCAGAGTCAATGTAAGTAACAGACAGCAAACAGAACCAATTAATTAACATGTAGAATGCTTAACACTACCCCAACAGTTATGTGTAGTTTGCATTAACTCAGGTGCTTGCAGAGGCCAGAGATGGAGGTCCCTCTGGAGCTTTAGTTAAGAGGTGGTTGTAAATTACCTTATGTGGGTGCTCGGGATTGAGTGAACCTAAAAAATAAAAGGTGTTAAAAATATTTAATCAGATATTTTAAATACATTTACACTTTACAACTTTTGAAGTTGATTTTCACCCACTTAAAGGGTTTTAATTGATTGGCAGAGTTGGGAACTTTGAAAAGACAGTTTCCTAATCCTTAGAAACCCCAGGGATGAACTCTTGTTTGAATGAATTATAGGACCTCTCTCCAGGGCAGCAGTTACTGGTCAATGTGATTTTTTTTTTCATTTTTTTAAATTTATTTTTTTATTTCTTCAAGTTACATCTCAATCACAATCCCCTCCCTACTCCCCCCTCCAGTCCCACCCTCCTACCCCAATGTGATGTTTTATACATAATCAGCTGGAAGTTTTTGTAATGTTAACCTCCCAGACCCACTATCTAGAAGCTCTGAGTGTGGTCCTGAGTTGGAAGTTGTGGACTGACTTTCATCTGGTTGTTGCTGTCAATGCCAGTTCTTTGCATACATTTGATGGAAAATTGAAATGAACACATTTGTACGTAAGATTTCAAGGCATAGAAAATCAGGTTACAGAAACTTGCCATTTTTTGAGGCCTTGCGTTATGACTTATGTATTGAGCTGGTTTTGATACCTTACTTCCTACGACATGACTGCAGGGCCAGATGACCAGAGTGTGGCAGTGTTGGGACAGAATGGCAGTTACTTACTCCATCGTCATAGAAAGACCACAGTGGATTACTCCCTCATTACAGATGATTTCTCTGGCTCAACTAATAGAATTTCTTTCTACTAGCCTCTTTCTTTCCCCATCCCTGTAGGTTCCGTAGGGAGGCAGCTTTGGGTTACTGAAAGGAAGGATTTGGCCCTCCCATACAATGTCAGACACGTTGCTTAGCTGACGCCTCAGTATCCTTGCCTACTTACTGGGAGCACTATGAGGCACCTGAGGACACAAGGAGACTTTATCTTCCCAAGATAAGCATCGGTACATGTGACATTTGTCCTTCCCGGGCTGCCTGTTAGCTTCAGAAGTTGAAATAAGCTCTTGTATGATGACATCAGGGCTTCATGTCCCTTTGAAAATGAAGATGGTTAGGGCCACATTAAACTAGTGTTTGTCCCTCTTCTCTGTTGCATGCAGAGTTAAGCAAAGGCTGCTTATGTGAGTTATTCTGCTGCAGTTGCACATAGAGGCAATAAAGCATTCCAGCTTCATCCGCTAGGAGCTCACAGATCCTTCTCAGCAGGCGGCCCTGGCCAGCCTCATCATTTTATTGTGGGTTATGATGTAACTTTATGGTGGGAGGCTCATGTACAAATGAGATGGTGCCCTGCAGTCCTGGTTAGGAGAGTGAATAGGACACCAATAGGTTATTTCTTATTCCAAGGTAAATTCCCTCTGTAGCTTCTGTAACTGAGGATTAACTTTGGTTTATTCTCAAGCATGTCTCTACTTCAAAAAGGAAACATTTATGGGAGGTAAGTAAGCCCCATGATAATTTGGGCCTTGTAAATACTGTCAAGTATGCCTGCGTATGGTGTTTGAAGAAATGATGCTTCTGCTTGTGTTCAAAAATCTAACTTGTACTTTTTTTTTTTTTGGTTTTTCGAGACAGGGTTTCTCTGTGTATGCTTGGCTGTCCTGGACTCACTTTGTAGACCAGGCTGGCCTCGAACTCACAAAGATCCGCCTGCCTCCCCAAGTACTGGGATTAAAGGCGTGCGCCACCACCGCCCGGCATCTAACTTGTACTTTTAACCCTTGTTTTACCTTTAAAAATAATCCAACATATTCATACATATTTACACACACACAGACACACATGCACACACACAGACCACACACACACACACACACACACACACACACACACACACACACACAC
>CAJQZJ010033916.1:694310-726075 GCA_907164525.1 Lophiomys imhausi
ATATATATATATATATATATATATATATATATATATATATACCTAAGTTCATAAATACAACTTGCTGAGTCTGTATAATGGCGCCTGTACATATGTGATTTCAGTGCTGACCACTTGATAATGGATAACCAGTTGTGGGACTCTTCCCTGGGGAAGACTGTTTCACCCACTCTCAGAATTCCCCAGTTGCCCATAGTTCTTTGTGTATGATTGAGGTCCTGTGAGCTTTCCCCCTCCATGTTAGCATGTCCATTAATGTTGTGGTCTTATTTATGAAACCATGCTGATTGGATTTCATGATTGTAGCTTCTCTGACATTTCTGGTAGACAGTATCTTTTAAAGCTCAAATCAAGGGGCCAGAGAGATGGCCCAGCAGATTAGAGTGCTTGTTGCCATTGCAGAGGATCTAATTTCCATTCTCAGCACCTGCAAGGTGGCTCTGAACCATTACTAACTCCAGGTCCAGGAGAGGATCTAATTTTGATTCTCAGCACCAACAAGGTGGCTCTGAACCATTACTAACTCCAGGTCCAGGAGAGGATCTAATTTTGATTCTCAGCACCTACATGATGGCTCTCAACAATCTCCAGTTCCAGGGGCTCTGATGCCTTCTGACCAGGCATGCACAGGGTACATATACATATATGCAGGCAAAAACGTTCATACACAGAAATATTTATAAAAAAGTAAAAATCGAGGTGATCTTCATGTTCTTGGAAGTGGCTTCTCTTTGCCACTGCAGTACTACTCACTGAAAAGGCCATTACTGGTATAGGCATCCCTCTCTCCTAAATACACTAGTACAAGAAATATTAATTATAAGCAACCCTTTCACCCAGCTGCTCCTAATGTCATCTTCCTCCCCAGAATTAACTACCAGGAACAACTACATAGCTTTGCAAACTTTTTCTCCATAAACTCTTTAGTAGGATGATTCTGTGCCCTACTATGTCAGCATAACTTCTGGTTTCATATACTGGTGAGAGAATCCCAGTTACAATGTCTCTGAAAGTCTTCCTTTTTCTTTGTGTTCTGGAAGTTCTGAAGGGAGATCAATAATATTCTGCAAACAGTTTATTTCTGCTAAAACCCCGGGCTTGCTTTTCATCTTTTGTCTCTAGATGAAGGAAGACTTGTAGTTTCAAAAACTTTGAAAGCTGCAATATTCCAAGATTCTTATGTTTGCAGCATTTGAGTATAATACTTTATGATGTTAATCTTCTACTTGGTAAGTTTTCTGGAGCCAGGTTGTTAGAACTAAGGGGCTCAAGACTGATGAAAAAAAAAAAAAAGACCAAAATGATTATTGATTCAAATGAATTACTTTTACTTTAAGATCAAAGAGGAGTTCCAAGATGTACCACTTGGTCTGTGGTTAAATCCTAAAACATTAGATACATTCTGTAATAGATTTCTTGAGAGAAGCAGAATTAAGACACGTATGTATGTGTGTGTGCATTTACCTAGAGATTTACTGTGGGAATTGGCACGTGCGAGTTTGGAGGCCCAGAAGTCCCCCATTTGTAACTGGCAAGCTGGAAAAACAGAGAAGCCTGTGTAACTTACTGAGTCCCATGACTTAAAAACCTGTGGAACTGATGGTGTAACTCCCAGTCTGTACTCCAAGGGTTGGAGCATATTGTGGAGGGTGAAGAGTATATCTTTACCCAGCCTGTTTGTTCAAGTTTTTGTCTTTTCTGGGTGCACCATCACCGGTATCATGAACTCAGTTAATTTGTGTGTCTGTGATACTCAGTTTTAACTGTCAACTTGATACATCTTAGAGACATCTTAGAGGAAAGTCTAAACTGAGGAATTGCCTAGGTCAGATTGACCTGTGGGCTTGTCTGTGGGGGCACTATCATCATTATTAATTGTGTAGCCCATTGGTGGTGGCATCCCTTGATACATGGTCCTGGGCTGTATAGGAAAGCTAGCAAAACTGAAGTCAGAGAATGAGCCAGCAAATAGTGTTCCTCCCTGTTTTCTCCTTTGAGTTCCTTCTTATGTTCTTACACTGTTTCTGTGATAAAGCAGCATGACCAAGTCAGCGTATAAAAGAAAGAGTTTATTTGGGATAAATATGGTTCTGCAGGTTAAATACCATGATGGCGAAGCAGAGGCTGGAGCAGCAGCTGAGAACTTGAGTTTTGAGCCTCAAGTGGGAAGGTGAAAGAACAAACTGAGAATGGTCTTTGAAACCTCAAAGCCTATCCCCCAGTGGCATACTTCTTCCAGCAAGGCCATACATAGTTGCTAATCCTACCCACGCAGTGCCACTAACTGGGGACCAAGTATTCATATTATCTAAGCTTGTTGGGGGACATTCTCATCAAACCACCACACAGGCTAAATATTTTCTTCCTCTGGCCAGTGTTTTATCACAGCAACAGAAAGGAAATAAGAACAGCAACCCTCAGCTCAGATAAGTGAGCCTCAATGGCATCTGTACCCCAAGTTTGGGTGGTGTGGACCACATACTGGCTCTTAGGTTTCTTTCACTAAGCTTGAAGGTAAAATCTCTATAGCTAAGTAAATGACTCACGGTGACATGGGAAATCCTGGTGAGTTCTTTAAAGATGTTACTACAGTGGTGCTCTTTGCCTAGACTTTACAGGAGAGTTGCTCAGACATCCTGACCCTTCAGATTCCTTGTCAGCTGATTTATTTTGGATTTAATTAGGTAGCTGTGTGTAAGTTGTGGGTTTACCTGCTTGACTCTCATCTTCTCTCTATTTCCCAACTGTAAGTCCATAGATGATTAAATTCCCATCTGCTTCCAAAGAAGCGTTTCCTACCCTCACCACCAGTGAAACTGTACCTAGTAAAATAGGTACCATTTTCAAATCCTTACTTGGTGAGATAATAAATGAGAAAGACTAGATGAAACGGGCACTCCTTTTCATAGTAGTCCAGCTCTCAAATGCAAGACTTGATTTTATTTTCAGAGATAAAATCAAGTTTGATTCTTCTAAACCTAGAAGAGTTCTGAGTGAAGGCCCTGTTGTTGGTAGGGGTAACCGTCCCCTTCCTTTCTCCTCTCTCCACCTCCAGCCTCCACATACCTGCCCCAAATGCTCGTTGTCTTAATCTATTACAGAATTACTGATCTTGAGTTTCACTGATGTTCATACCAGGGAGGCCTTGCGTTGATGCTCCTCTAAACTGTAACTGCTATCACCCCCACAACTTTGTGCAGCTTCATTCTCCTTAATGTGAGTTTGACATATGTGTGTTCCCACTGAAAAATCCATTCTCACAAGGATAACTTATGTTCTGAGAAGAGTGAAGGCAGAAGATGTAGTAAAGTCCTACAGAGATGTAGTCCTCTTGTCTGTAAAGGTTACAGATTTTGAAATTATTATTCTTTCCAGCCTGAGTTAAACTCAGGGGAGATTTATAGGAAAAAGTCCTAAGATTACCTTTACCTACTGGTAAACAGCAATTACCCCCACTCCACCCCTCCTCCTCTTTCTTGTTTTTTTGAGAGAGGATCTCTCTACATAGGCCAGTCAGTCCTGGAACTCACTATGTAGACCAGTCTGGCCTTGAACTCACAGAGATGCCTGCCTCTTAAAGGTGTGCACCACCACCCCTGCCCAATTGAAATTTCAGTGTGTGTGTGTGTGTGTGTGTGTGTGTGTGTGTGTAAGTTCGTTCACATATAGGGAGATTAAATGACAAGTTTATGGAGTCAGTTCTTTTTTGTGTGTCTCTGGGAGGGGTCCTGGGATTGAACTCAGATTTGTAGGTTTGAGTAGCAAGTGTGTGCCCAAAGAGCCACCTCATGGAGTAGTCCTTCGCCTCTTTTTCCTTGTTTCCCATTTCCCTTACTGCCCTTTCTTCCAATCCCTGGCCTTTCCCACCTTCTCTTTTTCCTAAAATATATTTAGTTTATCTGAAGACAATTATAGCCTATGTTAAAAAAAAAAAAAGGGCAAGAAAGTTGCAAGTGCATTACTCAGCACCAGTGTGGTCTTTCCGCCCTTCATGGATATTTTTAAAATCCTGGGTGTCCTCATACTCTTTTGTGTCTAGGAACTCATTTTTCTTTTGTTTTCAGTGATTTGCGCTCCTGCTGGAAGGCAATGAGGTGCACATACCCCATTTTCTTGTTTCTTTCATGGGCAGGGATCGTAATTAGTGGAACTCCTAATTGCCTTCTACCTTTGATTAGTCCTCCCTAGGGGAATCCTTTATTTGATAGGTAAATCTGAAATGTAAATGCTGGATGTCCCATGTGATCTTCTTCCTCAAGGAGCTAATAACCCTTGGGCAGGCCTTCTTATTCTCCAGAGCAAGCTCTGTCTCCACAAGTTGCTTCCATTCTATGACTGCTTGGGTCCGGGACCAGGATGCACAATTGTAGGATTGATTTAGTTAAGCCATTTCCTGTGTCAAGTTTGACCAATAATAGAGTTACTGTTTTGGCTTTCCACGTGGCACTGCTTTGTTATTTTACTTATTACTGGATATCTCAAGTGGGAAAGAAAGGTGCCTAATGGTGATGCTCAGAGACTCAATATACAGTTCATAGGAGTTGCTGTTCACGAGCTGTCCGGTGTGTTTCTATATAGATGACTCAAATGGAGGACTTGTATGTGATTACAAGATCATCAAGTACCACCTGGCTTGTTAATGGAACACTTAGAAGAAATTGTTATCCTCTCAGAAATTACCAGTGTTCCCTACAGAACTCTAGCCAATCAATTTCTTGGTTGTCCAATTTCCAGCCACTTGGATCCAGGATATAGGGCATCCTTCAGTTCAGTCTGTTTCACAGTGCTACTTACAGCTTGCTGCTGTTTATGACAGATGTGCT
Source organism: Lophiomys imhausi (assembly GCA_907164525.1). NCBI lineage: Eukaryota > Metazoa > Chordata > Mammalia > Rodentia > Muridae > Lophiomys > Lophiomys imhausi. The sequence goes on from CAJQZJ010033916.1 coordinate 699,134, forward strand.
GTGTTGCTGGCGGTGACATGAATGAAGGAGGCAATCTGCATTTATCTTTCTCTGTTCTTCTATTCCTGAGCAGTGGACAGTGTTTCTTCCACACTTTGCTGTGTAACATGTGCGATGATTGTTTTAATTTTTGGCTTGTCTTTAGCGGCTCATAAGCAATGCTAGCTACTCTACTTATGTTTTCTCTTGGTCTTTAAATTCCCACAAACTGTATAATCTTTCTCAAAAATTCAGGGGTCATGTTGAAGAAGAGTAGAGAAAGTGAGGGAATGAAGAGAGAAGGAGAACTAAGAGGGAGAGTAGAAGGTGAAAGATCACCCTTGATAGGGATGACTCCATTTTCTGACCGGGCCCTGAACTTGAATTCCCGGAAAATCCTGTGACCTCAATCTAGGCTCCCCATCCCTAGCAACAGCCAAAATAGTTCTGAGAAACTATTGCCCCACCTCCCTAACTGTTCCAGAACTTCCAGATATTCCTACAGATAAGCATTTTCAGCCATTTGTAGTTTGGCAGCTGCATTCACACCAATCAGGTTTTGATCTCTCAACATTCTCCTATGTTCCTCCAATCATTATGTTACATAGCATAACTTGTTTGATTCACGGTATAAAAACCCCTTGATTCTGCTGTTTGAGGCTCTCTTCTTCCTCTACTGTGTTGGAATGATGGGGAGACTGAACTCGAACTCGCAATAAAATCCTCTTGTGTTTGCATCGGAATCAGCCCCTGGGGTCTTCTTGGGGGTCACAACATTCGGGCATAACAAAGGCAATCAAGCAACCATTGATTTTAATCCCTCGAGAATGATGCTAAAGAGATTTACAGAAAGGCTGGAGGGGATCTGTACTCTAGGCTTGATGCTGTGCTAATCATGAAGGATAAGCCCTTGTGAGAAGAGCTTATCTTGTCCTTATCCCTAAGGAGAGAGGATGGGAGGGGACATCTTTAGAGCATCAAGTAGCCCTGAATTATGAGACCGAAGAATCGAAGCAAAAAGACTCATACATTTGGATTTCTTTTCTGGAAATACTGGAAAAACCAAGTTAGTAAGGTTCCTGTAAGTGAAGGATCCAGTTGTAATAAAAACTAGAGCACATTTTCTTGTTTTCCTGACATATACATGTCAGCAATTAGATGTTTATGTTAACAGAAACTGAAAAGCCTTCACACGCACCTTCAGCGACTCCATCCTGCATGCACAGGGCTGCTGATGGTCTACATGTTTTTGAATGGGTTCTGAAGATTAAAAGCTAAAAGATGACATCATTAAGTAAATATATTATGAGCCTGCTGACTCACAGTATATTTTGCATCCCTCTGTCCCCAGGGCTGACACCCCTTAACATTCACATGTCTATAAAACTGTATGAAGAAAATTGTTTAATTACATAACCAATTTTTATTTCTCTTATTAATGAGAAGGAGGAAAAAAAAGATGCGCTTTATTTAATATCCATTGAGTGGTTGGATGGGTCTATGAAGGAGAAATGGTTCTGTCCTCTGCTTATGACCACCCAGGACATTCTGTAAAACCTTCACTGCTATTCTTGGGATCCAGCCTTCCTGAATCCACCATATAAACTTCTAATGAGTGACCTATTTGCAGGACTCCCGTCCAGATTAGCAAACACAAGTTGATAGAGCTTCAAATGCTGTTTCCCTTGTAACTTCTCTTTCCTTGTGTGTGTAAACCAAGGTTGCAATGGAATCACACCACCATCAGATGCTGGGAGAGATGCTTTGCATACATTGCATGTTTGCTTTTGGATTAGTTTTTGGCATCGTATGTTTAAAAGTATTTTACTGATGTAATTTTTTTCTGCATATTCCCTATATTCAATTACTGAACCCCATATAGGATTATGATCCATGGTCTAAGAAAATATGCTATAGGCTATGTAGGGTTCTTAAATGTAAAACAAAAACTAATTACTGAATTTAAGAGGCTTTGCAATTAGTGAAATAAATAGGTGACCCTACACTCATGCATATACAGGCATGGAAATAAAAGTGGGATGGGACAGGGTGAGGGAATAGGGGAGAAACTGGAAGGAAGGGGGGTGGTTTTGATCAAAACACATATGCATGTATAAAATTTTCAAACAGAAAAGATTGCTAAAAAAGAAAGAGTAACATGGCATCTAACAACACTTGGAAACAAGAAGAAAGAATTGTTGTCTATTATATTTGATTTGAATTAATAAGCAATTAGAATACACTAATGGCTCTGAGACAATTTTTTAAAGATAATTTTACAAAGGCAATGTCTTACTTGTCCCCTCAAAGCAAAGCCACTTAAACTTTAATGGTATTTCTTTCTTATTGTTTGCCTTTCCTCTGGAATTTGCATATAAGATGTAAATTAGATTAAAATCTGAATGAGGATTTGCAATATGAAAACACTCACATAGACTCAGCTACTAGCCAGCTAGGATTACAATCCCCAAGTGTGCATGTTTAAGAGAAAGGGGAGGACAGTGAAACAGGAATTTTTTTTTCTGTCATTGTCCCATAAATACTTCTCAATTACTGAAGCCTCCACCAAACAATAGAAGTATAGTCTGTGTAATTAAAACTGTAAGGCTCTTGAAGGAAAGCCGTTCTTTTTTAATAGGCTCTTTAAAGAATACAAATAATATGTCAATGAGAAACTGACATACTCCTAAACTTAGAGAATGTTAGTGGTCTTTTTAAAAATTCCATCAAAATTTGACAGTATTTTATAAACATTTAAAGAAAAAAGAAACCAGCTATGACCCCGTCATGTTGGTACAATTTTCAGTTTGACCATTTTCTCCACATCCTGACCACATGCACAGTTAGTTAGTTTTCAGGCAAACTTGTATCTCTTCTAACTGTTTTATCCTAGATCTTATTTTCATACAATTGTTGTAATTATCATTTGGAAGAGTTTTAATAATCTCATTTATGGGAATTTATCACATGGAAAAAATTCAACAGAAGGAAAAAAAAATACTCTATAAAGATGTTCATGGCAGCATTACGCATGGAAATAAAATAGTGAATGCAGTCATTGTCCAGCAGTGGTAAATCAGGGCCTATAAACAGGATGGAACATGACATTAGTGCTTTCAGCAGTAGCCAAAAGAGGGGAGATCTAATCAGGACCCTTGGTCTGCTGGAGGAGCTCTAATGGTCCAACCGAGGTTCACAGGAGGGTGAGTCATGGTCCAGCTCTGCCTCTTCTGTTATGCCTCATAAAATACCTCACTTGGCAGAATAAGAAGGGCAATGAGTTCAGGGGGCCCGAGGTACAACTATTCGTGACATTTAGCACAAAATGAAAGAAATCCCCCACACATGGGTCCCAACAGAGACCTGAGTGGACAAGTCATAGGTGGCATTCTTTCTTCACCCTGTTTTGTTATTTTATTTTATTTTTTTAAGGATTAATATGTGTCTCTGTCTTTCGTCCCCTGGTCCTGAAAACCCGACTAGGAAAAAGTAATTTGATTAGTAAAGGAGCTACCATTGGTATGGCAAGACTGGAATAAAGCAGTGATTTGGATCAGGATTTTCAGCTCCCTGTGAGGCACACAAACCGTAGCTGTTTTAATAGAAGCAGCCATGGCTGTGATGGGTACGCTGGACGTCTTTACAGTTCTGATATGTGTCCAAACACAGAGGGGGAGGTGGCCAGGGTAAACTCCCATGCTGGCTTGTTGCTGGACTACAATTATTTCACTGGGAATATGTTTAAGAAATGTTTTAACTAAGATAATTAGTGAGGACTCTCAAAGTAAGTCACTTCCTTCCCAATAAAGATGGACCAGGGTGTTGTGAATATCTTGGCTATTCACAGACACAGTGTTGTTAGTAGTAGTTCCTTTTCACGTATTTATGACAGTGGAAGGAAAAGTCTTCCACTTTTAATGCCATACTTATTTTGGAATAAAGTACCAAAAATAACTGCAATTTTTTGAGTGAAATGAGATAATAGCCTAAAATATTAATGTGCATGCCCTTTCTTGGGCTTCCCTGTGATTCCTGACTGCAATAGGAGAAAATAACAGCTCTCAGTGTATAGCCATTGTACGAACAATTCAAAGCCTAACATTAAAGGATTTAACTGAACAAAAAGTTAATCTTCAGCTTCAAATTCTCAAACAGAAAGTTGATTCTGGACGAGAATAACTGACAAAGGGAAAGGGTATTTTGTGTTGTTTAAAAAAATTGGTTTAAAAAGATCAGTACCACAAGGGCATTGTGGTGCAAACCTTTAATTCCAGTAGTCAGGAAGCAGAGGCAGGCAGATCTCTGTGAGTTCAAGGCCAGCCTGGTCTACAAAGCAAGTCCAGGACAGTTAGGGTTCCATTACACAGAAAAACCCTGTCTCAAAACAAAACAAAACAACAAAACAAAACAACCACCCCAAACAAACAAAAAAACAAAAGAAAAGGAAAAAATAAGTACCTTGGAAAACTGAAATATCAAATTATGTCATAAAAGAGAGGCATACAAGAAGATGGGACAGAAAGAGGGGTTCCACCCACTCAGACTAAAGTTATCACAATCTGGAGGAACAACAGGCTAGAAGGATGGGAGTGAGGGAATAGAGGACTCCTCACACACAGGGTGTCAGTCACAACCCCAGTGCTGTTTTTTTGGGGGGGGGGGGGGGGGGGGGGGTGGGCTCTGTGAGAAGACAAGGTTAAACATGTCTTCTTTTGCCATGGTACAGGCATGGTTACCAACAAGGCAATGGGGAAAGAATCTAAAACCTTGCTCTGTCATTAAGATGGTCACAAAAGCAAAGAGAGCATGCAGAGGCCTGGGGGAGAGAGAATTGTCAGACCTACAGAGCCCCAAGGTTTATACAAGGTTTACCCAGGGTACCTGTTCAGTCTATATGGAAAATAAGATGGGCCAAAGTAGGTATCGGCATAGGTATTGGCATTGTCCTACCTTAGAGACCAGTAAGAGTGAGGACTAACAGAAAATGCCAGCATTTATGGATAACAATGGGCTCTGGTGTCCTTTAATACTGGTACCTGGGTGTTGTATAAATCCTCCTTTATCATAGATGCCACCTTGTGGAAAAGAAAAAGAGAGTAAAACATTTTTTTCTGAACTGTCTGGAGAAGTTCTGCTTAGCTAGCATTAATTTAGATATCATTCATAAAAGAAAGAAATTCATTTAGAAATAGGAGCTACATTTACAGCCTGAATTTGTAGACTATGAGAGTAAAAGTCTGTTGTATAAATATTCGTCTAAGAACCTTCTCAAAAATATATCATACTTCACACATGCAAATCAAATACCATAAAATATTCACATATGAAAGCTTCACTATCAGCCTTTGGTGGGGAACGTTTCAAATGTATAGATTTAATCTCATCACGATTTCCTAGCTACACTAGGGAACTATCTTAACTATTCTTGTATTTCTGTGATCATACACTATGATCACAAAAACCAAGGCAATTTATAACAGCATTTAATTTTAGGTTCATGGTTGCCGAGTCTGTGACCATCATAGTGCAGAGTGTGTGGCACTGAAGCAGTAGCTGAGATCTTACATCTTGATCCACAAGCAGGAAGTAGAGAGAAAGAGACACTGGGAATGGTGCTGGATTTTTAAATCTCGAAGCCCACCCCCAGTGGCACACCTCCTCCAACAAGGCCACACATCCTGATCTTTCCCAAACAGTTCCACCAACTGTGGACAGCATTAAAATATATAAACCTATTTTCATTCAAGCCATCCCAGGGAGAATTCTCATTTTTGTTTCAAGAACATTCTTATGAAGCACATATTAAGTCAACAGTGTTACTAGAAGTTTATCATAGGAAAAATATTGTAACATAAAAACCAAAGTTTGAATAAACTAGTTAATTAATATTTATTTTTAAAACCCAGGGCCTTGCTACGTAGCCCAGGATGGCTGGGAACTCATGGGAATTTTCCTATTTCAGTTTCTTAAGTGGAATTACAGGCTTAAAACTAAATTTAAATGAGAATATTGACTCAGAAAAGCTACTAGATAGAAGTGTTTTCTTTCCTTTTGCAGGAAATGTCCTACACACTGGGTCCCAATTTGGCTGTTTCTTTGACCTTATTTAAGAAGGAGTCACCAGGGAAGCCCAAAGACAACAGAGGAAACAAGAACAGAGTCAGCAGAGGAAGTCTTGTGCTGCAGTACTTATGCTGTTGCAGATGGTAAGCACAGCTTAACTGCTGGATAAACAAACACAAAGCCTCACAGGAGGTCTGCTCAGGTTGTGAACAAAACAGTGGTGACTTGCCTTACTCCAGAACCTGTTCACACAACCTCACATAAAAGTGGGAGGCCTTATCATCAGTCAGAGCTCCCTGAAAACATCCCAGCATCTGAGAGTAGTCAACAGACCTAATTAGTTACCCCATACTGTTTCCTTTTTTTCTTTGTCATTTTTTTTTTTTATTAAGTACCATACACTTTTCACGCTCAATATGTGAAATGGGCATCACCTCGGACAGATGTGTAGCTGTATCCCGTCATTCAGCACAAAAACAGATGAAGGTCCAGTGGATTCCCTTTCACCTAGGGTCAGAACAAGGAAACTTTTGAACTTGGTCACATTATTGTTTTTACTGAAAACAATGTATTTTAGTGTGTGTTTCAATTTGTGCTGCTATGACACCCTGTAACAGGCTGAGGAGTTCAAGATCAGTGTATTAGCATTCAATCTGCTTGGTGCCCTCCTACAGTGCCCTCGAGTGGAGGAAAGCGGAAGGACAAGAAACAGCCAACTTTCTTTGCCAGGCTCTTCACAAGGACATCTGATCTCATTCACCAGCAAGGGACCTTTATGGCCTAATCACCTAATCCTGTCACATGGACAGCATTAGAGACTGGAATGGCACAAACAAACCTTACTATTCCATTTATGCTCCCCCAAATGAATGCCTCACATACAAAAATACATTCATTCCATCTTAACAACCCCCAAGGTCTTAACCCAATTGTAGCAACTACTCAAAAGCTTCCAGATCAGATCCTCAGGTAAATAGTATCATCTAACTCAGAAAAGGAGGAGACAGAGGCACCACCCATTCTGCGTGAATTCCCCTCCAGCAGTGACCCGGAAATCAAACGTAGTGATTTTGAGATACAAGAATTGGGACAGGTATGGGAAAGACAGGCTTCCAAGCTTGGGCTTGCTAGCCAACCAGTCCAGGCGATGGATGAATTCTAGGTTCAGTGAGAGAGTCCATCTCAAAAAGAAGGTAGAGAGTGATTTAGGAAGACAGCTGTTGACCTCTGGCTTCCACACACATATGCATATGTACCCTCCCCAGCAGGTACATGAGTAAATACATACATGTACACACAGAGAAAGAAGGAAGATGCACAGCCTCCATTAGGGAGCTTCTGGCCACCTTCTGAAGGCACAGTAACCTTTTCCTACATGAAGACTTGTCTTTCTTACACTGGAAAATGTACTTTCATATCCAACTTTATCATTTCTTTACTGTGTGACCATTGGTACTCTCTTAACCTTGATTGGTTTGTTTCCTTATCTTTAAGTTCTGCCTCCAAATAATGTTTTTTTTCTTCTGAGATAGGTCTTGTTTTGTAACCCAGCATGATTTGAAACTTGCAGTCCTTTATCTCCCTAGTGCTATCACTAAAATTGTATGCATGCCAGGCTCAGCTTCAAAAAAAAAAATCTAATAAACTAAAATATTTTGTGCTTTCTGAGCTATGGCTGTATGGAAGTCTTGGTGATTAGTTGTTCTCAGTTCGGATTCCTTGACCCCTAGAGAGAGCAACTCATAGAGGCCGTGTTGGGTGACTCTTTTCTTCCTAAATATGGTGCAGCTGATGTTCAGGAGGGCATAACGGGCCTGGGTGAGTTTGTGGATGGGTTGGGTGGTTTTGGCTGTGGAGACAGACTTTCCAGCTAAAGTGGGGAGTTCTGTATTGCTTTAAATTTCTTCCCTACCTGCCGGCAGAGAAGCTCATGGAGACTGACTGCTGCAGTTAGGATTACCCAATACACACTCTTTGAAGGCTGCTGTACAGGGTAAAGGTAAGAGGAAAAGGGCTTTTTCTAAAATCAGGTAATTCAAACAGAGCCTGTTGTGGAGGGCGTGTGGGCCAAAGGATCTCAGTGGCCTCCTCCTTCCCTGACCACTCTTGGGTTTGCTTCTGTCGCAAAGTCTCCTGAGCCTTTTTAGTTTCGCTTTTGTGCGAATCCGCACTGACAGGGCAGGTTAGGGTGGGAGGCTGACTGGGGAAGGTACTTGAAAGTCAGGTTGGAACAAAGCACACGCATGCTCCTCGCAGAGGATGTGGAGCTTGTTGACTGGAAGCCTGCCTGCCAGAACAAGATCCTTCTGTGCACACCACAAACAATCTGCCATTGTCTCCAGGGATAAAACGGTTCCAATAAAACATGAAAACTCCAGCCAAGGGGAGGAATGCTGCATTAACTGCTTCATCACTGAAAGGAATTACAGGCAAGGAGAGCTGGAACAAAACTTTGTTCCTTGTTTTTTCGTCTTCACATTTGAGATCATACAAATGCAGTACCCAAAACCAAGCCTTCCACAGACCCACTGAGAGGGCGTGAATGAGCGCCCCTTTATGGAGGTGCTTGTTTGAGCCCCCTCATTCTGGAGATTTTAATGCTGCGGGGGGTGGGGTGGGGGTGGGGGAATAGCCTCTTTGCTCTGGCCTTGGCTCCAGATGCTATTACCTCAGGGAAGCCGCCAGGCCAGGGACTTGAGGTAAGGCTGAAGAGTGTGCATAACTCTCAGGACACCTTAAGGGTAGAGAATGAAATGCAATGTCCACAGAGAAAACTGGGGAAAATGAAGAAGGAGAAAAATCCTAAGAAAGTAGACTGACTGACTTAGGTTATGGAAAAGTTTGTCTTAATTTCTGGCTGTGTTATACCCTAGTCTCTGATGAAAACCAGTAAGGGAATATTAATGGAATTGATGGGTGACTATACTTCCTTTCAGTCTGGTCGGCACTATGACTCATAGATCGGTACTCTTCCTCTCTTCTCTTTACCTTTACGACCAAACCTTCCCTAACTTCTTACTTGTAAACCAATCTAGTGTTACCTAAAACTTTAAGAACTGTGCAGTAGATCGAAATTTCAGAAGTGTGGGGAAAACCTGACTTCATGGGAACAGTCATTAAGGGGTTAAGAAGTACACCTGTGGACTGTATATGACACTGTGTGTCTGTAACCTCAGCAGCTGGGAGGTAGAGGCCTAAGGATCAGGAGTTCAAATTTGCCCTCAGTTATATAATTTGAGTCCAGCATGGGCTAAAAAGACTTGCCCAATACACCAAACCAAACCAACCAAACTAAACCAAACCAATAAAAGAAGTACAGTTGTGGCCAGTTCCGCAGAAGGGACTGGGGAGATGAATTGGTGGGTGAAGTGCTTGCTTCACAAGCATGCAGAGCTGAGTTGGGATCCCCAGAACCCACAAATAATGCTAAGTGTGGTGGTGTCCTGGTCTGGTCCTCTTCTGGTTTCACACATGATAAATTTGTCTGTCATCCTTCATGAGCTATCTGAGAGAGGGGAAAAATGGCTCCTTGTTTGAATATTTGGGCCGTTTATTTCAGTAGGTCGGCTTCTAGTATGTTTCTCCCCCCCTCCTTAGTTCCCACTCTAGACGTGTCTGATGTAATTCCATAAAAGAGCAGACAGCATGACAGAAAGTTGTACAAGGTCTGCGTGGGTGACCTTGCTTCAGAGAGAATGTTAGTTGGCTTTGGAAGGTGATGGGTGCAAGGAGAGATTGTCTTTGCGCAGAGAGCAAACCATTGGAGCTGTTTCTAGGTCTCAGAGGTTTCCACGCTTCAAATTTGCCTTCCCCTCCATTTAGGATATGGGAAATTGAACCCCTGGAACTCTGTTTCTTAAGACATCTTCCCAATCCAGTGCAACTGCCAAAAGCTCTGCTTAGTGTTCCAGTCTCTCAGCAGACCCTCTGGGATCCGCCTCTCCATACTTAGGCTGACCTAGAAGCAAACAAGGACTGTCTCAAGAGGAAAGCCAGCTTGAATCCCTGGACTTACTTTCTTATGTTCTTCTCCCCCTTTAAGATCCTTGCTTTTGTTTTTTCCTTTTCATTGTTGATTCCTTGATAGGCTTGAACTCCTGAGTTTTTCTGTCTTGCCCCAGGAGCATGTTCAAATCTTTGCTTGGCTTCTCTGTCTCATTTTCTGCCCACCGTATCAACCTCTGCACTGGGAGGGAAACTTCTCTCACAGATGCTGATGAGCTCAAGGGTGTGACTACTTTCATGGTTCTTTTGGGCCATTGGTAGTTCTTGTGTGTTATTGGCTCTGGTTCACCACAACTGGAAGTTTTACAGCTAGTAGTAGAATTGGTGTACTATAAGCACCAACGTGAAATCCTGCTTTTTTAGTACTAGAGACGGAAATGTCCTCCAGTTTTGCAGTGGACTAAATGTGCTGAATTCCTGTGTTGGATTTTAACTCGCAAAGGGATAGATAGCATTAAGAGGTATTGGGAGGTAATTTGGTCATGGAAGCAGAGTGCTCCTAATTAATGTGATATCGTAACTAATCCCTTAATGAGCTTAGTGACCATGTAAGAGAAACCCCTGGAGATTTTTTGCTCTTTTCATCATGTGAGGACATGGAGAGAAGATGGGCATCTGTAAACCAGGAAGCAGGCCCTCACTGTGCACATCTGACAGTGCCCGTAGAACTGTGAGGCAACCTGCCTGTCTTGTCTTAGGTACTCTGTTGCAAGAGGTAGAAAAGATCACCTTGTCTGCTTTCTCCTCTGCCTAGTTTTTGAACTTTTAATCTTAAGAACTTAAAACAGACTTGGCTGACCTCGTTGGTAGTTTCATGAAAGGGGACTCCTATAGGATCAGGTGTGTGGCTCCAACAGTCAGTTCACTCTGCTTGCTTTTCCCACTGTGATGTGCAACATCAGGGCTCTAGAATAACTGTGGAATGAATAAACGTTTTACCATACCTCTGGTAAGATATTCCTCTCGCTGGGACTCCAGCTGCATTATTCAGGGTGTCTGCCAGATGGAGATTTCCTGCCTGAGACAGGACAGACCATCTGCACCTCTCTTGAGGCAAATGAGAAAGAAAGCCAAAAATCAGATCACTTCCATGTCTTCAGCTGTGAGATGAACAAGACAGCTCCAGATGACAAAGTCCCTCCCAGACCTGATCAGCTGAAAATTTGTTCAGGAACCATCCTCAATTTTTGGTCCCTTTATTAAGTACCTTTTCAAAGACAGGGCCACAACTGCATGGTTGTATCCTCAGCCTTCTCAGTGCCCTCTGTGGTGGGGAGTCTTCAGTTTGCCTGATCATTTTTTTTATACATATTTGTTAATTCCACCAAAGGAGAGTAAAGACCATTATCCAAATTCTTTTAGTTGAATTAAGGAAGCTTTACTTTCTGTCAGACAGGCCTATTTCCCTGAAGTGGGGTTTGAGAAAACATCCTCAAACACAGGAGAAAGATAGGGTTTATATTTTCCCCCAAACTGCAAGGCTAGGGTGTTTTCAAGGGTTTTTGGTGACATAGGAACTTGGCAGAACATTTTGAAATTATTTGTCAGAATATCTTATCTGGGAATGTCAAATTCTAGAAAATGGGTCAAAACTTGGTCAAATCCAAGTTTTACAGAAAAAAAGAAATGAACTTAAGTTTAATCTTGTAACAGATGTCTTTTAATCTTAAGATGGAGTCAGGCTGGTCCATGTTAGAGGAAGGTCTAATGCATTGGTTCTGAAAGGCTGATTTCAATGCTGAGGTCTCGTTATCGCCCCTTTTGAGACATTCTCTGATTGGTTAATAAAAGTCGCTTATTGCCAATTAGCTGTGCAGAAAGAGTATAGGAAGGTGGGACTTCTTGAGACAGAAACAGGAACCCTGTGTTTTACACAGAAGACTCTCCCTGTCCCCCAGGAGACACAGAAACAGACAGATATGTTTGAGAGCTCTGCAAGGTAACAACAGGTCAGATGGCTCCTTGGGATTAGGTGGTCTGGGTTAATTTAAATTAGCTAGTTGAAAATCTGCCCAGCTACTAAGCATTGAAACAGGTCTTGGTGTATTTAATTATAGGAGAAAGGGCCGCCAGTCAAAGCAATCCAGGCCCATCAGCCTCCTGCCAAGGCCCGGCGGTTGTCCCTCCAGGCTGCTGGCAATTCCTCTGGTCTAATATAATAGTTTATATTTATTAATAAGTATCCAAAAGCTACCCTGCAAGCTTCCTGGCAGACTGTACCACCAGGCCATCCTTCTAGGCCTACAGGCTTCTAAGGCAAGTCAGGCCTGCCAATCTCTTGCCAGGCTGCTGGCTGCTCCAATGGTCTAATATAACAACTTATAGTTATTACTGAAGAAATTTGTTAACAGAGTTTAGGTTGCAGGTGGTGAAGGCCACCCTTGGTCCAGGGCTTTTTCCCCAGGACAAGTCAGGCCACCAGTTAAGGTGGGTCAGGCCTGCCAGCCTCCTGCCAGCCCATTAGCTGCTCCACCAGCCTAATCTTACAGTTTATACTTATTAATAAATACAATTGATAATTAAATTGTGGTTTCAGGTCCATCAATTCTTTTCACCAATGCATTTATATCTCCTAAGGCAGCTATAACAAATTACCACAAACTTGGTGGGTTCAGACAAAGGAAATTCAGACTGGAGAGATAGTTCAGTGGTTAAGAGTACATGTTTTTGCAGAGAACTTGGGTTCAATTCGCAGCACCCACAAGGTGGTTTGCAACAATCCATGACTTCAGTTTCTGGAGATCTGATACTCTATTCTGACCTCCAAAGCCACCGAGCACTGATGTGGCACACATAAATGCATGTAGGCAAAACACTCATACAGAAAATGAATAAATAGTTTTTAAAAAGACAAAATGAAATTAATATCGAGTAGTTCATGAGGCTAGGAAGTTTGAAGTGAAAGTTGGCAAATTGGGTTTCTCCTCAGGGCTCTGAGAAAAACCACCCTTTCTCTTCCCCCTTTGCTTCCAGAAGTGCGTTTGAGCATGGCTGCACACCATCCCATGCTCCGTCTCTGTCTTCCCATCATTGCTTTCCTCTGAGTTTGCCCACAAGGACACCAGTCATTGAGTTAGGGCTCAATCTATTAATGGCAGGATCTTTGGATAGTTACATGTACAATGAATGTTATTTCCAATTAAGATAATAGTCTGAGGTTCTCCATGGACATAAGCTTCTGAAGAACTCTATTTAACAGCCATCTACCTTATCATCATCACCCCCTCCCTCCTCCTCCTCTCCTTCCTCCTCTCTCCCTCACCCCCAGTACTACGATTGAACCTAGAGCCTTGTGCATGTTAGGCCAGCACTCCTAGCACCCAATCTTAAAACAAAGCTTTATGTGGGTAGGAGCTATGTCTGTTTCGTTCGCTGCAGACTCTTCCATGCTTTGTACATACAAGGCACTTAGCATTTGTTGAAATAATGAGTGAAAGAGGTGGAAACAGGGCCCCAACAATTCAGGAAATGTAGCCACTGCATTCAAATTAAGATGTTATTTATACACCAGTCTTCTGTAGCTCACTTTTTATGACTTTTCGATGTATTTATATAAGGTTCTATACCTTAGTGGACTGACATAAATATGATTCATTACTGCAAAGAGCACTAATCCTATTAAAAAACTAACCTTTGTGTTTTTCTACTTTCATTTTCTCTGTTCTTAATTTTCTTCTTTTTGGTTCACTATCACTAGTCTCTCTTTTTAAATCTCAGTTTTCCTAGCTTTTTTTTTGTCCTTTCCTTTGTCTTTTCAATTCTTCACTACTGTGCTTTTAAAAACTATGAGTCTAGCATGTCTTATAGAAACACATGTATATCTGACTAATCAGCAGTGTCCATTTTTATACCAGCTGTAGACCCCCAAAATTGCACACATTCAGGCAGACTGGAGTCTGAGAACAGCGAATGATCCTTATTTAGTGATTTTAGAGTTTCCCTGAAGAAAGGAGAAGCAGTTCATTTTGTATTTTAAATGAATCACAGAAGAAAAGAACTCCATGTTTTCCAGTATCCAGCCTTTTAAGGTAGTGCTGTCTGAATCTTTTCTGACTGTCAAACGAGGTCATAATGAGTGAGGCGACATTAGACATAACAAACTGCTCCCCATCCAACCCAGAAATCCCTTCTCACGCCATTCCCTGCAGAGTGAGATTGTATGGATGCCTACAAGTGCCGAAACTCACTGCACTTTTGAACATCCCTATTACCTTTCTCAGCCTCAGATCTAGTCCTTTGATTCGTTCTCTGAAGCTCCTTAAAGCTTCTTCTATGCCAGTTTGGATGGTATTTAGAAATCTTGATGAATATGCTCATTATCTAATACAAAGTGACATAAAACACTCTTGCCTCGAACTCTGTCACATAACCATACCCCGCTGAACTCCCGTGATTCATTCAATACTAGATTAATAGCATTTATGTTATTCATATATCTCAGTTGACCTTGATCTGCTAGCAACTCCCTCCTCTTTAATCTCTGTCCCATACTGGGGAGGTTTTGTCCCACATCAACAATGGCTCTTTCATACATCAAAGCAAACTTCTCCCAACATCCCAAGTTTTAATTTTCCTTGCATGCATAATATGTATCTGTCTTCTGATCACTGTCTGTTACTTTTTACCTATGTTTAATTAATAGATAAAGGAATTTTCTACTTATTTGACAAAGAGACCAATTTAAAAATTAATTTTTTAGCACCTGAATAAAAAATATTTGTAACTAAAAAATATTCACAGAAACAAGTTTCTCTTCTCTTTCAAATTGAAGAAATATAGAACATATACTTCAACAAGAACTAGTCTTATATACTTCTCTTTGCTCAGAGTCTTTCAAATATAGTATTTATTTGTCTTGAAAAACAAGAGTTTAAGCCATTTTACTATATCTCAATTTGCATTATGAATAATCAGTTATACTATAAACAATGACTTTACATATAATATCACATATATTTATATATTATATTTTTTTCTGTGTAATCTAGTATAGATATTGGAATACTGAACAAAGACCTGTGAACAACTGAGAGTTTATCATCTGTCATACCTTTAAAGAAACATTACTGAAAAGCTCTGACACAAAGAGAAACAATTGAACAAGATCAGCAGCAAATTGCAAAAAAGTCACAGAGCCTAGGAATTATTTTCTATAGTCTTAACAATGGTAAAGCACCTCCTTTTAGTTATATTTACCTTCAATCACCTTTTGTAATTGATGAATAACATCTGCTAGTTATGTGATAACTTGGTTCTTCAGCAATTACTCTAGTAGTACGCAGGTAAACTACCTCCCCCAAATGGTACTTTTTTTCCTCCCTTAAAGGTTTAAATATCTTTTTTCATGTGCTCTTGCTTTAGCCTCTAACCTCTCTTAAGAAGGTACTGCATATCCTTTCCATGGGGAGGCTATAATATATGAGTTTTCTACCTTATAAAAATTATCCAAAGTATCAAACATTGGTGTGCATAAATATATCTGCAGATTTGTTAGCCCCATCTTAAGAAATATTGCTTTAGATGAACTGGGTATGGACACAAGAGTGGGTTTAAGAAAACCATCCTCTTGATCCTTGTGTACTTGGATACTATTGTTATGCTAAGTTCTTAGATAAAGCCACGCCTATGCTGAAGACCCTACAAGGCTAACTAATTAATTTGAACTTACTGATGTGGATGGACAGTATAATGTTACAGATCCACACTCAAAATTATCTTAGGCTGTCCCCTTAATTGCTACTTAGCGGCTATCTTTCGTATGTATCCTAACATTTTTTTTCCACTATCAGATAAAACATTTGGAATATATTAGCTCATAAGACTTTCAGACTGGTAATAGTCTTCCCCAAAGCTGAGAATATCATTAGATATGCATCATAAGATATGACACCTTCCGCAGAGTTTCTCCCACTTTGCTATAACCTAGTTCCCTGTGGTCCCCACCAATGTATCTTTTGTTCTGTTACTATAAACGTTTATGTAATTGTTTTCATGGTGGAATATAACTTGAGGCAATCAGAATCCATGTTCCTGGGCCAACCCTGATTACTCATGTTTGGCTTCAGGCAAATCATCACTTATTCCCTTGGAGGGAGGGGCTGTGTTTTGCATTGACAAGACCATCCATGAATAATAAACGCTGTTCTAAAATATCACAGAGCAAAGTGCTTAGTCCTATTGCTGAGCAGCTTGGAGTCTGAAGACTTGGAAGACGTAGTGGAAATGTATCTTGAAGGCAGAATGTTGCTCCTGGACGAGTAGCAAAAATAAGCAGAGTATATCACTATGAAGAATAAATATTTAACAGATTTGACTTTTCAAATATTCCTGCCCAAAGCAGGAAATGAGGAGATCTTTACAAAAAGAGATTTAGAACACAACAGGGGTGACAATTGCTTTTGGAGGTAGCAGTGGGGAACTGTTTCCCGACTTGGCCTGTTGGGACTGTGTAAAATGAACTGGACCCCATAATTACTCATGTGAAACATGGGGAAGTAAAACTGATCTTGGGAATAAAGCCATTCACCAAACCATTAAAGTAGACTCTGCTTTGTGCTATAGGGAAACTCAGGAAATGAAGCAATTCTAGTCATCTTTTTAACTCCTCCAGGATAAACTGCTCATTTGCCAGAAGAACTTGTCTGCATTATCATAATTTATGTAGAATCCACTTTAAAGTTAGGTCAGATAGCTAATTATTTGTAGCTACAGTTGGCTTTAGCTAATTATGTGAGATAACACATACGGAAATGCCGTGCAAATAATCTGATGGATGTGAAATAAGGGTATCCTGTTGGCTATTTAGCATCACTGCCTGATTTGCAGCCACTTCAGGGTCCGCATAGTGGCCTATGTCCACACACTGGCCCAGTTTTACGCCTCTTCTCCAAACTGTTCTTTTCAAACCACTCTGTTACTCAGACCATAAACCTTTGTTTCATCTTATTGATCTGGCTTTCTAAATATCTCTTAAATTACCCACTTCTGTGGGGGCAGTGAACGAAATTCTTAGTGAATGAGTATTGTTGACATGAGCACAGGCCTGTCAAGAACCCCAGTGCCCCAGACCCCCGGGAATGTCAAAGCCTCCCCCTGATCTCAATACCAATATTGGCAAATGGTAAACCACACACAGAGACTATCGACCCAGCTTCCTCATCTCAGACGACTGCAATCTGAGACTGCTTTCCCACAGAGGCGCCCTACCAATGCTAGCTAACATACCCTTTTCTCGTTAGCACTACATGTAATGAAAGCAAGCGTTGACTTTCTGGGTTTGTGCTGGTTTATCTCCATCAAAGTGGGCAGCCTACCTGATCTCAACTTTTCTGTGTGTCTGTTATTTCTTCATTTGCCCATCACCCCACTCCTGTCAGTTCCAAAGCTGTGTAGGTCTTGGAACACATTATTCATTGCTCTTGGAGTACAGCTGTGCACCAAACAGTTATGCTGTGTACAAAGGTTTTTTTAGACACACTGTATATGATCATCCTCTTGTCCAAAGGTATTGGTGCACACAAGTAGTGGAGAGGGCAAGAACATAAAGGGTAGGGAGTGTGGAGGCGGGGCATAGGGCACTTTACACCATGTCAAGAATTCTGTCCTTGTGTGCCGCTGCCCTTCCTTCTTCGGCGCTAACTTCAAGGTGGCTGCCATCTCTTTTGAGGCATCGTGGCTACCCTCCGGCCTCTGGTGAAGCCCAAGATCTTCAAAAAGAGGACCATGAAGTTCATCAGGCACCAGTCAAACTGATAAGTCAAAATTCAGGAGAACGGGTGGAGACTCAGAGGTATCAACAACAGGGTGCGGAGAAGATTCACGTGAAAATATTCGCCACATAGAACAAGGCAGTGTGGTGAGTAGCCCCCCAGCCCCGGCCAGATATTCAGTGAGTAAGTTGGCTATCTTATGAAGAGTCCCCTGACCCAGCTGCTATCACGGTTTGCGAACTAATAACCAGTCCAACAACGGTGATGTGGAGATCTACAAGGCACTCAGGAAGACTACAGGACAAAGTTTTTTTTTTTTTTTTTTCAAATATAGAGAATAAACCTCAAGTGAAACTTCTAATCTATAGGTGAAAGGACAAACAAGCCCTCAAAACTCTACCAACAATAAGCCAGATATTTTGATGAGTTGATGCTGGTGGCTCTTGACCTTAGCTAAACATTACAACCCCTCAAAATGCTTAAAACATTCAGATGTCTAAACTTTAGCCCAAACTACCAAATCAGAGTTTCTGGGTTTTTTTTTTTTTTTTGGGGGGGGGGGGCGGTCCAAAGCACCAGTTGTAAAATTTCCAGGCGATTTAAACGTTGAGGCAAAGTTATACTGTCACTCTACTGCCTGGAGCACTCTTGACAAAACCGGGAGTTATCTCAGTCTCAGTCTCACAGCTCCTCATACATTCCTGATTAGTTCAAAAACTGCTGACCACTTCCCCAAGCATTGAATCCCAGATTCACTTCATTCTGTTTTAATTAAATGAGCACAGTAGAAGTAACAATATCCAATGAAGTGCCCATTAAATCCTGGCCCGGCTCCTGAGGTAAGTTATTATTTAAACTATTGGAATGTTAGAACCTTGGGGTCTCATTATTCTCTTGTTTGACGATGAATGAGCCAAGCCGAGCTCTAGTTCAGCTACTTACAATCCCTGCCCAAAGTTATGTAACTGACACACAGTGACGGACACTGCTGTGGTTGAGTGGTATCCCTTCCCACATTAATGTAGAAACCTACTGACCACATGAGGCCTCTGGCAGGTAATGGGATGGGAAGCATCCTGCTCTGTGACTGGGTTATTACTTATGAACAGGGCTTGTGGAAGGGGTTCATTTTCTTTTCCTCTTCTGGTTTGTGAGGGCACTGTTTTTCCACAGAGGACAGACACAGCATAAAGCACCGACTTGGAAGCAGTCAGCAGCCTCACTCAGGCACCTGAACCTGCTGGTACCTTTCTTTCTCTTGGACTTTCAGGCTCTAGAACAATGAGAAATAAAGTTCCTTATAAATTCTCCAGTCTTTGATATTTTGTTGTATCCACATGAACAGACAGAGACACAATGGGAACTTACATGTCTGATTTTATAGTCATCAGCCACTTACTCATCCTGTATATTCAGTAGGCAGGACAAGCAAGCAACAAGACAGAAAATAGCAAAGTACATGTCCTGAAAGGTTGGGACTCACTGAGACTCATAGAAGATGTGGAGTACTGTCAACTAACACTGAACTATATCCCCAGCTCTACTACTGCTTTGAAAACTTGTGAAAATAAAGCTGTATGCTTCAGCTTTTGAACTAAAACTAGACGATGATGTTATTTAAAAACAATGTGTATAGTTCACATATACACATCCAAAACACTAAATTCAAGAGTTCATGGGGGTATTCAGTGTAAGGTGAATTTCCCTTCTGCTCCAATTTCCCAGCCACTCAGTCCCTCCCTGAGACAGTGACTAGATATGGAGTTCAAAAAGGAGAATGGAATGACCATCACGGACACAGACCCTTCATGATAATGTCCAGGGCTGGGGAGGGGGATTAGCAAAATAGAAGACAAGCAAGAACGTCTACAGGGTTTACATGTCCTGTGACTTATTTAGTAAAATACACTATTCCTGGAAATTCTCAAACTCCTGCTAATACAAAGAGAGGTACAGTGAGGATCGTTGCATATATATTGTGTTGTACATTCATAAATATCTCCATGGGATTAATTCCTAGAGGCAGAAGATAGAGGTCAAAAGTATACGCATTTAAGCTTTGATAAATGTTCCTCATTGCTTTCCATAGTGGTGGGTCCTTTCACACTCGTTTTAGTACCACATGTGCCTATGTGTCTACACTTGCCCTTGCTGTTTATTATCAGACTCTGAGTTTAACTAGTCACGGGAGAGGGATAGATGCTCAGTTTTATTTAAGATTTTAAAACTATTCCTTAATTAAAGTTCTCTCTGTGTGTATACACACATTCATGTGTATGTAGGTATGCTGGATAGTTTTATATCAACTTGATACAAGCTATAGATATCTTAGAGGAGGGAACCTCAATTAAGAAAATATCTTCATAAGATCAGCTGTGGCTAGAGGCACACTTTTTACTGAGACCTGGCCCTTGTCAAAGGGGCCAGGGTGACTGGTCAGAGGACCCCAGCAATACCCCCATCTCTGTGTTCGCAGTGCTAGGGTTATAAGCATGTAACTCCATGCCTCAGATAAACTCCATGCAAGAAGCTGTGATGCCCTCAGTTTCGCAAATAGCAATGATGAGGTCACCTTGTTCAGCTCTCACCTAAGCAGACTTCCCCACTCTGCTGCCAGCATCACAGGAACACAACCTAACTGCATGCTTATTTGCCTAATTAAATCTGCCTTAAATTCAATAAATGAAACCAGACCCTTATAGAAATCAACAGCTAGGGTGAAAAGAAATCCTTATCAATGTTAGGCTGTAATCATACTGTCTTTTGTTTGGGAAGTGCATAGGTTATAGCCAAATATCCTTTGAGTTTGGGAGAAGCCACCCTGCAAGCTTTAGGAACCGGTTCCAAAAGGTCTGCATGCTCAGACTTGCTGTTAATGAAGAACTTCCTCTCACAGCCATTCAAACTTCTTGATCCCTCCCAGCTTTAAGTTTTAGGAATGTCTGTTTCTCAGAGGTGCAATTTGAAATTATTATATACCATACACCAGAAATTTAATTGAAACTACTCCTACTTGAAGCATATAGGCCAACACCTCTATTTTAGGGATAAACATTTTTTCTGTTTTTTTTTTTAATAAACATATGAACACTAATTGCTCTTTGGAGATAAGAGGAAAATTAAAAGCTAGTGATAGATTAATCTTAATTTGTGTAAGCATTTAATTCAGGAAAACACTGAAATCTACTTGTTTGATTCTTTTCTTTCCTAAAGATATGATATGATTTTATTAATTATTTGAGAATTTCAGATATGGATGCAATGTGTTCTGATTATAATCTCCCTATGCTTCCTATAACTTGGCCAGATCCATCTCCACCCCTCCCAATTTCACTTACTCTTTTTAAGAAATAGGTAACTTTCTATCATACATTTTAAGTAAAACATAATTAGATCACTTTCCCCTTCCCTTTCCTCCCTTCAGACCATCCCATATCCCCTTCCTCTAATTCATTCTGTGTCCCCTCTGTCTCAAATAGATAGGCTCTTCCTCTATTATTATTGTTATGTGTTTGTGTGTACATATATGTATGCATATGCATATACAAATATATAAATACAAGCTACAAAGTCTGTTGTTTGTGTGTATTGGTTTCAAGGTTTGACTACTTTATATTGTATCTTTTTTTCTTATAACCCACCAAGTTTGTATTGCCTATATACTACTCATGGTAGTATAGACTGGCCTTGAAGTATTTATGTAGCTGGGGATGACCTTGAGTTCCTGATCCTCTTGCCTGCATAGTGCTGAGATTATAGGCATTGACTAGTATGTTTAGTAAGCTCTGTACCAACTTAGCTACATCCTGTGTACTTGCAGAGAATCTGATTAGAGCCCATGGCAGAACTAGATGACATCAAGGTGCATGTCATGTCCAGTAGAAGTGGGAGTAATGGGTGGCCTACTGGCTCCTCTTAGCTTTTATGATGCTTCACAACTTTGGGGAGCTCTAACTACTATCTGCTTTATTAATGTGGTCAGCTCTAAGTGATTTTTTTCTTGGTGTTTGCCTTTGATTCTAGAAAGGAGCTAGTAATTTGGTTTCAAGTTCTAAATAAGTCAGGCCTAGGGAGAGAGACAGCAAGGCACTGAAGCTGGTGGTAATTTAGCTGGTGTGTTCAAGGAAAGACAGGAACATCTAAATGGAGATGGGTTAGTGAGAGGAAGTCAGTCACATGACCACCTGATGGACAAGTCTTCCTGGCAGAATAAATAAGCAAAAGCCCTAAAGGATAACTCCCTTATTGTGTTAAAGGATAGGAATTGGGCTGGAGAGATAGTGTTAATTCCACTTGTCAAGAATAAAACCACTACCAAAAATTTTAAGCTGAATTTGAGGCAAGCTTCATTAAATTCTGTCCAGGACAATGAACACAGGCCAAGTCCATACCTGGGATTCCTGAGCATGGCTTCAAGTTACATTAGTCAGAGGCTTATAAAGGCAAAGCCCACAAGGTTTCATACTTTCTGCCTTCATCCAGTTGGGGGTGTATTTCCTGCCTACATACCTCTGCCTATGTGTGATCAAACAGCCTATGTAGTTGGGGCAACCAAATTACAGAAGCAGAAACCAAGTTTACAGAAGTGGAAACACATGTCTTGTTATCTTACATGAAAAGCAGCCCCCAGCATTCCAGGAAGTTATCTGTCCTTGGGCAGGTGGGCCTTACAGATTAGAGGCATTATTGTTTTATAGATCTCTTAAGCACAGTAGTTTAAACTAAAAACATAACTTTAGCCATCACAATGACTTAGCAGTTAAAAGCACTGGCTGTTCTTCCAGAGACTGGTGTTTAATTTTAAGACTCACACAGTGGCTCACAACATTCTGTCACTCCAGTTGCAGGGACTGACACTCTGTCCTGGGTCCCTTGAGCACTGTACACACAGTGTACAATGTGTGTACATTCTGGCAAAGAGTGCATACACATAAAATACCATTAAAAAATTAAAAACTTAAAGGACAGGATAAAGGCTGGGGAGTAGGATTCTGGAAGTCTGAAGTACGAGATGTTGCAGCTGAGGTTTAGGAGCTTCTGACATGCCTTCAAAGGATTCTCCACCTCCTTTTGTGATGCGCTGTGATCCCCTCCTCAGACTCTTTTCCAATAGATAGCACGTTAGGACGAATGTGAGGGACTGCCATATCTGAGATCCGGCTATAAAAAACTGACCTCTTGCTCCAGTTGTCTGTCTGTCTGACTCTATCCCTGTCTCTGTCTGGCCTTGTCCTGCTCTTTTTGTTGACTCTGGTGAAGCAAGCCGCAGTATTTTGAGCTGCTCTACAGAACAACCCATGCATTACCAGTGAGGT
The DNA here is from genome assembly GCA_907164525.1 of Lophiomys imhausi. Lineage (NCBI taxonomy): Eukaryota > Metazoa > Chordata > Mammalia > Rodentia > Muridae > Lophiomys > Lophiomys imhausi. The sequence continues at coordinate 722,205 of CAJQZJ010033916.1, forward strand.
TGCTGGTATCCTTTTTCTCTACTCAGTGGGTGCTGCAGGCAATGAATAGTTCAAGTGTAGGTAGTACTGGACTCTTGCTTGTGGGCTTGATTGATAGTCTCAGAGACTTAGAACTCCAAGCCCTGAGAAGAGACTTATAGCTTAGGTCTTACAAGCCAGAGACTTCCAGGCACTTCAGTTACAGGCTCTGAGTTCCAATTGCCAGCAGTCTGGCACTCAACTGTTGTCAAAGCCTCAGTTCTAGGTGGTGGTAGGAGAACCACAGATGGTAGGGGTCAGTTTCAGCTGATGTTGCTTTTGAGCCTTGGGTGACAAAGCCCCCAGGTTTCATAGCAGCTCTTGTGAGCTCTTCAAGTGCCTGGGCCAGCAGCCACTTCCCCACTGGCTTCTGTAGTCTTTGCTCTATGCTATTGCTGTCTTCTTATTTGAAATTCCATCCTCTTGTTGTCATTTCTGCTTTCACTGCTTCCTATTTCCTTCTGCTCCTGTCTCCTCTCTGGATTACTTCAGCTATGGTCTTTCCAACAATGTTAACATGTTGCTCCCATCAAGATAATATGTGCTCCCACCAAGATAGCATGTGCTCCCACCAAGAGAGTATGTGCTCCTATGTCTTCTGCCATTCTGATGCTGCTGTTTTGCCTTTCCTGCTGCTCCCATTTCTGTTACCACCCCAGCCCATGTTACATGTGATGAAAATCACAAGTAGGCAAGAAAAATACATTTGGGAAAAGACATTTATTTTATGTGTATATGTGCCTGCATATATGTAGGTGAACCAAGTAGATTGACTCTAGGCTGAATTGAGCAGCCTGGTTATATGGCCAGAAGAAGGTGTGTGTAGCATAGGTGTATCATGAAAATGAAGGATTGTATTTATACCAATCACCAAATAGTTTCCAGTTTCACCAATTGCTAGCCTCCTACTGAGTCACCAAGGGAGTATTCCCTTTCCTATCTTGAGTGAGAATAACTTCAGAGTCATCTAAAGTTCACTAGCAATTGGTCTTTCCTGGTGTGTGGTCTTCTAATACCAGTGCAGGTTGATGGTATAGAATGGTTGTCACTGGCAGAGGCCTCCTGGAACAGGAGTCATGGCCTCAGTAGCAGTGGTCCTTGAAACTAGAGTCTTTTCAGAATGATTATAAAATACTCAAACAGCTGGGCTACCATGAGGTAATTTAGATCCACACTAGAGAAGGGGCTGCATGGTTGACATTTCTTGCTTCTAGGTAACCAAGTGTAAGGGAAGGTCTGTTTGACACTATTCAAAGGCCTGTATGTCCTGCTTGCTAGGATTTTATTTGTTTACCAAAGAAAAACATTACAGAATCCTTGCAATTAGTACTTAAGGGAAGCTCACTATTAAATTAGTCTTCTCAAGAACATTTAACTGTGCTTAACAGAATTTGGATGTGCTCAGCACTGCATAGCCCCTGCGTTAGAGCCCTAGGGAGAATCGGGCCCTTCTAATGGACCTCACTTGTGACAAGTAACTAGGGGCAGTCTTTGGTAAACAAGTAGTGAATAACTGGTCCCCTTATACAGCAAAGTGAACTAAATCCTACCCACTGCAATGTGAGTGAGCTTGGAAGAAGACTACCACCCATTGATTAGTGAAATGACATTCTGTGCTATCCAATACCTTGAAAGGGGCCCTGAAGCAGAGGTAGCAGCTCTATTGCCCTTGAGTTTCTACCTACAAAAAAGTGTCCAATTAAAAGTTGTCTTTTGAAAGCTAATTGTTTAGCAATAGATAAAACATATGATTAATAATAGAAGAGAAGTGGAGAGTATTGAATCATACTCAGACTTAAGGGCTGTGGCAAGAAGTTCTTGTTTTCATTACATTTCAAGGAAAGACATGTTACCTGTTTAGCCCCACTCTAAACTATAGTGAAGAGGATGGGCAGTATAGGATCAAGGCTGAAGAAGAAAACTCAGATGCGAGACATAGAAGTACAGACATCTGTATGTGATGTTCACACAGCATGCATGGGGGGCTAGATACAGGGAGATAAGGAAGACAGATTGGTAGTTCACTTTTATATTTTCATTATTTTTGACTTATCAACACATGCCATGTTCCAAAACAAGGAATGTTAGGAAAGAGATCAGAATTTCTCTATTGCAGATGCTGCTTCTGTGTGGTGGTGCACATGGCGAGTGGCCCAGGGTTCAAGCACGTCTATGCATGCTAGGATCAGTGGTGCAGGCCTGTAATGCCAGATACTTGGGAGCCTGAGGCAAGAGGATTCCAAGTTCAAGGCTTGCCTCAGCAACTTAGTGAGACTTCTCTCAAAATAGAAAGTGAAGTGAGAGCAGAATAGGTCTCCAGCCTCCTCATGTTTGTCCCTTTGTTGCCCCAGACACTTTCCACTTCTATATTTATGTTATATATGTGTACATTAGTGTTATGTAGCTATATGAAATCCAAGATTTACCAAAGAGAGAAACCAAGCAATATTTGTCTAACTTAATTAATTTATTATAATACATGTATTTCCCTGAAAACAATATAATTTCATCTCTTCTCTTTTCTCCTTCCTTCTTTCCTTCCTTTCTTTCTTTCTTGTTTTCTGAGACAGGGTTTCCCTGTGTAGATATGGCTGTCCTGGAACTCACTTTGTAGGCCAGGCTATCCTCAAATTGACAGAGATTTGCCTACTGCTGCCTCCCAAGTCCTAGGAATAAAGTTATGTGCCATCACTGCCTGGCATAATTTCATTTTTCATGGTTGAACAAGATTCCATTTTATTCTGCCCATAGAGGCATAGAAAATGTTACTGTTGTGTCACATGTGTATCAATAGGTGGTAGAGAGAGGCTATGTCTACATTCAGTGCTCTGACCTATGAATATCTGAATGAATAGTAGCCTAACATTCTCATAAAAAAAGCAAGCCAGATATCAACACCACTTTGGTGACATGGAGCCCAGAAGGGGAGATAGCCTGTGTTGACCACCAGGCCAGCACCAGGCAAGCATCAGATCGGCTCCTAGGACAGGAAGTAAGCCAGAGTAGGGGAGCTCTCCCTGGCCCTGGATGTGATGGTTATGGGTAAGCCAGCTCTGAGGGAGTGCGTGTAGGAGAACCAGCCCTGCCGCCTTCTATCTGCTTTGTGGTGTTGTTGAGGGAGAGAATCCCTCTATTCTTTTACCCTGATACAGGTAGCAGGCAGGAGAGTTGGCCTTGATGCGCTCATGAAAGCAAGAGAGCTGATCCAATCCCATACCTGCTGCAGCCCTTGGGAGAGCAGGTTCTTCAAGTGGGAGTTGCAGGTCCAGAACCAGGGCTTTGAGTTGGCCCACTCCAACATAGACCACATGGATGAACTGCTGGAGTGCATGAAGAGGCCAGTTCCACAATCCAAAACTATAGGATCTTCATGACACAGGACAACAACAGGATATCTGAGAAGAGTCCCAGTGAGGTTCCAGTATTGACAAAGTAACAGAAACAAGAGGTCTCATGCCAAACCAAGGAGTCATTATAATGAACATTTGCAAGCAAAAATGTGTAGACAAAAGGGAATATTGTGGGACACACTGAGACACTACAGCTTCCACAATGAATTTTTTTTTTATGTGGGGGGGAGGTTGCAAGGGTGGAGAGCAGGTCTGAGGGGAGGTGGGAGAGGAGAGAGAACAGGGTGCAGGATGTGAAGTTTACAAGATAAAAACACAATAAAAAGAAAAAAAATTCCCTTTCATACACACATACTATATTTTCTCTATCCATTGATATATTAATAGACCTATGTTGCTTCCATAATTTAGATACTGTGAAAAGAGACATAGTAAACATTGATGTGCAAGCATCTGTTGATAAGTTGACTGTAGAACTTTGGGTAAATACTCAAGGAGTGGTA
>CAJQZJ010033916.1:736919-776106 GCA_907164525.1 Lophiomys imhausi
TTCCTTCCTTCCTTCCTTCCTTCCTTCCTTCCTTCCTTCCTTCCTTCCTTCCTTTCTTTCTTGTATTTTTTTATCCACTCGTACTTCTTAAATGTAAGTAAGTGCCTTACATTCAGAACTATTTTCTCTTTCTTCCTTTTTTCTTGGCTAGTCTGGAACTCACTATGCAGCCTAGGCTGATCTTAAACTTGCAATCCTCCTACCTCAGCCTCCTAGATGCTGGCATTACAAGCATGCCCCACCATTCCTAGTTTGAATGTTTAAATTTCAATCTTAAAACAATAATCTGATCAGCAAAAGCTAAAATCCAGGAGGCCACTGACATAAATCTCAAGAAGTTTATATGTGAAACTTGGAGTCTGTCCAAGGCATTCGTGCTCTTCCCCTGTTCTGGCTTCTAACACTTTCTTCTTTGCAGCTGGCCACGAGTCTTTCATGGTTCATACATGATGCCTTTCCCCCTAGATTTTTAGCAGCTCTCTTACAGGTACAAAGATTGGGGCTTTGTAAAGTGGTACAGCTCAAAAGAAAAAGATCTTGTACAGCCCTGACATCCCAGCTGTCTACCCAGGTTTAGTTAGTGGGGGTTACAAACACCCCAGGGTCAAGATCATGGAAAGCACATGTGGTAGGAGCACATGCACCTGCATGTTAGTTGTGGAAATAATAAACCCAATAGTGTGGAGATCATCTCTCCAACCAGGAATATCACCGGGTGTACAGGGGACAGAGATTCACCGTGGTTACAGTTTTGGTAAGAGAAAACTGAGCTTGCTTAACTGTCAAAGAAAAAGGACCTGGTGAACTACTGAACCTCCTAGAAAAGATATCTTGACTTGATTTTTGCTTGGTTATTTCTCAGATTTTCTGTGTTTCAAAGATGCAATGAATGCTAGGATAGTGTTGTTTCCTGGATCCTGGACATGTGTCCTCAGATAAGCAGTCCTGAGTGCCACAGTGGATGGTGTGACATTCTGTTTTTGTTTTTTTGTTTTTTTTTTTTCATTTAACCACACTTGTGCATTCATTCAACCACTCTTTTATTCCACACATTCACTGGTCATTTGTTTATTTTTATTTTTTAGGTGTACCTGTGAACTCTTGCACATACTTATGTACACCACATACATGACTCATATCCTCAGAGGTGTTAAGATGGCATTAGGTGCTCTGGGACTGGAACTACAGACAAGTGCGAGCTACCATGTGGGGCAGAGAGCCATCTCTGCAACTCATTATTAGTCATTTAATGTAGAAGATCATTTTAACAAAAGGAGATGGCCGACATGTATCTTTGTGCACCGTTTTGTGAATCTACTATACAACACATAATATATATGACTCATATATATATATATTTCATATTCCTTCTTTAGCACTGTTGTTTATGGTATTATTATGATTCTGTTGGCTCAAAACTCAATGAAGCAGTTCCAGAATTCTTTCAATAGGACTAAAAATAACACATATATTTGCAGTGGAATCATGTAGGAAAGTGATTGTGGAGAAAAGGTTTCCAAAGTGCAAGTCCAGGTTGGGGTGGGATTTTTAGAGGGCACTGACTGCTTTACCAGTTACTAACTTGGCGGCTGACCTTGGGCGAGTTACATATTTTCTCTGAGGCCTACTTTCTTTATCTGTGAAACAAATCTTGCCTTCTCTGCAGAGTTACCAGAGTTGAATACAAATGGATTTAAAGGCAAAATGGGGTGGGGAGGACAGAGATGACATTATATGGTATGTTTCCCCTTCTCCCTTTGGCTGATTTTTGAGACTGCTGGTTTGTCTGCTTCATGTTAGTCAGTGCTGTTGAATTCTTTAAGATGAAATGAAAATTGTGAAGTTCTCATTCCTTCAAACAAATGAAGATAACAGAATCAGATTTCTGCTTTGGAATGGAACCAAAGCCATGTTTCTGTTCCAGCTAGAAAGTGATTTCTTGACTGCAAATATAACCATCGATTTATATCTTAATAGAAGTTATTTTTAACTATCATTTTATTTGATTCATTGTTAGTCTTAGATTCTACAGAAGGCAGTGAGATTCATTAAAATGAATTTGGAAGCACTAGAGTCAGAAACAGTTACTCTAAATCCTATAGGTATCTTCCTTTTGATTGACCATGTTTTCATGATTCTCACACAGCAAATAGGGGTACAGCTATTTGTTGTGTGAGAATCATGAGAATCATACAGGTATAAGACCCTATTCTTATATTTGTTTCAGTCCCATAGGCTTATTCATCTACTGTTAAGACCAACCGAGAGGTATTGAATGCATGTTAGTGGCCTTAACAAAGTGCTTTTGAATAAATTTTGTTACAATGAAGAGTATCAGAAACAAAAAGCATAAAACAAGAAAAGATTCTAAGCATGGAATAATCTTGGAGTACTCTTTCCTTAATAAAATTTTATATTTTAGCAGAAAGACATACCACCTTTTTGCACTTAGTCATTCATGCTACTTCTGGTTGTCTCAATAAGTGGAAATGTGAATAACTTGATTTTTTTGTTTTGTTTTGTTTTTGTTTTCATTAATCCATAGTTTAAGACCCAATTAAATACAGTATTAAAGAAGAAAGACTGTTCCATAATTGTGATATTTGCAATAGTCAAAAGATAGATGAATGAAAACCTGGATAATGGATAAGTTGGCAGAAGGGTGAAGAAGGATGATATGATGTATTTATATATCAGAATACTACTCCTCATTGGATGAATAGGTCAGTATAAAGAGCATATATAAATATACAACAGAATATTATTCAGCCTTTGAGGAAGGCAATTCTGACCTATGCTATACCATAGACAAACCTTGAGAGAAAGCATGGTGATATGGTGAGTGAAATCTTCCAGTCATAAAATCAAAGATACTACTCTAGAGAGATACCACAGTGGGTAAGGCTGCTTGCTCTACAAGCATGAGGACCTGGATTCAAAACCCCAGCATTTATGTAAAAAGCCAATATGGCCATACATGTCAATAATCCCAGCATTGAGGACTTAGGAGGTATGAAGACAGGTGGATCCCAGAAGCATGCTGGCTAGCTAGTGAGCTCTTGGTTCAATGAGAGAACCTCTTTCAACAAAATAAAGTTCGGAGTGATAAAGGAAGACACTTACTGTCATACTCTGACCTTCACATGCATGTTCGTGGACATTTGTACACTCACATGCATATAACACACACACACACACACACACACACACACACACACACACACACACAAAATACCATCTGGTTTCATATGTGAAGTATCTAGAGTGGCCAGATCCATAGATAAATTAAGATGTTAGTTACCAAGGATTGTGAGAAGGAGAGTTTTAGTTTCACAAGGAAAAAGAATTCCGGAGCTTGTTTGCACAAAAATGAATGTAATTTCCACTTCTGAACCAAGTATTTAGAAATGGTTAAGATGATGACTTTTACCAGAATTTAATAACTGACCATAGTAACTTTAAAAAAGAAGAAGAAGAAAAAAACTCCAAGAATGCTAAATAATAGAATTTTGCTAGTCTATAGAATCTTTCTCCCTTTGTGACCTGGCATAACACAGCATTCAACTTTTAAACCACAATAATCTCTGCATTAGGACATCAAGAATGCAATTTGTACAATTAGAAATGTTGTCTTTTCACACGAGTTCATTGCCCTCCATCAGGATTGTATAAACAGTTCTGTGGAAAGGTTAAAAAGGCTGAATAACTTAACAGTGTGTTGAAACATATAATGTGCGTATCAGTTTTCCCTGATCTTGGCCATGGCAGACTACAGAACTCATTAACTTTACCATTTCTTACAAGTGCGTTTCCTTCATCAGTTTTTGTTTCTGTCAGTCAGTCTCACACAGCACTTCCGGCTTCATCTTTGCTTGACAAGGTTAAGCCTGTTGATGATCTGCAGTCCTGTTTGGCTTTATTTTCCATAGATTTCTTCCGATAACCATGGCATGAACTCTAAACTATGTGTTAGGGACTGAAAAGAAGCCAGACGGTTTTTATTAGGGCTTGTATTCCCATCTCACTGATTTTCTGAGTGGAACAATGGATGCGTGTCCTCTGTTGGGGATAGAAGTATAATTATGCCACTTCGAGCATAATCTCTATTGATGATCACTACCTCTACTCTGTCTTCCAAGTCAATTTAGCAATTTTCTTTTTTTTACTTTCTAGAATCCAATTAAGTAATTCATTCTGTTCCCACGTGCTTTGTTATACTTTGAACTTAGATGAAAATTGGTATGATTAATCTACTTTTTAAACATAAGTAAATATTTGAGGAGTAGTCATACTCTATAGTAGGTGTGAAAATGAGGCTGTGTAATGTTTTCTTTTTCTTCTAACTGTTAAGTGATAACTATACTAATATAGAGGCTCAGACTGTGACTCAGCAGTGTGTGTCCATCCATCATAGCACTCCTGGCTCTTCTGTCTCTGCTGCACAGATGATGAATGTGATCAAGCGATCAAGTCCTGCCCTTTGAGGGGACTGTCAACTGTCTCATCTGTCTACCAAAGGTGAAACATTGATTTTCAGTTCTTGGGGATAGATTTTCAACTAAAAGACCACACTGACCTTCCTTTTGCTTGACAACTACATCAGATTAAGAATAATTTCCATAAACCAAAAGCCCAAAGTGGCTTAATAGATGACAGAATCAAATGTTATCTGTGCTGTGAGATTGTGAATGCTTAGGTCTTTCAGGTCAGGATATGCCCTGTGCTACTGAGATGACTCAGTGGATAAGGGCACTTGCTGCCAAGCCTAATACCCGAATTCCATCCCTGGGACTTGCATGGTACAAGGAGAAAACTGACTTCAACAACTTGTTCTCTGACCTCTACATGCACAGTGTGGAATATGCATGTGCATTTGCTCATGCGTACTCATCCAAAGCACATCTCACCTATTTATCACAGCCAGTTCTGGCTATGAAACAAAGTGGTAGGGAATTCTTACTAAAGTAGAGATGGAACAAAAAGATGTGTATAGATGACATGGATTGAGGAGGAGAAAGTAAAAACTGAGGATGGAGTTGTGTGAGGAAATGTCTCTCCCCAGAAGTTTATAGATCAAGACGGGGTTGGACTCTATTTTAAGCAGGAGTTGGTATGACAGTTCTCATCTGTCATGGAGAAGCAATGGTGAATGGTGAATCTACAATATTTCTCTCCTCATGGTAATACTTTGTATTAAAGGGGAATCAGGAGGCTGGAGAGATGGCTCACTGGTTAAGTCTCTTGGAGTTGTAGTTACGGGTGATTTTATGTCACCATGTGGGTGCTAGAACTAAACCCAGGCCCTCTGCAAGTACAGAGTCATCTCTCCAGCTCCACTGAGCCAGATTTTTTTTTTTTTTTTTTTTACTCCCACTTGCAGAAGTAACTTTCCTCAAATCTGGACTTCATTTTTGGCTTACTGTAGGAGGTTCCTCTAGGGCAGGATTTCTCAGCACAATCATAAGGCATTTCTGCTGCTCAGGGAAGGTAATCTTTGGTTTTCTATTTTGTTTTGTTTTTGGAGACAGGGTCTCTCTATATAGCCCTGGCTATTCTGGAACTCACTGTGTAGACCAGGCTGGCCTTGAATCCACCTGCCTCTGCCTCCTGAGTACTGGAATTAAGGCATGTATCACCATGCCCAGGTGGAACTGATCTATGAATGCTCATAACTAAGTGTCTCTGTATCAATCCAGTTTAATCTGAAGCTCTACTATTTAGAAGTACTTCAGAGCAAGCTACTTGAATTTCCTTCCTTCCTTCCTTCTTTCCTTCCTTCCTTCCTTCCTTCCTTCTTTCCTTCTTTCTCCTCTTTCTGTGTGTGTATATGTAAGTGCTAGTATATATGTGTGAATATGTGCATGGAGGTGTGTGCGGAGGCCAGAGGTTGATGCTAGATGGCATCCTCAGTTGGTCCTTACCTTAATATTTGAGACAAGGTTTCTCACTGACTCTTATGTTCACCAATTTGGCGTGGGTGACTGGCCAGCAAGCCCTATATATAGGGCTTGTCACCATTTTCTGTCACTGCTGTCTCTTGCATGGATGCTTGGGATCTGAGATAAGGTCCTCATATTTGCACAAGCACTGTACACACTGAGCAATTTCCCCATCACTAAGTTAGATAGATCGATGTAGTCTTAGTTTTTTTTTTATTTAATATATAAACTGCCTAAAGCATTCCCCTCACCATGTATCACTGGGTGCTCAGAGATGGTGAGATGGTGGTTTCCCTTTGCTTCATCTCATACTGACAGTAATGAGAGGGAGAGGGTAGGGGATGGTTCTGTTGCAGACAGAAACTCAGCCTCAGATTCCTGCAAGCTGTATCAAGTGGTACTCAGTATTAGAGGAAGTCAGTGGGAAAACCCGAGTTTTCTCATTTCTATTCCATAGGTTTTTTTTTTTCCTCCCCTTTTCATTAAATGGTGCTGGTTTCCCCTAAAAAGTAAAACAAAAGGATCAGAATTTGCAAGAAAGAGTTTCCTACTCCTTTTGCTTTCAATTATGATCAACATGGTCAAACAACTTGTAGTTCTTTGCTCTCTTCTTTGCTCAGTTCTTGTTCAATTCTCTGTGTGAACCATAAATGCAACATAGGGAGAAATTTCTCCAAATGCAATGGAAACATTTGTAAAAGAAAGGTACTGACTTTTAATGATGCCCATTTAGTTTCCTCCATGTATCAGCCCTCAAGGGCATTTTAAATGTTTAGGTATTTATGTCCCTCGTCTGTATGTAGGGTGATAAAGCCAAAGTGAAGAGTGTGTACATGACCCCATGTTTGTGCAGTGAGAAGTGGCAGATCATGACTTTTATTCAGTGTTCTGGCATTTGATCCTAAAACCATTTATTTTCTTAATTACTTCTTTATGTGAGTGTTTAGTGCACTTCTAATTTACTGTCATCTGTCTTGGTATTTTATATTGGTAAATTAAAGATCTATTTAAACCAGTTTGGACTAGAGTGGGCAGAGTCAGCATAAACTGGAAAGAGGAATTTGGATTTCCAACTTAGTACCCTGAGGGCCAAACTTGGAAACCTATTCTGTGGCAATTTCAGGCTATTGCTTACTGAAAACAAAGGATCCTGCTGAGAGGAGATCCAAGCACACAGGGCCAAAGGAAGCAGAGGGTATTGTCCACAGAAGACTGTACTAGGCTTTAAGCAAGACAGGTCTTGATCTGTGTAGTAACTGGTAATGAAGGAGGGAGAGGGGAGGGGATGGAGTCCAAGCCTGAGTTTGTGTGTATGATCCAAAAGAGTTTATCAATAAATTATCAAATTTCAAAGATTAAAGCTTAATTCTCTAAGGTCTTCAGGGAGATGTTCAAATAGTTTTTGAAGTCAAAGTGATTAGACTTGTATTGGACATCCAGAAACACATAAGTAAGTAGGAGAGCACATTAACAAATCTAAAAAATGAAAGCCATGGATCTGTCACTTAACCATGCTGTCTTTCAAAACCTAATTCTCAGTATGCAAAAACGTGTATGATGCAGTATTTGAAGAGTCTACTAGCTGTGGTCGTGGAGAAATGTCAGGGAGAGGACCAGTGAATGTAAGTGCATCTAAGACCATTAAGGTGAATGATGAACTTACAAGTGACATAAATTATGACAAAATAAATACAATGCAATAAAAATCTGAGTGAGGAAGTGATAGAAGAAGAAAATAGAAATGAGTTCATCATTACAGAGGCGATAAGTAGACATCAAAGGAAGCTGGATGACAGATGGTAAAATTCAAACAGTGAAAGAAAACAAGGATGTTGAGAACTATATGAAGGTGACTACCACAAACACAACAGTACTGTTCCTAAATAGTAAAGAAAAAATTATAAGTGAAAGAGTAAAGGCCACATAATCCCAGAAAAAGAGAATATTCAATAGAATCCATATAATTAAAAAAACATGATAATTTAGGCAGGGTATATCATTTATATCCTGGGAATGATTTATGAGTTGGTTTAATTCACTTTACTGGAAGGGGAAGATTTACTTATGGTGCACACAAACCCAGACACCCAGTTAGAGGCCACCACTTGTTGAAGAAACTCATAGAAAACTTTCAGCACCAGATCATCATGAGATATATAAAATGTTGATAATAGGTTTTTTTTTCTGTGCAGTCAAGAGGCTGAAGAATCCTGTGCTCATTAACTTTACAATCTAGAAATAGAGGTTGGTATAGAATGTGTAGTATATAGAGCACATATACATCAAGTAAAACTGTGAAGAGAAGGAAAGATAAATAAATGTTTGCCCCAGGGGGGCAGGAAGAGATTATTAGGGAGGGGTACACATAGGTTTTCAAATACTCTAAATAAATGAAAAGATGTATGTGTTGTATATTTTGTATAAATGATATATAAAAATAGCTTAAGAAGAACATTGCCTGAAAACTATCTTGTAATTTATCAATAGCCTCTACCCATACAGAGTATTCCTCATAACTTAGAGGTAAATACATAGAATACTGAGTCTCTCTTTCTCTCTTGTTTGCTAGCTAAAATGAACCAGAACCTTTTTTTTTTTTTTAAAGGACATTTCACTGTTTAAAACGGGGTCATGAGTTTCAAGACCGCCTCACTGATCAAGTTAAAAACAGTGAAGATAATAACTTGGCTTTGGTTCCAACCCACACTTAAGTTACTCAAGAGCATCAGTCTCCAACTCGGCCATCTGCCATGCAGTATGCAGCCAGGCCAGGGAAAGCAACTCATGTGAATTCAGCATCTTATCTCTCTGACATTCTGGACATAGCACTATCCATTGAGCCAGAATCTTCCCACAGTCTGTCTCAAATTTCATAGCCCTTGTTAAGTGTGTTGATAATATCACTCCTATTCCCAGTGAGCAAATGTTACTGTCATTTAAATAGAATTTGAGGAGGGCATTTGATGAACCAAATGAGTCGCTGAAGGTACTGTGAGCTCAAGAGAAATTAGGACAAAAGAAGAAGTCCTTGCCTCACCATTTTGCAAACAATTTAAACATGTGCTTGAGGGAGGGGGAGGGAAGGAAGAAAGACAGGGAAGGGAGAGGAAGGGAAGGTGAGGGAGGGAAAGCAACAAAAATCTGAGTTTAACTCTTCAGTTTTATTATAAGCAGATGAGATCCTTTCTATATCTCTACCATTTTTAAAGCATGTCTTATAATTCCAATTGTCAATCCATTGTGTGGGAGCAAGTAAAAGTTAAGTATTAAGAAAGATGTCCCCCCCCCCCTCTGTCTTTGCTTCAAATAAGTTGAGTGTGAGAATAGATGACCTCAGTTTGCACATACTTGTATCAATACTTAATGACAACAATCAGGAGGTAGAGGCAGGGAAATCAGGAGTTCAGAGTCATGGTACACCATGAACTTGAAGCCTGCTTTACATGAGATTCTATCTCAATAAACAGACAGACAGACTTAAAGGAGTAAGCAGATATGTGACCTAAGCTATGGAGGGAAAGCCTTTCTATAAAATAGTTTTTGTGAGCACCAAGTCAAAGCTGAATAAGGGTGTAATATGATCAATTTTGAGATATGAGGTTTTGGTCTCACCAAAGAGCACTCACTGTATTTCTCTGCCTGATTCACATTTATATGCACGTTTGCATGCACGCACGTGTGTGTGTGTGTGTGTGTGTGTGTGTGTGTGTGTGTGTGTGTGCGTATGCGTGTGTGTGCAACATAAAGTAAAGGGTGTATTTGACAAATATTTCAGAATGTTTAGATACAGATGAGTATTTAGGCTGATGTAAATATTTTTATTTCCTCAGATGAGAGCCATTCCCAAGACTGTCTAGCTCTTTCTGAACTCTAGTTGGCTGGTTCAACTCACCTGTTCAGGCCTTAACTCCTTTCCAAAGTGACTGATTCAAACTGACTTCCCTTGGCTTCTCACTGAATTGTTCTGCCAGACCTCAAATTAATTCTGGCAATATGCTTTAATCTTCTGACTCCTTCTCATTCTCTGACTCATTGTGTCTTTACCTGTGTCTACTTGTTCTCTCTGTAACATGTCTTTGAAAAATTGTCCCTGTAAGAAACTCCTCTCTTTCCCTGTGCTGCTGTTTTTTTTTAATTGAAAAATTTTTATTTTGTGCATTTCACATCATGTACCCTGTTCCCTCCCATCTCCCACCTCCCTCCAGGCCCACCCTCCACACTGCAATCTGTCCCAGCATAAAACTAACAGCTCATTGTGGAAGCTGCAGTGTATCTCAGTATGTCCCACAATATTCCCCTTTGTCCACACATTCTTCTTGCAAATGTTAATTATAATGTCTCTTTGGTCTGGTATGAGGCTCCTGGTTTCCACTACTCCATCAGTACTGGAACCTCACTGGAATTCCTCTCAGGTATGCTGTAACTGTCCTGTGTCATGGAGATCCTGCAGTCCTGTGTTGTGGAACTGACCTCTTCTTGCACTCCAGCAGTTCATCCATGGGGTAGATGTTGGAGTGGGCCAACTCAAAGCCCTGTTTCTGGACCTGCAACCCCCACTTGTAGGGTCAGTTTACTATGGAAAGGTGCAGGCCTGCTCTCTTGCTCTTGTGACCCCATCTGGGCCAGATCTCCTGTTGGTCAATGTTGGTGAGGGCAAAAGGGAGGGGAGGGGCATCTCTCCCTAGCCAACACCACCACATAGCAGACAGAAGGCAGGGCTGGCTTTCCCACACTCACTCTCTCAAGGCTGGCTCATCCACAAACCCCACATCCAGGGCCAGGCAGAGTTCTTATAGTTTGTGGTTTGTTTTCTGTCCTGGGAGCCCATCTGCTGCTTGTCTGGTACTGGTCTGGTAATCCTCATAGGTTACCCCATGGTGCCAAAGTGGTGTTGGTATCCAGCTTGCTTTCCCCCCTCCCCGAGAATGTTAAGCTACTATTCATTCAGATGTTCATAGGTCAGAACACTGATGTAGACATAGCCCCTCTCCTCTGTGCCACCTACTGATGCACATGTGATACAGCAGTCACATCTGCATTGCCTCTAGGGACAGCCCCTGTGCTGCTTTTAAATAGTCTGTCTTTCCTGTCCTGTTCTCATAAGAGTTGGGTATATCCTATCTCTGATTCATTCTGTCAAATCTTTCTTTGATTCTTCCCTTTGCTCCTCAATTAGCTGTCACTTTCAAACATGGTTGCTTCCTTCTATAAACGAACCTTACCTTCATTGTTTGGGATTAAAAGCATGTATTAAGGGTGTGTCTGCATTCCAGCTGGATCATATAGACCTAGAAAGTCTTTGGATATGATCCCTTGCCAGAGCAGTTATGTTGCTGTATTAAAATTCATCTACAGGCTGACAACTCTGATCATATCCACAGTTCATATTGTAAAAAATAGTATTCTGTAACTTAACAAAAAGTAACAATAATTTCACTGTTTTCTTCCTGTAGGAAATGATTGGCATACATGAAGTTTACAATATTTGGAATATTTGACCAACTTTTATGGAAAGCTTGATGTTTTCTCCAAAACTGTTATGGATTTTTAGTGTGACAAAAATTTTCCTGTGGGGATGCAACACTCATGTCTACTCATCCTAGATAGGGAGCCCAAAACAGACCAAAGTCTAATTTGGTGAACCATATGTTTTACCAGGGTTACCTCCAGGAATACGGGTGAAGGGTTACTTACAGGAGCAGAAGTGACTTGAAGACAGCTGCATCACCAAAGTCTACCCCAGCATGGGTGGCAGCTGACAAAGCTGGGAACTTGGAGCACTTCAGACAGCCTGTAGGCTGCTTAGCAGATTTGAGAGCATCCTTTCAAAGTACCTCAGTTTGTCTAAATCTCTTCTGGGCAGGTCTGCTTGTTTCTGGTTCATTCAGGCAGATGATCTCCTGATCTCTGCTCTCAGAATCTTCTATGCAGCTCTATTGCTTACTCTGGCAGAGAGCAGCCTAGTGAATCTGGTCAGTTTCAGGGACTTTCTAAAGCTATTTTGAATTGTTTGCTTTTCTGCTTAAAGAGTTTCTACGTAAGATGATGTGTTTCAATTTCTTAGGAAACCATTACACAACTGATTTGAATATAATTTCTACCTTCTCAGAGACTTCCCATAGGGAACTTGGTCTTCAGGGTGGCCATAGTGGTAGGTGACTTGGAAGTGTAAGTGGAAGGTGGATTTGAGGGTTTTGACACCAGCTGTATTCAAGGAGACTATGGTAAAGAAACTGGATGTGACTGCTCTATGGTATGGTTAGGGGGAAGGAGTTTTATTATAGATATGAGAGAGAGAACAGCCAGAGCCAAGAGAGAAAGAAATAGTCTGATCATGACCAGAGAAGAGAGAATAGCAGGGGAATGGAGAATAGAGAGAACACAGTAAGAACAGCAGGAGTCAGAATAGTGAGAATAGCTGAGCTATAAGGATGATGGGCTGGAGAGATGGCTCAACGGTTAAGAGTACTGGCTGCTCTTCCACAGGACCCAGGTTCAATTCCCAGCACGCACATGGCAACTCACAACTGCCTGTAACACACACAGATGTACACATAGGCAAAACACTAATCCACATAAAATTAAAAAAAAAAAAGCCAGCATGTTGGTGCATGCCTTTAACTCCAGCCCTTGAGAGGCAGAGGCAGGCAGATCTCTGTGAGTTCAAGGCCATCCTGGTCTACAGAGAGAGATCCAGGATATCCAAGGAAGGCTACACAAAGAAACTCTGTCTCAAAAAACAAAACAACAGAAAAGAAGGACAAAACAAAATAACAGAAAAGAAGGATGAATAGCTGAGGGGAAGGAAAGGCCAGGGAGCTGGCATAGAGGCTTTGAATCATATAACAAGATCTGGTGAGTAGGCCCCAAGAATGTGTAGCATGTACATTGCTAAAATGTTAGGCACCACAAATGCGGGTTTGTTAGAGAGCTATAAGTCCCTTTTGCCAGAGGTAATGGAAATGACTATTTTTGGCAGAGGGAACTAGCTTCACAAGTTCCTGAAGGATGCAGACTTTTATCTAATAACCAGAAATCCTCCTATAGGCTAGTTTAAACTCACTTCTGGATATTTGGACTGTCTTCTGGAGTTTGAGGAATTGGCTCTGACAGTGAGGACCAGTCTTTATATAACTGATGACATGAAGTCATTCTTGTGAGTCCCCTGAGCTGTCAAGAAAGCATTGGTTAAGAGCACCAAAGCTGGGCCCTCCCGTCTGCTCGGCTGCTCTTTCTCTGGGATGGCCTCCTCAGGAGAACACACCCACCTTGCTGCTGGGCATCTGATCCGAGTTCAGCTGTGTGTCATGCCATTAAACTTCCAAAATTGTGTGCTTAACACACCATTTATTTTTAAAGTAGCTTGTCTCGACTATTTTGTGACAGCAATGCAAAACTGAATAATAGAAAAAACACAGGCTAATCTGAAGAGATTAAGAAAGAACAATCAGGATATGAAGTTATGTCTGAAAGACATTTTCTGATGTTGGCTTGAGCATTTTGCAAACAAAATAAAAGGTACAAATTTACTTGGGCACATAAGACATTGAGTATCAACATATATATTACCACTCTAGTGTGGATTTCTTTTTCAAGTTATGAAGCCAAAATGAGAAAACTGTGAATAAGAGCATTTTACAAACAGGATAAAGGAGAATTAGTGTAAATTGCAGTGGTAGTGCTGTGCTTTCAGATCTTTGGGCACTCTTCCTGCACGGTTTTTCATTTTAACACAGGATCCAAACTTTAAATTAAAGGGATTAGGCTTTTACTGAGGGGATTTCAAGCTTCACGCAGCATGTGAGGGTGTTATCTAGGGGGACAGTGAGACTTTTTAAAAAAATCTTCCTAAACTCATGAGGGAATTGGGGCTGCTTATGACTCCGATGGGTGATTAGCACTTATGAGAGGAGTTCTTTAAGTTGGTATTTCAAAAAAAGGAATTAAAAAAAGAGAGAAGAAATAAAGACAGAAAGAAAGAAAAAGAAAAAAGTTCAAAGTTCAAATAGGTTGTTAACTTTCTGTGATAAATACTTTGAAGTATAACACCTATTTTTGTATGTCCTCTGGTATATATGATAAAAGAGATCCATTTAGATTTTTTTCTGCCTTTAAGAAGTTTGCCACAAGGAAAGAGTAATTAGGAAGAGCACGGCTTTGAAGGGGACGGCAAAGCTGTTTGAAACTGGCCTCCACACTAGCGAGCTAGGGGACTTTGCTACAGCCTCTGAGCCCACCCAAGTCTCTGACTCCACCCTAGAAAACCTGGCTATTGAGTGAGCTTGTTCTAAAATTTATTTTCAATTACTTCCTGAAATACTCTAGTGATTTACCAGATGGACTTCTATTAGCTAAGGCACAGTGACAATGAGAGAGTCGTGTTCAAGATTGGCAAGTAATGAGTGCCGTTTTGACACGTGACCAACCCCGACCGTGCATGGAATGCCTGATAATCACTTGCTAGGAAATGTTGGTGAAAAAATTATTTTTCATTGACACTGCTGTCACCTAAACAAATGATAAAGAGAAATAAAATTTTCTTTCAGATAAAACTTGATATTATTTGTGCTATCCATATCTTTGACCGTTTTTTAAATTTTTCATTGATACTCTGGCACTGATATCATTTTCATTTTCCAAAGTGGGAGACTTGGGTGTAACGGTGCCTGAGAGGTAGAAGCCAAGCTGGTGGAGAAAAGAAAAAAGAAAGGCCATAGTGGAGAAAGCTAACCTCTGGACCACCAGGGAGTATCTGAATGGAGGATTTTGTAAGCAGGTTCCTCAAACTGACCCACTTACATAATACCATGTTCCTTTAATTAAGAGTTATAAAATAAGGTGGCTCTGTGGCGCAATGGATAGTGCATTGGACTTCTAGAGACGAAAAAGAGTTATAAAATAAGCCTTAGAATACTGTGGAGTTGTCCATCTTTTATATTGCCACACAAGACTTTGTCATATTAACTGTTTTTTTTTTAATGACAAAAGGCTCTTTCTTAAAGACACTCACAGGTGTAGTATTATGTGGGTGTGAAGTGTCCCCTGTAAACTCATGTGAACACCTTGCTATTAGCTACTGTGCTGTCTTGGGAGGCTGTGGAACCCTTGGGACATGGGACCTAGCTGGTGAACATAGGCTGCTGTGACTGACCCTTTCAGGGTTATACCTGTCCCAGCTGATCCACCAACACATGAAAAAAAACCTACAGCATGTATGGAAAGAAAATGGGAACTGTCCAGGTAGTCACTGGTTTGTCATTTCTTATTATTGGAAGCTGCAGGCCCTGCACTTCCTATATAATCAGATATATTTATCCTTCTCAGCTCTCTGAGGTGGTTGAAGAATAGACAGCTTGAGTCTCATAGCTAAATTTTGAGTTGTTTAGGAATCAAGAGGGCGTTCTAGATCTAAGAAGATGGTCATAATAGTGATGCAAGTTAGTATGAAAGCTAAGTCAGTTATAGAACTTTAAACTCATGGAGATGGTTAGAAGGTAGAAGATTAAAGTCAGGGGCCAAATATGTATGAACTGGACATTGGGAAGGTATACTGGGCCATTTAACTCTCATAAATGTGGCATATTTAATTCTGCTGTTTTGTATAGAATTTACTGTTATAAGAGAAAGAACCATTTGTTGGATTGAAAAGGGAAGCTGTTGGAGGGGAAGAGGGTGGAAGGGTGGGACAGGAAGGGGGAATAGGGAAGGGTGTGTGACTGAGATGTAACTTGAAGAAAAAAAAATAAAGTACTTATATAAAAAAAACCTACATCATTCTCCCTCTGCCATGCTGGATGGAAACTGTTATAAAAAAAGAAATTGTTCCTCCCTTAGTTTATTTCTGTCAAGTATTTTGTCACAGGCACTGAGAAAAGTAATGATTGTGAAATGCTGTCCTCTAGGTCCAAAAGCCATTGGCACCTTAGTCAGAGGAACTGTGAACACCCAAGGAGCCACTCAGCAAAGTCAGCTCTGTTGTTTTTCCTTCCTGGAAAGAGGGGTCAGGCCATTAGATCCTCACCTGAGAGTGCAGCCTCTGTCTCCCGCACCTCTCTCCAAGCAGAACGAAAATCTGCCCTACTACCCATAGTCTCAGAGTACTTGTGGTTATAGGAGGTGAAAGTTGATTAAAGGGCTGAAGGAATGATGCTGTCCTGAATCTATGGAGAAGTTGTTGTCCATGCTGGGGTGAGACTTCAGTAACGTAACTGTTTTGGGGCTTCCCATACTCCTGTAAATAACCCCTCACCCATGTGTGTATGAGTAAGTCCAGTAAAATTGTTGCGCCATTAACCTAGACATGTGTGTATGATTACTTTGGTCTATTGTTGCCCTGGGTGGAGTGAATAGACATTTGGTCATGTCTCCCCAGGAAAATTTCATGCAGCATTAACTACTGCATACATCATAGGTGGCACATTAATGTAAGATTGATTGAAAAGATGGTATATTCAAAAGTCACTTTGTTGAAGATGTATCCTGAAGAATGCATCCATTAAGGGATCTATCTCCTTGTTTCATGATCACCACAGAGTATACTTCAACACACCCCAGGAGCACAGCTTGCCACACACCTAGGCTTTGTGTTATGTCCTGCCACACATGCATCCATCGTAGATTAAGACATCAATACGTGGCACATGCTGTATTTCATGGGCTCTACATTCTGTTAAAAATTTGGGTTGCTGACTTATGTAAATCTCTCTACTTGCTCCCAATCCAGGTCAGACCCATGATTAATTGAATTCCTTTCTTAGGTTTCCTCAGTCATTTTAAATACTTAGCACTTATCAAGAGATGTTCCATAGCAAATGTCTTCAGCTAGGGTGATGGTAATACTGTACATTTTCTTCCCTATATTGCTAAAACCAATTTCATGGCAGGTGATACTGGTACGAGGTTCCAACTTCCTTAGCTTGTCCATACTGATAAAAGTCTCTGGAACTTAATGATGGTTAGGTTTGACTGAAATATACAAATGGAGAATGACCAAGTTAAATATAAAATATACCTCTGATCTGGTTTGGTATCAACCACCACAGAAATCAACCAGTTATTTAAGTAACATGTCCGGGAAAGGTAGTCTACTGTCCTCAAGTCATACCTGTGGGAGCTAGATGACCAAGTCTAGAAATAAGCCAGAAACCCAAACAGTTACCCCTGTAACAATTATTTTCCCCACTTCCAACATACTTCAATCAGCTCTTACCCTAAGGCTGTCCCCTCTCCATTTTCTGATGCCTTTGAGTCTGTTTTAATGTAGGCAAAGGCTTCTGTTTATGGAAATTATATTGATTTCTGAAACGTTAAATTAAGGAATAGAAGGTAACTTAGAACTGATAAACTCCTGGTGGCAGCCTGATACAGCAAGCACTGAACACATGGCCTTTACTTGTTTTCTTGTGGTCGGTCTTCATGTGTCCATGCCATGTCCCCGTGTGGGTTAGCATGACTTATCAGGTTGGTTTTATACCAGTTCCATATCTGACGAAACGTACCATTTCTCAATTCCAGCTGTTGCTCCTTTAGTTCAGCATTGCTGCTCTTAAAAGCTCTGTTTACTCAGCCCAGGATGAGGCTGCATACAATTCTCTGGAACTGGTTCTCACTGTCTTGTTGGATTGCTTGTTCAGTTCCTAGATGTCAGATACCCACGCTCTTTCTCAGAGCCAGAAGTACACCCCAATGCCTTCCTGCAAGGGAGCCAATGCTATTTTCCTTGGTAAAGCAGGAAAAAAAATTGTGTAAGTGAAGTGTTTGACACAATTAATCAAATATCATCTCACTGTAACCCAAATAATTTATTTGAAAGTTACCTGAATGTTAGAAGGCAGGTAGGTACTTAGCATAGGAATGGATCAAGCTAAGCTTTTCTATGATGGGAAATTCTGTGATGAGCCCGTCAGTGCGTGCCTATTCTGCCTTTAACATAGCCTGTCAATAACAAGTTGTACATTTATTTACATCTCAACGAAAGCTCTTCTGTCACACTGTGCTCTGTGACTTCAGCCTAGTTTATTTTATAGTTATCTTTTAGTTTCAGAATCAAGAAAGCACTAGTTCTTTACTCGTTAAAAACAGTTTTTCTAAGTCAAATATGTGTTTTATTTATGGTAAATTTGTATCTGCTAGCATTTCTTATGTATTTCTTTATTGTTCTCCTGTATACACAATAAATTATTGTTTCACGACATCATTGTAGTGCAATCTTGTTACTAACCAGTTAATTAGGATGTGTTAAGATGCACTGTGTATTGTGCAATCCGTGCAAATAACCTAGGTGATTTCAACTTGACGAACCTGCTGAGTTCAAGTCCTTATCCATGATGACAATGTTATCACAGCTCGCTTCTGCTTCTCTGGGGGTTTTGTTTTTAGTTTTTTTTTTGTTTTTGTTTTGATACTGTATATAGGAAAAACCTTGGTTCCAGAAACATTTAAAATATAAAAGAAGGCATAGACGTGTGTCAAATATGGTCCTGTCATTCACTGTCTGAAATGTATCTGAGCTCTGACCTTGAATTCATCCATTCGCCATACTGATTGTGGGGATTGGCATCTATCTCTACAGAACGTCTCTGCCACCGGCCTTCACTGTCTCCACCATTGACCCTTCCGCTCTTTCCTCCATAGCACAGAAAAAATATCGTAATCTTTTGCTGAGGTGTTTTCACAGAATCTCAGCTAGAGACCAGATAAAGCCCAAACGTGCTTGCTCACCCTTACCTCCTCCACCACACTGCGCTGGTGTTGGCCTCTCCCGTCTTTGTACTGCTCGGATTTCTTGCCCCAGGGACTCACACCTTGGGAATACCAACGTGTTCTTTTCACAGCACACTCGTTACTTCTCTGGTCTTGGCTGAAGTGCTGACATGGAAGAGGGACTTTCCTGAAAGCTCTGTGTGAGTAGGTCCCACCCCCACCTGCTTCCCGCCCTGTCAACTGCAGCTCTTGGATTTCTCACTGTGCTTTGTCACAGTGATGTTTACTTGTCAGTGAGTAGACCAGCCTTGAGAAACCAAAATGCCTACGTCTTCTTGAGTTAAAGGCTTGGGCATAGCGATCCGTAATTATCTGTGGGAAAAGGTACAGAAGGAAGCAAGTCACCAGACACAAGGCTAGAGGTGTATGTCTGCAAACAGAGTCTCAGATGAGATCCTGGAAGAAGTGTTTATTGTAGTTCTGTGGGAACTAATGTTGTTTTCCATTGGGAAAGAATATTGGCTGGGGTTTGAGAAGTCTGACTTCAGGTCTTGGATGATGACATCACTAACTTTAGTGTGTCCTTAACCTTCATATGAGTCTATGGCTTTATTTTTGAAAAGGACTGATAATCCCTTCACTATTCATTACTTATTCCAAGGATGGTATAAGGCAGCTGTAGGTGAAATTGCCTTGCAAGATAAGTCCCCATGTGGACATGGATGTAAGGAACTTGCAGGAATTATTTCAAGTGAGGCACTTGGCCATTTGCAGGTTGTACACCAGGCTCAGGTTGCCGGTTTGACCACAGAGGGAAGGATTCTACAGCACACTTTTTGTTCTTTGTATTTTTTAAGACTTCTTTTTGGTATCCTCTTTACCCTGTACATTTATTCTTAGAGGAGAGAGAAAAACATGAATTTACAAGGTAAATAATTAGGAGACTATTGGCCTTACAATAGACAGTCACAATCTAAAGTTAATAAAGCTTTGAAAAGTTTCAAGCATTATCCAACAAACTGGGGAGCACGTGAAAGTAATTTTCTTTGTGTGTCTAATCCTTATAGGTGAGTCTCAGAGCAGAGGTGACTAGCTGCCTCCCAGAATTCATGCTCTTTTTTCAGAGTATAGTATGTACAGGTAGTGGCTGTCCAGCTAGGAATGTGTGTTTTGTCTTATTACCTTATACTGTATATGGCCTACACATATCATCACATATGTGATATGTACCACACCAAGGCCAATGCACATGATCAGTATTGTCCCCCTCTATGGTTTTTTGTTTTTTAATTTTTTTTATCTCCCTTCACTGGTGAGTATGGAACGTGACTCGGTGCCAAGTCCATGGCCACTCAAGGGGCAGAACTCTCTTCTCTTGAATGCCCACCATGGCTTCCAGATGAAAGAGAAATGAAGTTCTATTGTGTTAGGTAACAGAATTTTAAGTCTTTTCTTTTTTCTAATTACAACTAAAGCTGTAACTGCTACAGAAAAAAACTTGTTAGGATTAAAAATGAATATAAGAATTAATTTTATCAGCTTATAATAGGCATTATATATAAACAATTTACATAAATAATATGTATTTATTTCCTTTCCAAATGCAATTATTTACTTTCCAAGCCAATTACATATGTAGAAACTATATAATAGTGATATTAATTAAGAGGATTAATTAATATGGAACAAAGAAAATAATTCACTGAATAAAAATGTTTGACTGTGCAAATAAATTTAGAATCAAATTTTCTCCATCTTCAAAGACATCCAAACTGCCAAAGTTGAATTATGAAAACCTGTAAAACAAGTTAAAGGGTGTTATCTTTCTATCTATCAGACAATGATGATTTATTTTTATTTTTGACATTGTATCTTCCTGCCCTTTTTATCTTTGTCTGCCTCATTGTTTGTAATGCTACTTTGAGAGTAAGCCAGGAGGTGGTAAAAGCCCTTGTTTTTCCAAGTCACGGAAACAGCTGACATCCTGTCTCTCTCTATTAATGAGTAATAGACAGGTGGATATTTACCAGTGGCTCCAGTTGAATTATGACAAGACCCATCATGAGCCCGGCAGGGAGGCTGTCTACTGTGTGGTGTGAAGAAGGATAGCTCATGGCAGAGCTCCTGGTTCTCTCAGCAAGTAGGGACAAGTTTGCACATTGCTGGCTCTCTCTAAATAGTCCTAACAGTTGTTTTTGTAAAGGGCATTACAATTATTCTCTTGGCTGATGTTTATTCTGTAGGAAATCTCTCTCAGGTCTTTTGTTGGAGAAGCTAAAGCACACAGAATTTCAAACAAGCACTGAGGATTAGTAACAACACGAGTTCTGTATTTCTGAGAACTTGACATACTACTGGGACCTGTGGGCAAGATTTGGCCCTTATACACTCAATGAAGCTATATTAATGACTTCAGGGCAAAAGAAAGAGTGTTCTTGGTGGCCATTGAAGTTGTGCATCTGTTAAAATGTTCCCTAGGGAAAAACTCGTGTACGGTAGCGTTGGTTCAGAAGGCTTCCAGAGTTTACAGCCTTATCTCATTCATTCTGTTATCATGGTTCTTCACTAAGCAGGTGAGTATTACTGTCCTTTCAGAAGGAAGTGGAGACAAAGCAGTGTGCAGAAGGTGTTACTCACAGTGAATGCTTTCTTCAACTTTTCGGGGGCTGTGTCTAATCTACCTGACGGAATGTGGGAGTGCAAGAGGTGAGTTTTGGAGTGGCTGAGTACATGATGTTCTAGTAGCAAGAGTCTTCCTAGGAAGAAAGAAAGAACAGCTTCGTGTTGTTCTTATATAATTCGTATCTCAGGATAGTTCTTAAATGGGTTAAATCTTGCTCTCAAACACTTATTATTCTAGATTAAGTAATACACAATACAGAAGGTTTTTGTCTTGGAAAAATGAGCTTGGAAGCCAGGTATGGTGGTACATATCTGCAATGTTGGCATCCAAAATGTTGAGACAGGAGTATTGAAAATTAGAGGCTAGCCCAGGCTATGGTGCAAATATATTCCTCTTCAGGCTATGTAATGAGAGCCTGTCACAAACAAACAAAACAAAGCAAAAAAAAAAAAAAAAAAACGAAAGAAGAGAACTATAAGCCTCTACCATCCACGATTACTGTGCTTATGGTAACAGTTGAACAGCTGAATAGATAAACATAGTTGTTTGGTAATTAAGTAACAGAGCAATAGTGCTAATTGTCATGCCTTTACAAATATAAAGACAATTGAATTGAGTGATGAAATTAGGGTGCAAAGATAAGCGTGGGAGAGGGAACAGAAAGAATGTAAGAGTCAGAGGCAATGGATGGCTACAGAGAAACAGCACCTTATAGACATGGTTGGGCAGCCATGCATAGGAACTCACAGCATTGCAATAGCATGATTGAGACCCATGGAAGCCCCCGCCAGCTCAGTCTGAGCCTGGACAGGGAAGTTGAGCCTGAAATCTTACCCTAGCTGTGGAGTTATTGACAATTGTCAGTTACAGGAAGAGCAAGACTGTCAGCTACAGGAAGAGCAAGACACTCTTCTCCAAGAGTTTCATCCCCAGTAGGTTGACCACACTCCAATGGAAGGCCACATTTGAGCAGCAGAGTTGATTTTAACAGATTTTAAAAAGTTAGGCTTAGGAAAGGAAGAGGGTGGACCTGGGGAGAATTGGGAGAGGAAGTGAGTATGACCAAAATGGGAACAAACCTCCCAAATAACTAATAACATTGGTTTACAAGGTCGTTAGCTCATGGTTCCTTCTGGTCCATACATTTGAAAAATAAACCAGGCTAAAGGTCAGGGTGAGAACTGAAGCTGATAATGCGAGGCCACTGGAAAGGCGGTGTCTTCAGCTGCAGTGACTGGGCTATTAATGCCCACACTGAGCAGTTTATATTCCTCTCACTTGCTCTCCATCACTCAAAGAGCTTCACATCACTATGCTCTCGCTGCAGGTGAGGAAATTGGGTTTGTCGTTGTTGTTGTTAGAGTGCCACCTCCTTTATTTGTGTTAAGGCAAAGGCTGGAAATTGAGTTTTTTAAGAGGTTAACAACCGACAGAACTAGTGAGAATGACACATATCATGTAAGTAAATGTGGACATATTCAACAGGTGATTTTTTTTAAAGTAGCTCCTAGCTGAGAATAAAATATGACCAAATGTCTTCTAAGTATGAGACATAGTGCGACATACTCGGAATGTCATGAAAAACAAAGTTCTAGTCCTTAAGGAAGAATATATTCTTTTCTCTCTTGAGGATCACAGTCCCCACCTCCCCACCTTCCGCATATCTTTCCACCTGCTCAATCAACTTCCTTGCTGTAACCCTGACTACATTGGGTCCGCATGTGTGTATGCAAGTGCAGACACCTGCTGCCATTTTATACACTGTCAATCATCAGGAGAGAGAAAAATGTAGAAAGCCACCAGTAAGCACAGATATCAATGATAAATGATCACCTGGGAAGGTGGAATCCCACTGGCCTGTTGAAGAACCTCATTTGTCCAGCTGCAGGAAAGAATAATTAAATTTGAAAGATATCCAGTTGAACAAAGAAAGTCAGAAAAATCCACTGGGGATAAACATGTGTAAATATTTTATAGTTAGAATCATAAGAATATATATTTATTCTTTTCACTTCCTAACATCCAATTAATTTCTCTATTCTCATCTTTACTGACACTAAAACATATTGTTAGAATTTATAGAGCCATGCCTGCAATCACAGCAGCACAAAAATAAAAGTGTATGACATTTTAAAAATTTTCATAAAAAGGAACTTTTTTTTTCCCCACATAACATTTTCATTGATTCTCTTGGAATTTCACATCATGCAGTACGATCACACTCCTTCAGTTCTTCCATGTCTGCACACCCCTTATGACTCCTCCCCCAAAGAAGTAAAAGATTAAAAAAAAAGGAAGTCCACTTTGTATTTTCTATATACTCGCTGGAGCATGGTCATATTCTTAGTGGCCTGCCCCTTGAAAGAGAATGGAGTCCCTCTCCTCCCACATCTCCGCCAGAAGCCAGTCCTCAGCATGCTCATCACACCTTTTACTCTCTCATAAGTGGATATTAGCCAATATGTACAGGATCACCATGCTACAATCCGCAGACCCAAAGAAACTAAGTAACAAGGAGATCTCAGGGGATGATACTTGAATCTCTCTAAATAGGGGAGATGAAATGGACATCGGAAGTGGATGGAGAGAGAGATCTGGACAGGAGCCCAATGTTACTACCATCCACAAAGCCTTGTCCATCAGATGATGGAGGCACACGCAGAGGCCCACAGTCAAAGACTAGAGGAAAATCAGGGAGTCTTGGAGAAGAGTTGGGGGAGGGTTTGAGGAGAGGGATCAAGGACATCACAGGAAGACCCACATAGGCAATTGACTCGGACACGAGGGAGCTCATGGAGACTGAACCACCAACCAAAGAACATGCATGGACTGGTCGTAGGCCCATTACACTTGTGGGGCTGGTGGGGCTGATGGGCTGCTTGTTCCTTGAGAGGATCCCTTGACAATTGGAACGGGGTTTATCTTGGACTTGAACGATGTTGCCTCCCTCTGGAGCTCATTTTCCTAGCAGAGCTGCCTTGTCTTGCCTCAGTGGGAGAGGAGGCACTTGGTCTTAATGTGATTTGATGTGCCAGAGTGGGGGAAGTATGGGGGAATGGGCGGGAAGATAGGACTGGGAGGAGGGGAGGGAGGGGGAGGATGATTGTAATGTAAAATAAACAAGAAAGGATTTTTAAATGAAACAAAAAGTTTTCTTCAATGGCTTCCTGTCTAGGTTGTTACTTTTTGGGGGTGGGTGGGGTTGGAGGATTGGGGTGGATGTCCATGGGTCGTGCTGTTCCCTGGAGGGCCATACTGCTCTGAGCAGCCTTTGGTGCCACCTGAGGTCATGATGATGTCCAGGAACATATCTGGGTCCATGATTCTACTTCAGCC
The DNA here is from genome assembly GCA_907164525.1 of Lophiomys imhausi. Taxonomy (NCBI): domain Eukaryota; kingdom Metazoa; phylum Chordata; class Mammalia; order Rodentia; family Muridae; genus Lophiomys; species Lophiomys imhausi. The sequence goes on from CAJQZJ010033916.1 coordinate 761,520, forward strand.
AAGGTCTGTGTTGATGTCTGTGGCCCATCTTCCCACTGAAGGTCACGCAAATGTCAGTCAGCGATCTGCGCCGCAGCCCGAGGCCCTGTCAGTGTCTGTGGTTTTGGGCAGTCTCTGAGATCCTTGTCTCAGTTCAGGGTCCTAATGCAGAAGGGGGGCCATGTTCATGGTCTGTGCTGGAACCGAGTAGAAGCCCGTGATCCATGTCCCGCTGACTGTAAAGCAAGAAGGCTGCCTTTGCCTTGATATCAATGATTCCAGAAACGCAGTTGAGAAGGAGAGACATGGAAGCCTTCGGCAACAGTTCTTTAAAAATACGAGCACCCAGTTACTGACTTTGATGATATTCTCTTACCTGACCTACTGCAAGCTGGCCACGCTCCTGGTCTCACACTATAAGGTTCTGGAATTTTGTATCATTTAGACACTCAGGTATTAGACGCTCTCTTTAGCTAGGATAGCCAACAATGTGTAGTGCATATAATTAGACAGTCTGTGAGTTATAATTCCACCTCTTCCAAATAGTTAACTCGGACAGTTTCAAACTCCACTCTCTCTTTCTACATACATGAAATCAGTGAAACATTGCTGTGGAAGACTCAAAACATGGTAATGAAAGTCCTTACTAGTATCTGGCCCAGATAAGTGCTAAATACTAATCATTATGATTAGTATTTTCAGTGATATAATTATTAAAATGGCCAGTTTATATTTTTATATATCCAAACTATATTTTCAACTATACAATTTCATTTTGCTTCTCTTGCTTTACTTTTCTTCCTTGCGTGGCTGTCTATTCTTTAAAAAAAAATAATTGTATTCATGTTTCTATTAATCATGTAGTATTTTGCCTGCTGTGCATGGGGTGCTGGGAAAGAGAGTCAGAGGGGAATGAGGGAGAAAGAGAAAGGCAGCCTGCTGGTTTCTGTCCCCAAGGAGTAGTTTTGGTAGATGTTACATACTTGCAGTTCTCATAGGGATGGCTGTGGCGTGTGCTTCGGATTTAGAAAGTCTTCTATGGGGCTGATAACCTGAAGCTCTAGCCAACCCTTTGTGATACCAGTGCTGCTGGCCCATGGAACTCATTAGGGCAACTCATGCAATATGATTTCAAGGAGAGCAGATTAGTGTTGATCCTACCTTATCCATAATATTAACCTTAAAAATATGCTTTTTATAGATCTTTTATATGGGTAGAGGTTTAATATTTTTCACAATATTGACAACACTTTTCTTCTATCAAAAATTTTCAGTTGAAAGTTAAAGCCAAGTGAAATAGAGAATATTTCAGATACTCTTAATTATGGACCATTTTTTAACCATGAATCAGAAACTCTCTTGTATAAAAGCAACAGAAGTTTTGTGTTAGAGATATATTGAAAACATGGTTAGCATTTCTTTTCATTTAACTATCAGGAAGATCAACTAACAAATATTAATGCTCCATAGAAGTGAATGTATAATAAGGACTGAATCCTAGATGCAAGGTTTTGCTAAGCTATGCAGACTCTAGGGTTGGAATGTCAGTGAGGGTTGTCAAGACATGGCTGGGTTCAAAGGCGAATGGCTGCTGGACCTCTCCTATTCATTTCACAAATATCTCTGTCCTATTCACTGTTATCTGCTATTATTTCTGCTTTTGTCTTGCTCTACTTTCATCTTGCATATCTGGAGTTGAAACCCTCATTCTTCTAATTGTGTCTGACATGAAACTGTCAATCTTATCTCTGAGGCCTTTATTGAAGTGTTCCAGATGTGTGGGCAGAGTCTAGGCTTGTGGCGCGACTGGCCCTGATGCCTAAATGTCACTGCATCCTCTCTTCAACCAGCCTCAAGGGCTGTCCACCAAAGCCATGCATGTAATGGTACTTCAAAGCACCTTTTTGATCCACCCTTTTATTTTCCTTCTTCAGAAAATGACCTGTATAGTGTGTCATTCTCTCTTACTGCCAGTCATCAAATCTCCTACTCCCTAAGGAGCACTCAGAAAACGTCTCCCAAAAAGCTGTGCATCTTCAGCATACCCATCTCAGATTTTAAGGACTACACCGAGAATAAAATTGCTAGTGCCATTTCCATCTTCATATATTTCAAACATCAAATACAAAGATGTTCAAAGGAAATATTATAAGCCATTGATCATGTGACTATCATTTCATTACTTGTGAGTGACTTTTAAGATTTTAAGTCCCTAGGGAGTTTTCTGAGGACTCACATGATGCTTTTTCTTATGAAGGTTTTTCCCTTTCTGTTCACTTCCAATCTTCATTCTGAGGAGATGTACAGACCCAGTGACACTCTCCTCCTACGCAGACCCATGCCCACTGTTGTTTGTTATTGCTTTTAGTAACCCCATCTGATAATAGGGTTTCTTCTTTCTCACCCTGGCTCTTTTTTGCTTTAATGTCACCGACTTATTCATCCTTGATGACTGTGCCTAAGTCTAATGTTTGTTTTTCCAAAATCCTTCTCCTGTGTTTGAGTTTTACTAAGTCAGTAAGGTACGTACTAGACATCACTGGATATTTATGTAACCAAGCTGTACAATACAAAATGTTGATTACTTATAGCTCTTGATAACTGTAAAATTCTATTTGTATAAGTGTTTTATATTTTGCGCATTTGATTGCTTATTTATCACTTTCATTTTTCATGTGTGTAGCTGATGGCATGATCTTGAGTTTGACTTTCTAACTCTTGGAAGGCAGCAATCAGTGTCTGAACTCAGTGGAAGCACACTTCATTGCCATCCAACAGGTGAAAACCTGTTCTAATATAAAAGTCTGTTTGTTCAAGTTATGAAAGAAAATATGTATACATTCATCTATTTTAAACAGTGCTGTTCAATATTATGAAAATGAATTACATGTCCCAGGTGAGGGAGAAAGTAATGAACATGATGGTCATTTGCTTTCTCACTTTAATGGAACTATTAATATAGACATAGGATGGTGGTCAAAGAATCACATGGATAAAGCTGTTGACACTATTCAGGACCATTTTTTAGTGGAGAGACCCTTCAGGCCCTTGGCTTTCTCTCTCTGCAACTCATAGCTAATGGCTAAATTTGCTTGATGATTACATATAATTTTGATTAGTATGCATTACTTGTACATATTAATGAGGTTGAGTGTAGTATCTCAACATATATATACAATAATCTAGTCCCACTTCCTCTCCCCTCTTTCCCATTCTAATCACTGGTATTTACTCTTGTACAATCACATTGAGCTTTCTTTCTTTCTTTTTTTAATGTTTATTTATTACTTCAAGTTACATGAAGTTTTCTTTTTTTCAGTTTCCATATATGAGAGAGAATACATAGTACTTGTCTTTCTGAATCTGGTTTATTTCATTTAACACAATGTCCTCAGATTATACCCATTTTGCTGCAAATGACAGGAACTCATTGTCCTTTATGGTTGAATAATATTCCAATATATTTACATATCTTGTCGCCACAATGATCAAGTTCAGTGATTTAAAAAAAAAAAAACTTTAGACATGACAAAAATGGAAACTTTAGGAAACAAAAGTTCCTAATACACTTTCATCCTAGGTAAATGCTGTCAAAGCTTCATGGTTTTTGTTGTTATTGTTTTGGTTTTTAGAGACAGGGTTTCTCTGTGTAGCCCTTGATATCCTGGACACACTCTGTAGTCCAGGTTGGCCTTGAATTCACAGAGATCCACCTGCCTCTGCCTCCTGAATGCTGGGACTAAAGGTGTGCGCCATCATGCCCGGCCATTATGGACAGTTTTAAATTGCCATGTGGGTGCTGAGATTTGAACATGTGTCCTTTGGAAGAGTAGCCAGTGTTCTTTATGCCTCTTGGAATTTTACCAGCATCTCTTTCTTTAGGTTTGGGAAGTTTTCTTCTATGATTTTGTTAAAGATGTTTCCTGGACCTTGGAGTAGGAAGTCTTCTCTTTCCTCTATCCCTATAATTTTTAGGTTCTGGTAGCCAGTGTTCTTAACCACTGAGCCATCTGTCCAGCTTGCTTCATGTATTCTTTTCTAAATTAATTTTTCTTCTTTTATCTATCCATGATCACTTTTTAGAAAATCAATCCATATAAGATATGCAGCAATTTTTTTTCAATATATACATTAGGCTTTCTCTTCATGTAAGAATTTATAGGTCTTTTATCCTATTAAAGGATAGTTAACATAAATGTTACATATTATTTAGAATTATGTTAATAAGTTTATGCAAATAAAGCTTTAAAAAACTAAAAAATATTTTTATTGTGTGTGTACATGAGGATGTGTGTATATTATGTATATAAGGGCATGAGAGGTCAGAGGACAACATTGTGGAAATTATTTCTCATATTCCATTTTTACATGTGGATTTACAGTTTACATACTTCAGAGGATTCATCACAGGTCACCCAGTGTTTTTGACAAGTGCCTTTATCCACAGAGCAGTCCTTTTGATCTTAGAAAAGCTCCTAAGAACAAAGACAACGGCAAAACTTTACAGCAAGTGTCGTATAAGGAAATAGTTTAAAACAGAAACACGTAAAATGTCTTCAGATCCTACAGTAAAGACACTTTCAAAGGAATAAACAAGGAGAGAGTTGAATGAGACACTAGTTTAAAAGGGAGCAGTCAGTTCTTTCTGTGGGATGATAATGTCATGAGGATCCCCTGGAGAGTTTAAGGACAGTGGCTGGGTAAAGATGCCACAGGTTACACCCTTTGGGGTCTGGAGGTGGATGGCTATCACCACTCACCCAGATGCTAGGGTAGGGGTCACCAGAACCTCTTACCTTAGGCATGTGGGGGTGGGCTCTTCCATACAGCTGGATGCCAGTTGTGGGTTTTCTCTGAAACAGAGGCAACATGGCTTTCTGAAGCATGATGCCAGTTGTGGGTTTCTCTGAAACAGAGGCAACATGGCTTTCTGAACAACAGAACAGGCCCAGCAGGCCCAGCAGAGAGGCCCACTCTCCCCAGTGTGAAGTTGATGGCATATGTTCCTCATCACCCCTGACAGCAACCGGAATTCTTCATCCAGGAATGGGTGGGTCCGTTATACAAACAACAGGCAGAATGAATTTAAAATCACTCTGCAATGGCTGTTTAGGCTACAAGGATACCTGTGTTGGCTTGAGCTGGGTGTCTTTGATTCTACCCCAGAGATCCATAAAAGCAAATACCTATGTCTTTTTCTCTGCCTCTCACTGAAAAATAAGGATTTCTGGCCAGAGGATTCTCTACATTCCAGTTGGAATTGGAATGACCAACCTAAGATCTTAGCAATTAATTTGACTGAGAAACTCTCTGCAATAAAAAGACACTTTTACCTTCCTCCTAATCAGGCTGGAAATATGATAGATTCAGTTAATCTTCACCAGGCAATTTCAGACATTTTAGATCCACTTCCACTGTGTGATTAATTGCTTCAGCATTTGACAAGTCTGGAACTGGAGAGCTGAGCGGGAGGAGGGACTTCGAGCAGGCTGCAGCTGGCCCGGCCTCTGTTCTTCCTCAACAAAGCGCAGCTGCTTTATGTCTGTCACAATCAATGGGATGACATTTCCGAACTGGTAATTACCAAAAGGATTCCTGTTGATGCCTTTTGGAGCTGCCAATCTTCAGGGTAGCTCTTGGCTCCTTCTGAGGACAGTGTGTCTGCTGTTGGCTTTTTATCTCCCTCTTCTTACTTGAACTGAAAGAGAGGTTTGTGTGGAGACTTGTACTTTGGTCTCTGGAGCACTTTTCCTTCCCTTCGCCCCGGAGGGAATATCTAAGACTATCACAGAGACCTTAAAACCCTCTGCACGAAGTACTAGTTGAGGAATAAACTGGGGAGAAGGTACCATAGAAACATCCATTAGGTGAAGTCATTTATATTTTTTCTGTTCTGTGGAGCAAAGGCCTTAATTTTCTAAGGCTTAAATGAGACTCTTCCTCAGAATTTGGTGCACATCAAAAGGAAGAATTTAGACAATTTACTGGCTTCAGTAATCCAGGAGATGTGCTCCAGGTTGGCCTATTTCTATTTATGCTATTATGGCCTTTCAAATATCCAGATGCCGTTTAGTAGGCAAGTTTGGAGGGAAAACAAATAATGCTTTGGCTTCAGGGCTCTTTGGGAGAGGAAAACCATAGGTTGTGTACAGGAATATGTCTGTTCCTTCCTTCCCTTGACAATGATTTCTGCAGGTGTGACGTGCCAGGCATTGTTTAAGAGCTGACAATTGGAATGGTACCAAGTGGAGCCAGCCTGCAGTGGGAGTGGGAAGACCAGTGTTTAGATAGCTTCTGAAGTTGCACTTGACACACGTTCTCCTTCCCAATTTCAGGCTTTAAATCCTAATGCTTACTTATGTCCTAACCATTCACACTGTCATATTTTGATGATAAAGTGTCTGCTGCCTCTGAGCCTTGGGGTCCCAGGAATTAATACTCATTGAATTGAGATAAGGTCAGAAAAGTGGCTCATAAATATTAGCTAATAAGAAAGTGAGGACAAAGCAGGTATTTAGAATGATAAAAGAAATTTAAAAGCCATGAAAAGAAGGGAAAGGAAGAAAAAAGATTACAGGTGCCTTGACATGCCATAAGTTGACACCTTTATAAACCCATCAGAGTTAAAAAGAAAGTAAATGAAAACTGCTTGAAATACACATAATAAACACCATGATGTGTCTTGACTGGACATGGCAGATCGAGGGTGGTTTCCCCTTGGGATGGCTTGCTTGAATGGATGTTCATGGCCACAGCATCTTGCATGAGAAGATCATCTCAAGTCACATCACTGACACAGGAAATAAAGCTCCAGACTTGAAGTATGGATTTGTATCACTTTCATACACAGTAAAGTGAAAAATAAAAGCACCCAAGTCTAGTCATAATCTGGGGATCATCTGTACTTCACATAGATTTTGTTCCTGGTCCAAAAGTGAGAATAAGAGAATGAAGACCAAAAGTTCCAGGGTCTAGTGGTAGAAGAGAATGAAGAAATGTTTGCTTGTTTCTTTGTTTAGTGATGAAAATGTAGATGCATATTCCAAAACATTAAACATATCAGCCCATAACTATTTTTTTTCTGTTTGTTTTTTTCAAGACAGGGTTTCTCTGTGTATCCCTGGTTGTCCTGGACTCACTTTGTAGACCAGGCTGGCCTTGAACTCACAGAGATTCACCTGCCTCTGCCTCCCAAGTGCTTGGATTAAAGGCGTGCGCCACCACACCTGGCAACATTAAACATATCGAACAGCCATTGACAAGAGTTGTATAAAACTGAATATATTAAAAGCCACTGAATCACACAATTTAAAGATAATGGTACAAGCTGGTAATGTGGGAAAGCTTGGCTCTGTGCTGCCAGGATAGTGCAAATCATACATGTGTTTAAATTAGTTACAAATGAGCAAATCTAAAAAGTTTATGTTGTCATTCACACTGGCTATAATTCAAGTGCTCAACAGTCACATGTCTTCAGAGGTCCCTGGGTTGAATAAATATATAATGTTTAAATGCTCCGCTCTGTTCTGGGTACTGAGTGATGTGGTAAGATAACTTACAGCACTTTACAGTTTGCCTCTCTGGGAGAATCTAGAATAGAGTCCCCTTTCAAGAATCTGCGTGTAACAGCCTCTGATACTCAGGATAATCCTAGTGAATTGTGAGCTCCCATTCATTTCACCTATATAATCTGAGAATCCCCCCCCCCAATTGTCTTTATGCTCATGATATCTGGATACCATTTTGATGACTGTATCTGACAGATGTCAGCAGCCATCTGCCAAATATTTACTCACCACAGCATTGTAACATTGTTTACTGTTGGGGGCAACATTGTTTTTACTTTCTTTTTCCCTTTTCTGATATAGACAATGTTGGTTTTGTAGTTTCCTTTGGAGTGTCAAACTAAAATTTGGGGATTACTGTAGGGGGCCACAAATAAAGCAAATGTAATTCTTAGATGGTCTAATGCCAATCATTCTTATCTTAAGAATATTGGATAATGGGAGGCAATATTTTCATAAAAAGTTTAGAGTCACATGTAAGACATTTCTCAGGGGTGAATGTTGTAAACATTTAATTTTATTCTTTTTCCTTTGCTTCATATACTAAATAGGAAATTTCCTAAGATTGAAATTTTTTGTATATTCCTATAACTTATAGTTCTAAGCTTTATTGACTTCTCTAGGTCCAGAAGTTAAGAGACTCTAGAGCAGTCACTAGCTGCCTACAATGTAGTATTATACATATTGACAGGTATACCTAAAAGGGTTAGGAGAAATAGGCTCCAAGCTGGTAATGTGGGGAAGCTTGGCAGTGTGCTGTCAGGATAGTAACCGAAAGTCATACGTATGTTTAAATTAGTTACAAATAAACAAATCTAAGAAGTTTGCTTTGTTCTTCACACTGGCTATAATTGGCACATTGCCTAGGAAACTTGCTAGCTCCAAGGCCTTGGTCAAACTCCTTCACCTCTGAGAGTCATCTCCTTGACTTGTCTGATGAGGGTAACTACGAAAGCTCTTTCCCCTTGGGTGGCTGTGAGGCTCAGGTAAGCTCACAGGAGTAGAGCAAAGGGAAATGTCTCACATATTTCATTTGTTAACTGCATTTCAAAAAATTATCTACTTACACTTTCCTAATGGTAGCTCTTCCTGTAAGATTTGTCTCCAGTCCTGTACTTCCGAGGTTTCCAAGAGGACTGGTCCTGAGCGTCAGTGTTCTTTCTCTCTCACTCTGTCTTTCTTGTATTGATATCCTCTTGAAGTGGCTAGAGATGCCTTTACTATTAGCAGAGCCTGGACACCATTAGAAACCTGGTATCAGTGTCCTAAATATTCTATTTCTTTTTTTCTCTCTCTTCCTCCCTCCCTTTCTGCCTACTGTCTTTCTTCTCTTCCCTCCCTCCCTCGCTCCCTCCCTCCATCCATCCATCCATCCATTCATATCTCTCTCTCTCTCTCTCTTTCTTTCTTCAAAAATGATGCCAGATGCTGATTTCTATGTAAAAGTGGAAGAAAGACTTCTAGTGCGGCATGTAGGAAACCCTAACTACATACATGCCTAAGGCTTTGGATTTGGTTTGTTTCTGATGGTAGAGCAGATAATTATAAGTCAAAAGGTGATCTTTCTTGCTTTTATTTTATTTTATTTTATTTATTTATTTTTATTTTTATTTTTTTTTTTGGTTTTTCGAGACAGGGTTTCTCTGTGTAACCCTGGCTGTCCTGGACTCACTTTGTAGACCAGGCTGGCCTTGAACTCACAAAGATCCACCTGCCTCTGCCTCCCAAGTGCTGGGGTTAAAGGCGTGAGCCACCACCACCCGGCTATCTTTCTTGCTTTTAATGAGATGGGTTGGGACAAAGTGGGAGAAAAGAGGAGAATCCTGCATTACCTCCTGTAACTTTTCACACACAGAGATAAAATATAGGCTCCCTGAAGGTTTTTTGTATCTACTGCCTTTGCTACTACCAGTAAGATCCTGGACTAAATAAAATCCATTAGCTATATTATAATATATTCTTTACTCTAGGAAACAAACAAACTAATATCTATTAATGATCTAAACAGTGCATTCCAGATACTGCTTATTTTCATATCTCTTTGACATTAATTCTTTGAAATCGCATTTAGGAAAAGAAGCATGTACATTATATGTACCTTGGAATATCTATTTGAAAATAAATCATTCAGTTACAGTTCAGGTAATATTCAATCTATACTCATGATTTGTGTTCAGAAAATTTAAAGAGATTCCCAAATGTATATATATATATATATATATTTATTTTTTTTTGCTACTTAGATATATAGACAACAGACAGAGCTGATTGTTCTGTTTCTGTAAGAAAGATTTTGTGAGAGTTCAGTTGAATCACTCCTCATCCTTTTAAAAATAAAACTAGTTTAGTGAACCTAGTTGTAGCTGTCAACTTTTAAAAGATGTTATTTTCTCTTCCACTGCTACTGTGAGTCACTTAAGAAAAGCGTGTTTGCTGAAGGAGCCATGTTATCTTCTGAACTAAGCATTTGAACTCCCCCATAGCTTAAGGACTGATCACCTCTTTCTAGGCTTCAGACTCAATGGAGTCTCCAGGAAAAAAAAAATCAAAACAAACTGATATCCAGGGAATAAATCTTAAGGAGGTCTGTTTACTTTAGGTCAAATATTGAGGGACTTCTGATATGTAGGCGCTAAGGTGAGTGGAAGTAAACATCCTCTTCACTATCCAGGGCAAAGGAAGTCACAATAATTTCTCTTGTTTCTTATCTCTGCCTTTAATGAGGTGTCACTACACGTAGATGCTGGAATGCTGCACTTCCTTTGCTGTGAATTCAAGGCAGATCTGTCACTTACTTGAAGCTTAGCTTTCCTGTTATTTGATGGTGATGAAATGACTTATAAGCAACAATTTATTTAATCAACACATTGTCTTTTCTTAATGTACTTCCAATGTAATAAAAATTAACTTCATAAAAGTATCGGGAGAAGATCTGGCAGTCTGCTTGATCCCTTTGCCTTCCCCTTTGTTACTAGTGACACAGAGCTCAGAATTCTTGTGAAAACCACGAGGTTGAGTTAGAAGAGTCATGCAGAATAAGAGATGTTTTCAAGAGTTTGTTCTGCCTCATTATTTATTAAATACATTTGGTTAGGAATTTTTCCAAAACCACATTCTCTCTTATTATAAAGTGTTCTGTGGCCAGGTGTGATGGCTCACACCTTTAATCCCAGCACTCAGGAGGCAGAGGCAGAGACATTCAGCATGTCGTGGGAGTGTTAAAAGCTGGCAAATTAACCTGTGTAGATTTTTGAAGGATGGGTATTTCCCCTCATTCTGACTCCTAATTTTCACATCTGCCACCTCTCACATGAGGATCATATCAATATCTTTCAATGATAGACTCCCCAGTGCCAACATAGTTTAGTTTCCCTCATTTTGGTCATCAAAATCTTGTAGAATAGCTTCTCGTGTCTCAAGTTTAACGGACTTTGAGGTCATAGCTCTTCACAGACAACAGAATTTAGCCTTGTTTTCTTCTAATGGATAGTACAGTCTTGGTAGTTTGCATATGTGTATAATCACATGTTGTGGCATGGAAGAGAGGATATGGGTGGAGGAGAGAAGTCCAGGAGAATTCTTATGGCAACAGTGCTGAATATTTTTCCTTTTTAGTAATTTTCGGTAGAGATATTTGCCAGTGCCATTATGGGAATACAGAGAAAAAATCTGGAAAATCTTCTTCAGGTTTTCTGTGCAGCCTTTGTACTGTTTTCACTAATAGTCTGTGGTTAATACCAAAGAAAGCCAGACATAAACACAACAAAGGCAGCAAACGTAGTCTAAATCCTAAAACTTGACATAATGGCATAATGATGCTGATTCTACTTCAGCAAGTAATAATAATAATAATAATAATAATAATAATAATAATAATAATAAATAAAAACTATGGTGAGCCAAACCACCCTCCCTATCCAAGGGACAGTAGCACAGTAAGTGACCCCATCCATTTTATTTGGTGAGGGCCTCAAGTTCGGAGTCATACATTCCTGTGGGACCAAGAAATTACTACTGCACAATGATTTCCAGAGGACTGCTGACTTAGGGGTTGGCGAGACAGCTTAGTGAGTAAGCATGCTTGGTATGCAATCATAAGGACCCGAGTTTGGATCCCAGCACCCACATCAAACAATGGGCCTGTCCATACACACCTGTGACACCAGTGGGGAGAAGAGACAGAAGGTTTGCTAGGGCTTGTTGCCCAACTCTAGCTTCAGTGACAGACACTACTTCAAAGGAATAAGGCACGAAGTAAAATAATAGATCAGATGAAATCCTCTTCTGGCCTGCTCAAGTGCATTGACAGATTCATGTTGTGCACCTGCTCACATATGTGCATACTACACACACACACACACACACACACACACACACACACACACATGCACACACACTGCCCATGAAAATGTAAGACAGGTGATAGGCAAAACTCTCTAAAATTACTCCAGTTGATTCATAAAATAGGACTCCTTTAAAAGAACCAATCTGATTGTATATAACTTGGTACTGAATGATTTTATGATGAAATATTGCCATCAAAAATTAACACTCCATATCTAAATCCACTGACTTGCTAGAGGAGACATTAGTTTTAAAGCTGTTTTACTGAGGTGTAATTTATATACAACATCTTGTGAGTGTGGCATCCAACGACATTCCATAAGTTTCTACAGTTGTACAAACCATCACCAACATCCAGTGTTGGAATGTATTTAGCACTTTAAGACATTCTCTCGTGTCTGTTCAAAGGACCCCATGCCCATTCCTGGTCCTGGAAAAGCAATGATCGACTCTTGTCTCTATACAGTTGTATTTTCTAGAAATTCATTTAAACAGAACCATAAAATACATAGTCTTATGTGGCTAACTCTTTTGATATAATGTATTTTAAAAGTTTTTTTATTTATTATTGATTGGTTGATGAATTGTGCTCTCTCTCTCATGTGTATGTGTGTCTGGACATGTGTACGAACACTCGCTATAGTATGTGTGTCAAGATCAGAGGACACTCACTCCTCTCCTTCCACCATTTGGGTGTGGAAGATTGAACTCAGCTTTCCAGAGTTGGTAGCATATGCCTTTGCCTACTGAACCACCTCTTTTACCCCTGATCTGTTGTGGTTTAGATTCACTTGTGTTATAGAACATGACAGTAGATTGTTTTATTGATAATAATGTCAGTCAGGGTCCACTTCTTTCCTTGGGGTCTCCAGACACCATTGCATACCAGGCTGGAAGAGATAAAGGTGAACCAGATGGGGTGGGGGGAGCGGTTAGCAGGATCTTGTTTTAGTGGTGAACACTGAGAGGAGAGAGCCTTCTCCACAGATAGTTTCAGTGAAACAGCTCTTCTGGATGATTTTCAGTGAGACAGTTCTTTATTTGGGGGAATTAGGGCTATATAAACCTTGGGGAAATTGGTGTAGGCTTTTGGGGTTAGTATATATCTTTGGTTGGGACTGACGTGCTGGGAATGCTTCATTTGCATGGAGAGGAATTTTAGGTGCTAGCTTATTTCCTTATTAGGAAATAGAAAGTTTTAACCTGATACCTGGCCACTAGGCTACTACATTAATGGTGATGAAGGTGGGGGTGGCAAGACTTCATCCATGCAGGTCCAGAACAGGGAGGGGAGTGATTTTTTACTCCTGCAGGTCTGAAGGTGAGATTTTTGGGGTTTGGACATGCCTTGATCTTACTCTTACTCCAGGCCAGTTCCCTGGTCCCACAGCTCACATGCCCCACATAAGAATATCCAATAACTATTATATTTTAATATGTGCAAAATATCACATATGAAATATCTGAAAATTTTTGTTTGTGTACTTTCAAATTCTGTATCCACTGATAAGACAAAGATGTTCATCAAACTTCAAACTCCTAGAAAATTCTTGCCACAGATGATCTTAAAGGCATAATTATATCATGTTCTGTCTGACATCATCCGTATCTTCAGGCATGGTTACTGAGATTCAAAAGGAGACACAATTGCCTCCAGAAATATCAATCTTTTAATTAATACATTTACTCCTTATTTAATATAGGCCATATTTTCTTTACCCAAGATTTGTATATTTGGTAAGCTCATTAATATCTGGATTTATAATTCTCAAGGATAAATGTTAAATAGATGAATTTCAAGAAATTTAGAAATTAAAAATGGACTGGAGGTTATGGTCCAGCTGGGTTCCCAGGAACCAGACAGTGTACATTTCCTGAAGAAGCTGATGCCTCAGGAGTGAGAAATTGCCAAAGGAAGTGTGATATTGGTGGGACACCAAAACCCAGTACATTTCTGTCACCATGTTATTCCCCCTGGAAGTGTGCGACAAAGCTTGGGCCAATAAGAAACAGAAAAACCCATTTTCAAGTACATTGTTAGGAAGAGAGAATAAAAATGCTAATTTATGATAGCAAGGTAAAACTAAGAAGGTGACATCTATAATATATTCCCTGTTCATTTTTAATTTTGCTTCATTATCAATATTTTATCATATCACTTATATATTATAAAACATTATTGATTATGAAAAAACAATAGGAAGAAAGAAATTGTTCCAATCAAAAAATGTTTAGAAGTTGTAATCAGAAAGATGTAAATCTTAGCATTGTAGGCTTATTAGTAACCTAAACTTCAGTTTTCACATATGTGAAATGATGACACTAAATTCTCTCTTATAGTTCACTACTGAATCAAATCAGTGCATGAGAGACTCACAATTCAGTCTAAAACAGTGCTAGCATTTAGTCAACTTAAATTCATTATTTTTTCAACAGACATTGCGATCGCATTATGAGTCTACGCATATTTAGGAGAGGGTATGCAATGAGTGTGTGATCTGAAAATGGGATCTCCCAGCTCCTCTAACATTAAACTGCTCTTAAAACTGTACCACTTAACTAATGACTCCTGGGAGGAGAATTAGCTTCTCCCACGGATGAGCGCCCTTGTTGATTGTCTAGTGCAGAGTGGTCACCTCTGAAACCACACATACACACAAGCACACACAGAAACACAGAGACACAGACACACACACACA
>CAJQZJ010033916.1:776116-792915 GCA_907164525.1 Lophiomys imhausi
ACACACACACACACACACAAAACAAGATTCAATAGGTTGTAATTACATACATATTTTTGCATATACATAGATATATGTGTATATATCAATAATACTCAAAGAAAAGGAGGCTATCAACTTTAGTCGGGCATGGGAGAGCACTGTGAAAGGCTAGCTGGAAGGTGCTAAGGGGAGAGAAAAGAAGAGGAAAGTGATAAAATTTTAAAATTTAGTAAACATTATTTTTTAAAAATAAAGTAATAAAATAGGTACCACTTACTTTATGGGTGCAGGTAAGTGTTGGGGAGGGTGCAGGGATTTTCAGTTCCACAAGTCATATGTAAATAATGAAACATGAGAAGAAGAAATAATAAGGCCCAGTCTGTCCCTTCAGGTAGGATAGTGTAGGAGGAAGGCAGGGTGGGAAGAAGCAAAATGAATATCCACACTACCATTCATGCTTCAGAAAGGATGGCTGTAATTCAAAGTTCATTTATAACTTTCATAGGGTCAGTAATTTAGATAAGAAAAATCAATTTCTGTCTGGACTCTTTCCGGTAGTCTGTCTGCCTCTGAGTTCGGGTGGAGGGAGAGCTACTGCTGCTTCCTCCGCAATTGCTGCTCTCCAGAGGAGTCTGGGCCCCCACTCAAGATGATGAATGGGAAGAGTGAGAAGACACTGCAGCCCACAGGCAGGGCCATGTGGATCTGAAGGCTTTCATGGACCAGGAGTCAAGGTCCCATCCTAAAGGAGAAGACCTGAACAGAAAATGAAGGGACTGAGGAGAAAGACTTGAGAAATAGACAGAAGATTATGCTTTGTCATCTGGTCATGGGTCAGGGCTTGGGTCCCAGATGGCGCAGACAGCCTGTCAAGGTGACTATGGTCACCGTCAAGGGACAAAGTCTATATCCCCCTCTTGTTTTTGATATTATATGAAGCAGGTGACCGTTCTTGTGCCTTAGATAGACACGCCCAGATGAGTCAAAACTTCCATGTAGAGAAATACTAACTGGCTTCTTCATGGTAGGAAAAGCAAACAAACAAACAAAAAAAAAAAACCAAGCTGTAACCGAACTTTTAAATTATTATTTAACACTAATTTATTTATTACTAAATTCACTTATAACAAACACCAACAATTTCTTAACTATTAATCCTATAAATTCCTACAACCCCTTTAACCTATCCACTAAACCTATTGATAATTATAACAACTACTTTCATAAACTTTTAGAATGATACAGTCTCTGGGGCAGGTCCTCAGTCGTCAGGAATACAGTCTTTGTTGTAGATTCTTTAACGCACTTAGCAGTCCTTTTTCTGGATCTCTCAGATGCAGGTTCATCAGGGTAAGTTGGTTATTGCAGTCTCACCTTAAATAAGGCTTCATGCTTTCTTCTCTGTGGGAGACCCCAGCCGTCTGCAGGCCAACTTACTTCTTTTGAATCAGGAACTCAGCTGCTCTGCCTCAGTCCTTAAAGCCAGGCACAGTTTCTTTTAGGCCACTGTTCGGACAGATCAAACCCCTCTAGGCAAAAGCTGAGCCACAGGGTTTAGTCCTTGGCCTTTTGGTGTCTTGCTCAGGCTTTCTTTGCTCACCAGCTTCTTTCTGCTTCAGGGAGAGAGCTGGCCATCAATGGCCAGCCCTTTTTTCAGCAGGACTCTTGGAGCTCTCTAGCATCAGGGGCCTATTCCCTTTCTGGGCTCCATGCACTGTCCTCAAATAGGAGGAACTCTGTTTCAGCTTAATTTTGGCTCCGCCCACTTAGCAGCTGAAAACAATGTCAGGCCAGATACTTTGTTTCTTCAATTCTATTGAGTCGTTCCTGTTTTTGCTGACTTCATCCTTGTTTTTCAGTCTATTGAGTCTTTCCTGTTTTTGCTGACTTCATGCTGATAATGCTCTTCAGGCCCCGAATTAAGAGACAGTATCAGAAACTCCTATATATTTTCTAAATCTAATTTATCTAACTCCTACACCAAGCAATTCTTAGGGTCTCATTTCTTGTTAACTGCCATTTGTTCAGCTAACTACCCCCTGGATGTTTTTATTTGCAATGTTCTAGGTACACATAACACTGCATGTCTTCATCTGATCATTTTATCTTGCCTCTCATTGTCGCGTTCCCCTCGACCAGCAAGGATGACGCAACTCACAAAAGCTCTTCTCAAGCAGTTTATTCAGGTCCCTTGAAAACAGTCTTCTGAATCCCTGCTTGTGTCTCTGCTTGTGTCTCTCTGCTTGTGTCTCTGCTTCTCCTCCCCCAAGCCCTTATATGTCTACTCAAACCCAATCAGATCATGCCACCTGGTGATCCAAGATAGGCTCACAAGAGGAGGAAGCACACCGGGCTAGGCAGCTGCTACCAACTAAGGCTTGTTTACAGCTAAGCTTGAGCTTTCTGGCATCAAGCCAGGCGCCATCTTAGGGTTGCGGCTCACCACAGTTTTGTGGCTCGCCACAGATCCCCCTTTTTGTTTTAAAATGCAACAGGCAAGGGTAGAGGTCTGATCTCTGATATGCATGTAAAGGACATTGTAATGACCCCACGCCCAGTAGCCAACCAGGCTGGTGCCATACCCATCCGGTATCTTTTTCTCAGAGATGGGAAACTAGGATACCAACCCATATTCAATCAAACATGCCCTCCTTGAAGTCGCTAGAAGCTGACCCCAAGTGCAGTGCTTAGCCTTGCATCCTGAGCGTGATGATAGCTTAGTCCTTTAGGACAGTCAACCAAGCTTGTGGCTGTCTAGCCTCCAAGGCAGCAAAGTCTTGAACCAGCATGGCATTACTTCTCCTCTGTGAAATCCTCATCTTACAGATACACCATAGGGCAATGAAACTGACTAGGAAGAGCATGCCTCCTAGGGCACCCATTCCCGCCCATTCCTTCAGATGATTCATGGCTCGGAGGATCCATGTTGACAGTCCTTCAGCAACAGAGACATCAACCCCGGGTGGAATTCACATGCACGATGGCAATTCTCAGATTCTGCATCAGCTTATCAAACTCGCCAGACCAATTTCCTGTAAGATACTGAGAGAGATGCTTAGACAAATTTGCAGCTACAGTATAATTTTGATATGGCACAGAGGTCACACACAAACCAGTCATTTTCCACTCACAGCCAATCTGGGCCACCTGCCACAATACATCCAAGGCCGTGGCTACATTGGCTGACAAATTATTTAAGGTAGCGGCAGTCTGCACTGAGGCATCCAGGCTTCCAACCCCTTGTTCTTATAAGGGGTGATAGCTGCTTTACACTCCTTTGTACATTGCTCATACACAAGTTGTTTAATTAAGGGCATTGCCAAATCAGGGTCTCCAAATACCCTTCCAGTGGCCTCAACCATTCTAGCTACAAAGTCTGAGAAAGGCTCCAGGGGACCCTGAATAATCTTGGTTAGATTGCTATTCACTTCCCCTTTGTTAGGCAATGATTTCCAAGCTCTGGTTGCGATTAAATTGATTTGCTCAAACACCTGAGCTGGATACCCAGTTTGTTGTTGAGCAAATCGACCTTGCCCAAGAAGCATGACCACATCCCAGGCTGGGTTTCCTGCTGCACGATTAGCAGCAGCTTGTTCATTAGCAAACTCAATCAAGAAAGCCTTCCAATCTAAATACTGCCCAGAGGACAGGCAGGCACGTGCCAAGCTCATCCAGTCACTAGGAGTCATGCAATAACGATGAAGAGCTTCCACCTGAGCTACAGTGAAAGCAGCATTAATCCCATAAGTGCGGACAGACTCAGCAAGTGCTTTAATTACCTTAAAATCGAGAGGTTCATGATAACGATTTCCCCCTCCATCCTGAAAGACAGGGTAGTACAGCTCATGTCTCACTTCCCTCCAGACATTTGGACAGAATGACCGCCCACTAGGATCACTTGGAGGGGAAGTCTCATTATATGAAGGCGGCGCCAACACAGGCGGCCCCGGACCTGAGGGCTCTATCCGGGTACAGTCAGAACTCTTCCTCAAAGATGACTTCTCCATTTCCTTTGGTAACATTTCAAGTTCCTCTTCAGACTCTGAGCTATCCTCTTCCGAAGTATCTTTCCCAGATTTGACCGAGCGCTTCTCTTTTAACTGTTCTAATGCCTTTTGTCCTTTTTCCACTGCCTTGCGATATCTCTGATCTCCTAAACAACTCCTCACCATCTTCCAAATCGGTCTTACTCCATGCTTCAGAGTACCTTGCTCCCAAGCAAAATCCAAGTCCCTGCCTAATTTGTCCCAGCAGGATACCGTAAGATTCCCGGACACCGCAAACCATGGAGCCACGGAATCGCATTCATTCAAAAATCTCTCTAGGGTAGACTTCTTAATTTTCAAATTCCTAGCTAAAAGTAGCTCCTGAAGAGCCAGAAAAATTGGATGTGACTCAGACAATCCCATGATTAAAAATTTACTTTCGGTTCGCAGTTTCCCCGCAAAACTTTACCCTTTGTTCTCAATCTCCGTGAAACTTTACCGTTTGTTCACTATCTCCGCGAAACTTTACCTTTTGTTCGCTATTTCCACGAAACTTTATTGTCCCAATTTATCCCAGGAACTTACCAGTGCACTGCCCCTGACTGCAGGAGTTCTGAGTCTTTTTTGGATCCCCGTATGGGCCACCACTTGTCGCGTCCCCCTCGACCAGCAAGGACGACGCAACTCGCAAAAGCTCTTCTCAAGCAGTTTATTCAGGTCCCTTGAAAACAGTCTTCCGAATCCTTGCTTGTGTCTCTGCTTGTGTCTCTCTGCTTGTGTCTCTCTGCTTCTCCTCCCCCAAGCCCTTATATGTCTACTCAAACCCAATCAGATCATGCCACCTGGTGATCCAAGATAGGCTCACAAAAGGAGGAAGCACACCGGGCTAGGCAGCTGCTACCAACTAAGGCTTGTTTACAGCTAAGCTTGAGCTTTCTGGCATCAAGCCAGGCGCCATCTTAGGGTTGCGGCTCACCACAGTTTTGTGGGTCGCCACATCTCATAACTACTCTTCTGGCCACCTGTGTTATCAGAGTAATCAGGATCACCATCCACATGGCTTCCCAGCTTGTTCTTGTGGTGGTTCATAAACCTAGACATATCTATGAAGCGGTAATCTTAATTGAGGAAATACCTCCATAAGACTAGTCTGTAGGTAAGTCTGTGGGATAGTGTTGTGATTAATGATTGATGTGGAAGGGCCCAGCTCAGGGTGGTCAGTGCTACTACTGGGCAGGTGGTACTGAACAGCATAAGAAAGCAGGTTGAGCAAGCCAGTGAGAAACAATCTTTTATATCTATTGCTTCAGTTCCTGACTTCAGGTTCCTGCCTTGCCTTTCCTCAGTGACTGTGGAAAGAAAGCCCTTTCTCCTCAAGTTGCTTTTGGCCATGATGTTTTATCATAGCAATAGAAACATAAGTAAGACAAGTCCTCTTACCCTCCCTGCCCCACTTACATTCACACTTCAGGTATACCCCAGAAGCATCTTTCATATTTGATCCCCCCTTATGTTCCTCTGCCACTTCATCATTTTGGGTCTTCCTTCTCTCTTCCTTAGGTTATTGCGGGAACTTTCTAAATCATCTTGCCCAGGACAAACTTGTTCTCACCAGTATAGTCATTCTGCTGCCTAAGCTATTCCATTGTCAAACCTTTGTTGTATTTTTGTTTGTGGTCTGAGATGAAGCCCAATTCCAGACATGCATATGCATACCCAAGATCTCTCTCTCTGGCTCATCTGGAGCTGTGTATTACCAAGCTCAGAGTTCTAGAAAATGCATGTTTTCCTGTTCCCCAAGAATGCCACTCTATTTCATATGCCTGCCCTTGCAAAGTTCAAAAGAAATAACTCCATATTGTCTTGTTACACATTATCTTATCTGTGTTGATAATTCTATGACCTTAATTTCTTATCATCCTTATTAACCCATTCCAGGAAAAGTGGACACCTGCTTCTGTGTCACTTTTATGCACTTTGTGGAATCCTAGAGACATTGAAATTTCTATGCCCAGTGTGTAGCACACAGCAGTTTCTCATTAAATGCTGAAAGCATGGTTGTGGGAACTTGCAAAGCATTTAGTAATCACATAGCTTGACTCACTGATTTGGCTCGTTATGACATTGCTCTCCAGTAGTATTGAGAGAAATAAATAGAGACCCAATCTGGGCTAGGGGGAAGGTGCTCTGACTCTGTTGAATATGTCATCCACTACACAGCATGGTAGGATTCAAGAAATGGTCTTCTAGGGAAGAAATCTTTAATATTACAAAGAAGATAATCTGAAGAAGACAATGGAATTTATTGTTTAAAAAGAAAGAAAGAAAAACAATGAACACTGCCCAGGAATTACACTAGTCATTTTTGTACTCAAGGTGAAAATACCTGAAAGTGCTAAGGGAAGAAATAAGTCCAGTCACAGGGTTGCTCTGTGTAACAACACTGAAATAGCCTTTTCAGTTAACATTGGATACTTTAGAAGTATTTCTTCTCTTCTGCTTGAGAGTTATAGAGATGTGGGAATGTCACTGGGGATCCATGGTCTCCTTGAGGGATAAGTTGTGAAAGGAATGAGGAAGCAACATTTCCTTTGAAGGGAAGCCAAGCACATGCTTCATTGTTCTGGGCTATGTATGTCAGGTGAGCAACTCGACTGGAGATATCCACTTCTGGAGGAAGTTTTCATAAAAAGGTTAGATGCATAAAATTAGTGAGGTCTGGAGAGAAAAGCCAAGATTTCAAACATTTTATTTTTGAAAGAAAGTGCTAAGAGAGCACACATTTGGGATGGAGAAGACAAACTTGGGGTGTTTATGTAGTATGAATACAACTACAAATAAGAATCACTTGGTAGAAAATAATTAATCAAATCTTTCAGTGTATGTGCCTACCTCACCTCACTAAACTGGAAGAGATGCAGGTTCCATGAGACAAATGTATTTCTTTTTAAGTGACAGATGTTAGGAATGAACAATATCGTTTAGGTATCATTGAGGAATGAGTATCGGACCCATCTGCTCAGTGGTTAAGAATAGGGCTGGGTGAGCTCACAATAAGGAACCAGTTGCTACTCTTGGGGAAATTGGAGGTAGGAGGCTAGATCTGGAGATGTCCGGAGGGACTGCTCTGAGGCTGCTGGAGAGAAGTAAATGTGAGCTATTGAGCACAGAAGAGGTCACTGCCTCTTACTGAGCCAAGGGTGGAAGGAAAGAGTGAAATAGAGACATCTTCATTAGACTTTCTGTTGGGAGGACCCGAGGGGACTGTGCAAGCCACCCAGGCCGACCAGGCGCCACTATGAAGAATGAACGTGTGATGTAGAGATGGGAAAGATGGAAAAGCGGAGCAGTGCATGCACTGTGGAAACAGGTGGAACTGGAGACTTGAAGAGCATGACAGGTGTGAGGACTGTGGTCGATGGTGAACTTGTCCTTGGCCGGAGATGTGGAATGGTTCACTTTCTGGACTGGACCTCCTTGAAGGACCATTGTGGTCCATAATGAGTCCTGATGTGGCTGGAGTTTGGTGGATGTTCACGACCCATTTTACCATCCTATGCCATGTGACTATCTATAGTCTATGCTGTGACCTGAGACCATGTTGATGTCTGAGGACCATGCTGGAGGCCATATTGATGTGAATGGCCTTTGCTGTCACCTGAGGTCATGGCGATGTCTTTGTTCCTGCTGCCTCTGAGGCCCTTGTTTGGGTCTGTGTTCCTACCTTGGCCAGGAGCCATGTTTGTAGTCTATGCTGTTGCCAGAAACCATGTGAAAGGCCATGATCTAGGCTCCCACTGATGGAAAAGGGCAAGGAAGCTACTTTGGTAGTGATATCGATGTCTGCAGATACACAGTTGAGAAATAGGGACATGGTAGGCTTCTATGACAACCACCCCTTCTATGACAACCCCTAACCCCAAAGTAACAGCGTAAAACCAGAAGCCATCGAAGAGAACTCTTAAAAAGTATGATAAGGATACTGAAATGTAGCTCTCCATAATTGATGGCTTCCGGCAGGGATGCGGGAGAGGAAGGAGTCAGTTTTCTTTAGGATGCTGGCCGCTGAGAGTTTGACCATGCTCCAGTGAGTATATAGATAACCCAAACTGAACTCTTTTTTCTTTGTTGTGGGGGAAGGTCACAAGGGTTGGGGGAATACATGGAAGGACTGGGAAGTGAGTGTGAGTGTATGATGTGAAATTCCCAAAGAATCAATAAAAATATTATGTTAAAAAAGAATTTTATTGGAAAAAGCTAGAATAGTTTTTTTTTAACATGCTCTTTGCTGTATGAGTGTAGAGCTATGTAAGGCGATGGAAGAATTACAACTAGCTTTCATACCGTCCTGTTTTATAACAAAACTTATTTGCATTTCCTAAAATCCTCACTAACAACAGTAAGATCTGAGGCAACTTTCCATTCCGTTCTTCTAACAGTTCACATGTGCAGATTGCCACCTTCTCCCTGATTTCAGAACTAATCTTCACATAGTGTCTATAGATGTCTCCAGCAGACCCATCACTTCTCATGGTCTAGAACTTTCTTCCTTGCCCTCCCCCTCCCTCCCCCTGTCTTCACCACCCACATTCTAAATGTATTTTCTTTGTTTTCATTTCTTTAGTAATTTTCTATATACTTTTATGGATTTGACAAAATACTCTATCAGCCTGTGATTTATCCCAGGAAATGCACTGGTATTCTAACCAATTGATTGGAAATAGTCATCTCTCAGAATCTATGGGGGGTAGTCTCTAGAATCCTCTAAGACACCAGAATCTAATGATGCTTAAGTCTCTTATATAAAATGTCACAGTGTTTACCTGGCACCTACACACACATCTTTCTGCATGCTTTCAGTCCCTTCTAGATTAGCTACAGTACTTAACACAGTGCAAATAGTTTGCTTTGCCCAAGGATAATGACGAGAAAATAATGTCTATGCATTTTCAATACAGGAATGATTTCTCTGAATCTGTGGTTGGTTGGGTCTGCAGATATGTTCTCACACATAGCAGAGAGTCACCACCACATTATTTTAACACAGAGTGACTCCAGCTCTTCAGCTACTTTGGGGAGGGGGTGTCACTTTGCTAGACTCTTTGTGAGTAGAACCTGGTGATATGTTGACAGAAGGACTTTCTGAAACATTTGGAAATGCTGACTTTCAATGTCTTACAAGAAGATAATGCATGAATTATTTGGGAATAGTTTACATGGAAAATCCTAGTCAAAAGCAAAATATTAGTATTCCTGTCATTGTAAAGTCCCAGAACAGGGAACACTGAGGAATTTGCAACTGAATATCCTTCTGCAGGCCCTTTAGCACCTTCTAATGATTTCAAAAATCAGGGAATAGGCCACAGTTTGCTGAAGGGATAAGTGTTTGAGAGGCAATGAAGTTTACTTGAAGAATTTAGAATCCAGTTTTATTTGAAGTATAGTGTGAATAGACCCACAGTACTGAGGATCCTTCTGGGCCTGTTTAAATAGTGGCTCCAATTTCCTTTTTGAACAATTCTGCATGTCAGCCAGTGAGGGTTACAAATGCTGATCTGTGCTGTGTGAAGCTCTCTTCTGGGACAGGGAATGGTGCGAACTCCTTGCAACCTAATCCTTTAAGCACCAGCTCAATTCACACACCTGCAATGAAGTTTTTCTTGACTTCAGTCTCCAGTCCTTCCACCAAATGCGATACATGGGTTGAGTTTGTACTATTGATCTGACCTCTAACATGTGCATAGCAAGCTGGAAAGTTTTGTCTACAGAGATTCTGGGGACTTCCACTGCTTGAGAGAAGATATCATATATTTATTGACTTCCTACTATGAACCAGGCACCATTCAATGGGTGGACACTTAGCAGTAAATAAGGCAGACAAACATTCTGCTTGGGGAGACAGACAATGAATACCAGACAAGTAAAGCAGAAGCAAATGAGATAATGGCAAACATTATCAGAGCTTGGAAGAAAGAAGTACAGGAGCATGGGCTGCACTGTGACTTTGTCCAGCTTTTAGGAGGGTCACACTTATGTGGCTTAGCATCCCAGAGTTAGGTGTACTGTTGAAGGCCATCCCTTAGGAGTGTGAATTTACCAAAGGATGTATGATGTGGTTAGAACACCAAAACTCAGCACCGTTTTTTTTCTTTTCTTCTCCCCATGTTGCTTTCCTTGGGGACGTGGGAGAAAGCTTGAGCCGTAAACTGCCTTATGCAGTCTCGTTATTCAGTATTGCTGACATGCTACTGAATCCGGGAACAGGACTGTGCAGTGAAACAACTGGTTCTGTAGAGTTTCCTAACTTGTTTTGTGCTGTGATGCTTTTGACAGTTTGTTGGAGCCTGTAGGATTCTTTTCTGAGTAACCATGTGTAAACACAGGACATGAGCTTACCATGGAAACTAACGATAACACGTGCAGTCTACAGCTACTGAAAGACTATACAGGGTTTTTCTTTTTCTCCCCCCACCCCATCAGAAATATGACAAAGTGAAAAACTAAACATCTGGAGCCAGAGGTCTTGTTCTATAGATAGAGAAGAATGAGTATTAGGAACCCAAGCACAGCACATCTGGCACTGGGGAAAGAGATGACAAGAAGTCTTGGTTCACCTACAGATTAAGTTGGACACACATTTCATATAGTTTGTCAAGGGGAGATCCAGAGAGGAATTGATCATTCACTGTTTTGGTATCCTTTGGAGAATTCTGGGACACTAGGTCAGAACTACTTGGGGGACAATCAACTTAACTGTACAATGACCATGCCATGGATAGAGAAGAAAGTGGGCTTAGTGGCTCAGACAGGCTGGTTCTTCCTGGAGCCAATGCACCTGGAACCTGGCCAGTCAGGGTAAAGATGCCTGTAGGCATGAGGTAAACAGGAGGCATAGACTGGGCCACAGTGGAGAAGCAAGGATCCACGGTCAGGATTATAGGGTGTTGGGAAGCATGCAAGGTAGAAGTCTCCATGCTAAATGTGAGTTCAGTTCTCATGGCGTTCCCTGTTAAATGGCAGTTGTACAGAAACTAGCCCAGCCCTTCCAAAAGATTTGTGTTGTTCAATAAAGCTCCAACTTTAGTTTTCATGGGTGATTGAATGATGAATAAAAGACCAAAAGAACTGCCTGCCTCATGACTTCTGATTCTAAGAAAGCTACAGGAGGGCCATGGAAGAGATGCTGTACCAGGTAACTTGCTCTCTCCTTCCTACTCCTTCCTCATGTGGCCCATCTCTGGATGTGCACCACTCTCAACACAGCCGAGGTTGGTCATATCCTCTACTTTTCTTTTTTTTGGTTTGTGGTAACTTTCTTTTCCAAGTTGCATTAATTAAAAAAAAAAAAAAAGAACTGTAGAATTTTTTAAAGTTCTTTTCCTCAGTGACTTACCACAGGTAAAACATCAAGTGAAGTCTATGGCTCATGTATTTAAAGCAGATCATGTCTTTGCTTATTTGAGAACAGCAGCTTTTCAGCAGGATGTTACTACCTCAGTATTAGATATCTCTCTAACCCTGTGGCAAAGAAAAATCTGAGTTTTTGAATCATTTTGCTCCTTTTCCATTAAAATTCCAGTTCTCATCCCTGGTCATACACTCACTCCTTCAAGAAACACAAAGCATCTCCAGAAATGTTTAGGAATTTTTTTGTTAATTAATCCATTTTTATATTAATTAATCCAGTTATGTTAATTAATCCACTTTTTATGCTAATTAATCCTCTTTTTCCTGGATACAGATTATATTTTGCCATCTTCTTTGCATTTCCTTATTTTTTTGTTAGAGACCAAATATTGTGAATTTTATGTTAGGTGCTAGAAGTCTTTGTTGATATTTAAATCTTCAGAGGTTTTGTTCTGCAGTGTAACATCAATCAAGCTCTTTTGAAGCATGCTTTTAAGCGTTCTTTGGCAGGTCTGGTGTAGCCTCTAGTTTGCCTGACTTAGCGCCACTGCTGAGAGATATGAAGGTGTCTGTGTGTTTGTTCTGAAGTCTCCCCACTCTGGCTTCTGAGAAATCAAGCTAGAGAAATTCTTAGCTCTAGCAAATGTCCCTTCTCTGGTATGGTAGTAAGGCCAACACCTTTATACTCAGTGAAGAAATTCAGTGCCCTAGGTTTCTAGGCTCTCATTGTCTCTCTCAGCTATGGGATCAAGTCTGCCACCTCTCACAGCCACAGCCTTCTGATTTTCAAATTCACCTTATTCAGACACACTACAGACTTTTTCAGGTTCCTTCTGCCTGTGCCACATTAGGAACTTCGCCTATATTTGAGAGAGAAGGCACAGATTTGTAGAGCTCAGCATTTTTTGTTGTTGTTTTGTTTTGTTCTGTTTTTAACCATCTCGAAAGGTTCAGTGCCTCCTGTCCAGAGTTTGAATATTAAGTTTTCTTCTTATTTTTTTTAATGTTTATTTATTACTTCAGGTTACATCTCCATCACAGTACCCTTTTTCAACCCCTCTGAGTCCCGCCCTCCCACCCTCCAGCCCCATCCCTTCCATCCCACTCCTCTGGAGTGGAGTGTCCCTACATATCAGTCCCCTGCCCCAGTTCAGCAGTCATATGAGGGCCAAGAGCCTCCTCATACACTGGGGCCTGCAAGGCAGCACCACTAGGGCAAAGTGTCTCATTGACAGGAAACAAAGTCTATGTTCCTGTTTCCTTTGGTGCATTGGCTATAGGATAGTTATCCTGTACTTATGGCTAAAATCCGATTATAAGTGAATAGATGCCATGTGCATCCTTCTGAGTCTGGGTTAGCTCACTCAGGATGAGCTTCTCTAGTTCCATCCATTTGGCTGAAAATTGCATGATTTCATTGTTTCTGATGGCTGAGTAGTATTCCAGCCATGTACCACAGTTTTTTGTTTTTTGTTTGTTTGTTTTTTAATCCATTCCTCGGTTGAGGGACATCTGGGTTGTTTCCAGTTTCTAGCTATTACAAATAAGGTTGGTATTACATTTTTAAAAAGTCCCCGTTTCTGTGTCAGAATTACATGACCAGAAGCAGAAACCCTTCTTGAGTACACTGCATTTTCGCTGCCTGTTCTCTCATATTTCCTGGTTTGAACTGGGTTTTGTTTGGTTGCTTATTCACTCCTATGCTGGAGCCTAGCACAATCCACAGTCTGTATGTACTTGGATGGTTAAGAAGAGTCCCCTTTTCCTGCACATTTTATGGCTTAGTGAACAGATCCTCTACAAACTCTAGATCCGGTAGTATTCATATTTGAAGAAGCATATTTATCTTTAAGATGCTCACACAATAAGACCAATTTTATTTTTCACAAGTAAATGGAGTGGCAGATACGAAGTGAAAAACCAAAAGGCAATGCACAATTGTATTGAATACCTGTCCTCCCTTCTCAGTGTGGCCTGTCATCTGGTAGGTGCTTGCTATAGTATAATGATGTTGGAGCAAAGGGAGTAGTGATGGGTTCCCTTGTAGATATCACAGCATGAGTGTCTTACAGGCACTTCACCATTGAGGTTCCCTACAGTTGAGATACAGAGAGTTACAGTCTGAGATACCTCAGATTAAAGTTTACTGAAAGGCTGTTAAGGGCTGGAGCAAAGGCTCAGTGGTTAAGATCACTTGCTGGTCTTCCAGAGGACCTAGGTTCAGTTCCTAGAACTCACACTGGGCAACTCACAACTGCCTCTGATTCCTGCTCCAGAAAGTCCAGCACCACCTCTTCTGACCTGTACACATGAAAACACACACACACACACACACACACACACACACACACACATTCTCCCTCATACAGACAAAATAATTTTCCTCTCTCTCTCTCTCTCTCTCTCTCTCTCTCTCACACACACACACACATATACACATTCTCCCTCATACAGACAAATAAAATAATTTTTAAAGGCTATTAAGACAAAACCTATTTTATAGTTAACTGAGGGTTAAAACATCAAAGATCCAGTCTCCAAGATTTATATTTCCAGACTCAAGGAGAACTTCCTTAAGATATAGAATAATCTACCATATTTTGTTCATGCATGTTCAGACACATGGAATGAAAAGCTGTATTATCCAAAACAGTGAAAAATAACTTTATAAGCTCCTGGATTTTGAATTCATTACCTGAGAATTTCATAATTGAGATTACCAAGACTTTTTCTCAATTGAGTAACATTTTTTCTTAAACTTGAGGTACATAAATATTTGTGTTATAAAAACTGTAATTAGGCCTCATAAGCAATTATAAAAATATTTATTCTTCAAATACATAGATCTTATTCAAGTGGAGGAGCAAAGATTTGGAAATGTATTTTACCAAATTACATAAAATGAATGTTCTGGACAAGCATTTACCACTCATGAACCTCAATAGTGAAAAAGCAAGATGATCGTTCTTAGTATTTAGTGCAGTTGGAATAATAGTTATTTTCTTGATTTAAAATGAAATGTAGACTCTTGATTTTTTTTTTTTTTGTAGTAGAAATCTTTCTAGTCAGAATTCATCACTACCATCTGACTTCAGGAACATGTATAGTTAAGTCCTGGAATTCAAGTGACTTAAATTTTTAAAAAAAGTTATTGTCTTTATTTCTATGCCTCATGCCCTCTGCTATCTCCTTTGGTCAGTGGACTACTTTCTCTTAATTAAAATGATGCTTACTTCATTTTTTGGATGTGTCTGACATGAAAGAAGTTGACTTGATCACAGCAGTAC
The DNA here is from genome assembly GCA_907164525.1 of Lophiomys imhausi. Taxonomy (NCBI): domain Eukaryota; kingdom Metazoa; phylum Chordata; class Mammalia; order Rodentia; family Muridae; genus Lophiomys; species Lophiomys imhausi. The sequence goes on from CAJQZJ010033916.1 coordinate 790,779, forward strand.
CTCAGCAGTTTCTGAGTCCTTTGACAACATCTCTGACTCCTGCTCTTGTCTTGAATCTCAGGCCTGAGGATTCCTTGGGGGTGAAGACACCCTCTTCCATCATCACTTAGAACTCAGTCAACATTTTGAGAACTCACAGCTCTTGTAGCATCTTTTTGTTGGTGTTTCTTTGTCTCTTTCCTGCACAAGATGTTTGATGGCTTATCTTCCATTGCATTGCCCATGATTCAGGTTGAATGTGTGACCTTGCCCTAGTTCCCGAAATTATGACTCTGAGACTTAATTATTTATGAATAAATGTCAAGGCCATAAGTTTTGGCTCATTTACACTAGCTTGTAACTCATTTATCCCATTTAAGCTCATCTATGTCTGCCATAAAGCTAGTTACTTCTCAGTTTCATGCATTCATCTTCCCCAGAGTTCAGGACAAATCTCTATCCATGCCTGACTCTATCCCAGAGTTCTTATGTTTACTGGAACTCCTATCTGCTATTTCCTGCCTCAGCTCATAGGCCATCAGCTTTTTATTGACAGGTGATGCTTCCATACAGGACATACGAGATTCTCTCTACAGATCGCTGAACTGGATGCTGTCTTTGGGTTACTCAGGCTCAAATCAGACACAGCCCAGTGCGCTCCTCAGTTTCAGAGGACACACGGAAGCTCTGACAGTGGTCTTTTTAGTCTTCAAAATGAACCTCAAGGCTGAGACACAGCTCTGTATTTTTTATTTGGACTTCAAAACTGAGTTGGGTGAAGACTCATCACACACAGCTGCCACTAGAGCAACCCTCTCCAAACTTCCAACTCTTTTGTTTTTCTAATTTTAACTTTTTTAGTGGCAAATAGTGGGTATGAGGGGTGAGTGTTGCAGACTTTCCACCATTTCCTTTGCTGATTTTGCCATACATGGACACAGAAGTATATTTTTTACTAGGGCAGTAATTGTCATTTCCTAGTATTAATGCTAAGACCAAAATAGTTTTATGTTAAAAAAACCTGTCACACTTACATTTTAAGACATGTTAATTTGCCCAGACCACAAAAAGAAAAATATCCCCAAAAGGAACATTTGAGAATTAGCATTAAATATTTGCTTTACATTCTCAGTGTTTGTAAGAAGCAAATTTCTGTGCTTTTAAGTTTATTTTCTGATCATTTTTGCTATGTTAATGTTACATTCTGCTCCAAGAATGCAATCTTAATTTACAACATGTGCCTTTAGGAAGTAAGTTCAGGAGACCAATTACATTGTAAATCATGGATTACACTTATTCATATTTTATCCACAAAATTCCCACTTAGTGCTCAATGTGGAAACAAAAGAGTATTGATTAGCACATGGGATTCGTGAGAGTCCTCAGGGAGACTAATATTTTCTTGGAGGCATAAGAATACCTCTCTGGTATTCTTCACTATAGCCGTGAAAGCAAGCACTTCTTTGTACTTTCTTCTACTTTCCTACCCCCCCGAATCTCTCTAGAAATAAGAAAAGGACTTCCATATTGAATGAAATCTTAACCCAGAGTCCAGATCCATAAGTCAGTAGATGACCACCAGGGGGCAGTTATGTAAAGCTCATGGGTTTAATTCTGAAGGCACTGGGGAATTATGGATTGAGAGTCCCATAGTAACCAGTTGAAGATGAGACTGAAGATGAGTTTGGCAGGTAAGGCGAAAGAGAAAGAACAGATGCAGAATCCCATCAGGGAGGGAACTATAGCACCGTGAAGGAGTGATGAAGCGGCATTTGGGAATAGACTTCAGCATAGACTAGCATTCTGGAGATATCATATGAAGAAATGTTGCAGAGTTGTAGGCTGAGTGGCCATGGAGGGAGATAAAACATGGAGAACAAGTTTTCTCTGCCTGGAACATTAATTCTGAAGATTGAGTTATTGCCACTGAGGCATTTCTCCTTATATGGAATCAATTTCATTGAAGTAAAATTAGTAAAAATTTAAAATTTATTTTTGAAATTGTCATTCATCAAAGCTCTCCTAGAATAAAGTATCAGTCTCTGACAGTTTTGGAGGATTTAGGATTAAAGTATCAGTTGGCTCTGTGTGTGTGTGTGTGCGCGCACACGAGTGTGTGTGTGTGTGTGTGTGTGTGTGTGTGTGTGTGTGTGTGTGT